>SJYX01001162.1:230531-325976 GCA_006410675.1 Oreotragus oreotragus | reverse complement strand
CATGAGATGCACAGCTGTCTCTGGGGATAGTAAGTGGGAGAAAGACAACTCCAGCCAGAGAAGAGTATGTGTGAAAGGCCTGAAAAAAAGAACCTGATGTGTTATGACATGTATGTTTGACACTGCCGTATGTTAAACAATGTGACATTGATGTAAGACTATCTTGTGTTTCCGATATTCTTATATACGCTGAGAAAGTTTGGAAGAAAGGACCAGCAAAATCCTGTGAAGCTAATCACTTTAGGGAACTCAAACAAAATGAACCAATGAGGAAATAGCATGGATCAATAATTCCTAGTTTTTTTCCCAATCTCAACCTAGGAAAGTATCTCTCTTAATCAGAAGTGAGCCCTCCCAGATTGCAAAACATAGCAATCATCAATCTGTAGGAATCCAACTACCATGAATACCCTGGGAGTATGAGACTTTATTACAATTTTGCAGCTAAATTTTGGGTGACTTTGGACTCAATTTATTGCTACTGTACGTGGGTTTCTTAGAGCACCGAATCTGTTCCAGGAATTCAAATGTTGCTCCAGTGGTTCTGAAACTCCTGCAGAGGAATAATTCTTTCTGTGTGTGCACATAACTTTGAAAGACTGCTTACACAAAGCCTTATGAGTCTTCTTGGAGAGCTGCAGTTGGTAAGATAAGCAATAAACATGTTTAAGCTTCTGCTCCTAAATTACACACTACTGGAAATACATAAATGTATGCATCTTTCATTAAACACACATACAATGCACTGATCACTAGGGTAAGAACAGAGTCTAATGGTCAAAATATCCCATATTTGAGTCCTAACCTTGACAGTAGTCAGCTGTATGACCTTCATTACAACATCATCGTGATATATTCATGTGTGTGTTTGTTCCCATTACTAGATTATATTAATAATTCCTGAAAAGCGGAGGTTGTATTTAATTTTTTTTAATTCTGTACCAGCTCCAGCACTCATCAAATGAATGTTGGGTGGCTAGATGGAATAAACAGTGCCTGTAATAGACAAAATAAGTATTATCCTGCTTTGTTGTTGTTTAGTTGCTAAGTTGGAGAAGGCAATGGCACCCCACTCCAGTACTCTTGCCTGGAAAATCCCATGGACAGAGTAGCCTGGTNGGGGTTCGTTCGCTCCTTGCTTAAGGAGGACGGAACCCCGGCGCGCCGGTTCAATAAATCCTCTTGCTATTTGCATCGATCCTGTGTCTTGGTGGTCTTGGGCGACGGACTCCAGGGCGGAACCGTGCGGTTCAACAGAGCAAGCTAAGGGGCTCACCTGGCCCCATGCTAAGCTGGGAATTTTGACTGCTGCCCCCTCCCTGCTCGCCCCAGCAAGGCTGCCTGGCTCCTGTGTGGGAGGTGGGTGGAGGAAAAGCAGCTGATGAGTTGACATCCTGAGAGTTGGCAAATAGGGCAGAGATGAGATGGTTTATCCAAAGGCTATCGCAATTCTGGAGAGCACATTGTCCAGGTGGGCTAACTTCGAGATGGACAAAGGCTGGCTAACTGCACTGAAATGTCCCTGAGGGAGAAATAAGCCTTTTTTGTGCTAAGTCATTGAGACTAGGAGGTTTACTGTGTGGCTGCTAGCATTTATTGCCTTGATGAATATAATCATTTACATCAAAATAGTCCGTTCAGTTACATAATATCACTTGCTTTTCAGAAAAACCCTAGGAAGTTTAGTTTCCATTCTTCCCATTTTACAGATAAGCAAACTGTAACAGAGACTTGCCCAAGGTAATAGAAAATAAGCAGACGGGACTGTTGAAAGTTAAGGGAACACATGCAGGGGGTGATAAGACTGATATGAAGAAGTTACCCACTTCTTAGAGATCTAGGTAGGGGGCCAGGTTGATGGTGAGGTAGAAGAAAGGAAAGAAGGGGAGTTTCAAGGAGAATTTTGGCTTCTTCTTCCATAGCCTTAGCCTGATGGCCAAACTTGGGACCCTTGGAAGGCAAGGGTGAGCCTTCGGAAAGACCCCCAGCACCAGGGAGGTAGGACCATAAGAGTGAGTCTCTGGGAACTCATATGCCCGGTTCTCCGGATAGGAAGATGGGTGGCAACAAAACCACTGAGACTTTGCACAAAACAAAGCATGGCGGAACGAAGTGTGCAAGGAATGCACTGCCCTGATGGTGCTCCCAGTTCTAACCAGGCTGTCATTGCCCAACCCGCTTTGGGCCCTCTTTGGGGTGTGCCTGTTTGCAGCCACATCCTTTATAACGAAGCCACGTTAAGTGCTGGTTCTGTTTTTCTCTTTCTGTACTGTTTTAAATTTATTTTTTAAATAGATTACATATATAAGGCTCAAACTGATGGCTCAGTGGTAAAGAATCTGCCTGTGCAATGCAGGAGATATGGGAAGACGCTGGTTCAATCCCTGGGTGGGGAAGATCCCCTGGAGAAGGAAATGGCAACCCACTCCAGTCCTCTTGCCTGGNATTTTTTAAATAGATTACATATATAAGGCTCAAACTGATGGCTCAGTGGTAAAGAATCTGCCTGTGCAATGCAGGAGATATGGGAAGACGCTGGTTCAATCCCTGGGTGGGGAAGATCCCCTGGAGAAGGAAATGGCAACCCACTCCAGTCCTCTTGCCTGGGAAATCCCATGGACAGAGAAGCCTGCTGGGCTACAGTCCATGGGGTCACAAAGAGTTGCACATGACTGAGTAACAAAACAACAAAATAGGGTTCAAACATTAAGAAGTATTTAAAAGTAGAGAAGAAAAAGGCATCTTCCGCCCATGACCCCACCCTTCGATGTGACAGGTCACCACTGTTGTTAGTTCATTATTCCCACTTAGANCCTGCTGGGCTACAGTCCATGGGGTCACAAAGAGTTGCACATGACTGAGTGACAAAACAACAAAATAGGGTTCAAACATTAAGAAGTATTTAAAAGTAGAGAAGAAAAAGGCATCTTCCGCCCATGACCCCACCCTTCGATGTGACAGGTCACCACTGTTGTTAGTTCATTATTCCCACTTAGATTTTATTTTGGAAACTTGTGGGATAACTGAAATACATATTATTTTTATCCTTGCTTTTCTTGTGAATACCGTGACACTATGCCACATCTTGCTTTTTTTCACTTCTTACATCTTGGAAGTATTTCCCATTCAATAACAAAGAGCATAAAGAGCGCTGCCTGTCTTTTCAACAGATGTCTATGTTGTAAGAGGGCCACAGTTTGTTTAACCAGTTCCCTACTGATTCATATTTAGATTGTTTCAATCTTTTGCTATTACAAATATTCATGCAATGAACATCTTCCACATATGTCATCTTGCAGGTATTCAAGTACACTTGGAGGGTAAGTCCCTAAAAGTGGAATTGCTACATCAAAGGATATGTGCATTTTGCATTTTAACAGATACTAAATTGCCCTCTCTAGGGGTTTATTGTGACAGTTTTTATTCCCATCAGCTGTATGCGAGAGTGCCATTTTCTGCACAATTCTACTAACAGGACGTCTGTTCAGACTGTCAGGCTTTGGTCGTTCTGATAGGACAAAAGTGAAATGGGGTTGATTATAATACATTTCTTTTATTATGAGTGAGGTTTTAATGTATTTTAAAATGCTTAAGAGAGATTTGTAGTTCTTTAAAGAAATTTTTTTCCTGTTTCTGTCCTTTACTTATTTTTATACTGTGTTGTCTTTTCCTTAATAATTTGAAGGAGCTCTTTACTTATTAGAGATTAGCTCTTTGTCAATACTACCCAGGTATTGAACCTACATCTCCTGCGTTGGCAAGAGGATTCTTTACCACTGAGCCACCACAGAAGTTCAGTTTCTTCCGAGTTTGACTTAAAAATATTCTTCTTGCTTACAATCTGTTTTTGTCTTTTTGCCACACAGAAGCTTTGATTTTTATATAATCAAATCACACTTTCTTTTTATAATACGGATATTCTAATATTCTAATAGAGATATTCTTCTCTAACTGCCAGGTTTTTAAAGAATTCTCCCATGTCTTTTCCTCACAGTTTTATAGATTTATTATCTTTTAAGTTTTGGATCAATTTTGAAAATTTCTAATTGAGGGCGTTCAAGTTTACTTTTATCCAACTTACTAGCAAAATATTCCAATGCCATTTATTGAATAATCTAGCTTCCTCACCAATGATTTGAAATACCATCTTTATCATAACAAATTCTATGTTATTTGGACCCATTTGTGATCTTTCTATTCTGTTCTATTGGTTTATCTATATATGTGCCAGTACCTCAGTCATTTGAAACACTGAATATGTTTTAACATCTGGTAGAGTAGAATCTTCTCGTTTCTATTCTTTTCAGCTATGTTGATGTTATTCCTACTTGTTTATTTCTTCACATGAAATTTAGAATCATATAATTGGTTCAAAAGATACACATCAGCATTTTTTGGGGGAATGCATTAAATTAAAACAGTAATTGAGGAGAGATTGGCATTGCGTTTTGATACTGAATCTTCCTCTCCAAGACTGTGCTGTGAGTTTCATTCGTTTGAGTCATCTTTTTGCCTCTCTCAGTTCTAGTCCTATTTACAGAGGGAAGGCCTTTAGGAGAGGAAAACATTTTCAAATCCACAAGTAGGTCTGATCAATTCATCATGAGAGCAATGGCTAAGGGCCTGGCTAGATCTCTGTTCATCTCTCTCTGGGCCAAAGCTCACTGGCTTCTCCCTCATGTGGTGCTGGGTTGGGGTTTTGCGGGGAGAGAGGAGGGTCTGTCACAACAGATAGAAAAAAACACAAGAGAGGGGGTGATGGAGGTGGGGAGAGAGACACCATCTGGGTACCCAGAACTGAAAGTCAGCAATGTCGGACAAAGATAGAAAGAAAGGGCAGGCATGGGGGACTGCGGGTTACCGGTGATATCTGCAGGAAGGTGGGGAGGAAGAGAAACTAGAAGGGCAGCAACAGCAAGGATGGGTGAGGAGGGGGAAGAGGGGAGGGAGGAGGGGGCAGGAGAGGGGATGGAGGTGGGGGGAAGAGGAAAGGACATCTGGTCAGGAGCACACGCCTGTGAGGCCCTAAGTTCACCACAGCCCTTCCAGGACTGGGGTGGTGTCTTCATGTCAACATCTTTTCTTATATGCAGCAATTAACGTACATATAGAAAAGTGTATTGGACTTCCCTGGTGGTTCAGTGATTAAGGTTTCACCTAGCAATGCATGAGGCACAGGTTCAATCCCTGGTCCAGGAAGATCCTACATGCAGCAGGGCAGGTAAGCCCATGAGCTTCAGCTACTGATGTAGCACAAGCCTAGAGCCTGTGTTTTGCAACAAGGGATGCCACTGCAACGAGAAGCCTGTGCACCGCAATGAAGAGCAGCCCCATCACCACAACTAGAGAAAGCCCGTGCGCAGCAGCGAAGACCCAGCGCGGTCAGAAGTAAATACGTAAATAAAATTTATAAATTAACCTTTATAAAAAAGGGTTAAAACGTATATACACTGTTTACTGAATGGATATGAAGTCAGCTTCCTTTCAGCTACTACCAGGTCAAGAAATGGAACATTTACCAGCATTCCAGAACCTCCCTTTATATATGACCACTGTCTTAAATCTTTATGATCAGCAGACAATTGCTGTTATAAAGCAATAAAGAAAAAAGGATATAATAAAGAAAATAAAAATGTTGAAAAATTCAAGACCAGGACTGAAATGTGCTAGAGAGGGGACTGGAAGCCAGGCTATGAAGGGACGCTGTTTCCAGGACTTTTTCCGGCTCCGGATCCCTCATGCGCTCCAAGCCTTGTCTCCCTTCCCCAGAGAGAGATATCTGAGAGCTCTCCCTTTGTGGGTTCCATTCCAGATCATTGAGCAGTGCCCCTGGGCCCAGACAGCCCACCTGATCCCCAGAGGCAGGGACTGCGAGTAGAGCTTAGGGCACAGGGCAAGGCCCCTGGTATTTGTGAGCAGAGCATTGGGGGGAGTGTGTGTGTTAGTCATGCAGTCATGTCCGACTCTTTGTGGACATGTCCGTGGACTAGAGCCCACCAGGCTCTCCCGTCCATGGAATTCTCCAGGCAAGAATGCTGGAGTGGGTTGCCATGTCCTTCTCCAAGAGCATTGGTAGTTCTGAAATTTGACTGGTCCCGGGAAGTAACTGGGAAATTGCTGAGGCTCAGTTTGAATCACTTCTGCCATGGGGAGAATGTGAGGGGTGTGTGTCACATGAGCAGCCAGCACCCCTGTTCTCCTCTCATGGATCTATCTTGGGACTTTGTTTCTTGTTGAAAGAAAACCTTCCAAAGAGAAAGCGTGGCTTGTAATCTACAAGGTGGTGACCTGGGAGTGGGAAATAGGTTCAGAAAACTCCTGGTTCACAAAGCCTGCGACCTGTAAAGACACTTTTGCTTTTTGGAGTTGGAGCATTTGCATCTGTGCTTGACCAGTCAGGAAGGAAATAGGATGTGGCCCTGCTGTTGGAGTCATAGGAACCTAAAGAGAGGCGCCAGGCCAGGTAAGGTCAAGGCAACAGGAACAGACTGAGGATGCTGAGAGTGCAGTCGGGGCAGGGAGGTGGCTCTGGAACAAGAGTGTGCCCAGGGCCAGCCTGCCTGGATGTAGCTGGCCTCATGGCGAAGGGTCTGGCTTCTTGGCCTAAAGAAACCACCAGGGACAAGGTTGGGGCCCGTACTCTCCCCCACGAGGACATTTAGGAAGGAACCCTCATTTCTTTTTAGGCAACAGAAGGGCCAGAGTCATTTAGTTCTTTCACGTTTCCATGCTGACCCGAACTGAGGACAGTCCGTGCCTATGCAACGTTCTGTGAAGAATCTTTGTGGGGTTCTAAAAAGCACCCCCTCCTAGGCTCCTTAACATCTCCCCATCACCCTTTCAAAATCTGAAAATGCCCACCCAAAGTGAAATCTTTGGCTTGGCAATGTTTCTGGAAAGCCCGTAATCAATCAATCCTGTGCTCAAAGCCACATCGCAGTGAGGTCCACCTGACCACTGTGTTCAAAGCTGAGTCCAGTCGCTGGAAACTTCCAATTCCCCTTATCCTGCCCTATTTTATTTTTATGCACTTAACATATAATACGGGAGAAGGCAATTGCAACCCACTCCAGTACTCTTGCCTGCAAAAGCCCATGGATGGAGGAGCCTGGTAGGCTGCAGTCCATGGTGTTGCAAAGAGTTGGACACGACTGAGCGACTTCACTTTCACTTTTCACTTTCACATATTGGAGAAGGAAATGGCAACCCACTCCAGTGTTCTTGCTTGGAGAATCCCAGGAATGGGGGAGCCTGATTAGCTGCCGTCTATGGGGTCGTACAGAGTAGGACACGACTGAAGCAACTTAGCAGCAGCTACATATAATACCCTTTGCCTGTTTATTATTTTCTCTCTCCTCCTACCAGAATACATGCTCCAGGAAGGCAGAGGTTTTTGCCTACCATATTCATGGATACCGCTGCAGCACCTAGTAAAGAATCTGGCATGTGGTAGGCATCTAGCAAACCTCTGTTGAATGAGCTGAAGATCTAGAAACTGAGGATGCTGAGGTTGGAATGGAGCTTTTGTAGCATTTTAATCCACAACACCTAATCTTTTTTTTAATAGGTTTCTCTAGTGGCTCAAATGTTAAAGAATCTGCCTGCAGTGCAGGAGACCCGGGTTCGATCCCTGGGTTGGGAATATCCCCTGGAGAAGGGAATGGCAACTCACTCCAGTTTCTTGCCTGGAAAATTTCATGAACAGAGGAGCCTGGTGGGCTATAGCCCGTGGGGTTGCAAAGAGTCAGATATGACTGAGCGACTAACACACACACACGACCTTTTTTAAGTAGGAAGGCTTCTTTTAAGCTCAAAACATTTCATAGATACCTATATGACAGTAGCTATGCTTGAAAAGTACAAAGTACTTTTAAATGAATTTCTCCTTTATTATATAGACATTTGAGAAATTGTATGTTATAGTCTCTACTTATATCCATTTATGTGACATACCAACATTACCTGACATATGGATTCACAAACTGCGACAACTCCAAGGGCACAAAGGGCGTGTAACCCAGAGATAAGACACATGTTTACAGAGGGAAGGCCTTTGGGAGATGGGAACCTCTCCAAATCCATGGTAGGTTTGATCTGTTCAACATGACAGCAAGAGCTAAGGGCCAGGCTTAGTCTCCATGCATCTCCCTCTGGACCAGAGCTCACTGGCTTCTCCCTCATATAGTACTGGGCTGGGATTTGGGGGGAGAGGGGAGGGTCTGGCAGCAGCAGATAAAGACACCAGGGATGGGGTGGAGGTAGGGAGAGAGACACCATCTGGATATCCAGAACCGAAAGTCAGCTATCTCGGACTAAGCTAGGAAGAAAGCGGCAGGCATTGAAACTGTCAGAAACTATGAACAATTGAGCACTTTCTGGCTCTTAAGCTATCAGAGAGCTAGACACCAAAGGTTTAGAAAGGCTGACAATTATGTTTTGAGTGGAGGGATGAGTCTGGGCTTTGGAGCTGTCAAGAGTAGTTCAGATTTTCACTCTGACAAGGACATTTACATGATCAGAGAGACCCTTCTGTCTTTGCGTTTGGATCAGAGGGAGGGAATGTGATGGTGGTGTTAGGTGCCGAGTGGAATACCTGGCATGTCCAGATACTCAACAAGTATTCCTTCTCCCTTAATGGTCTGAGGGAGGAGCAGTGTCCAGGGAGGCCCCCACTGCAGCAGGGATGAGGAGGTGCTGAACGGTGGGCTGAGGGTGTCTTTTCCCGGGCAGATGGGCTGAGCTTCGGTGGGTGGTTCAGGGGATTGGGACTCTTGGGGTGGGAGGTGCAGGAGAGAGTCCTGCCTGGTTCTGGAAGTATCAACTTTGGGCGGAGAGGCCGAGTCCCTAGCTGAGTCCCTGGATGCATTTGCAGCGGGTGAGGGGCGCAGCAGTCCCTGCAAGTGGGAACCATGTGTGCCATGCTGAGTAGCTGATGAGACTCAGTCCCCTAATTAGAGAGAGAGAGTCCTGTTTGAAGCCTCAAACTGAGACTCTAATTCTAATCAGTATTTTAATTCCAGTACATTTGGCAAAATAAAAACAGCTGTGAAGAGAGCCAGGGAAAAAAGACAAGCGAGCTCTCTTCCTTGCCTTTCAACCCTCCAGCTTTTGGAGTCATTTGGCCATTTGGGCTGCTTGCCTCTCCCCCCTTCTCTTCTAGACTTGTCAGGGAACACGATACCTGCCCGCAGGCCTGTGCTCCCATCCCTTGACCTCCAAGAAACCCTCCGGATTCCTAACTGGGGCCGGTCCTCTTACGTTGCTCTGTAAGAGTGTCTGTCATCTCAGATGGGCCCTGTGTCAGGCCCAGTCACACAGACGTGAGCCACAGGTACTGCAGCAGGTCCATTTTCAAGAGCCTGGGCTGTGAGTGAGTCACAAGCGAAACCAGAGAACATGGCCCATCGCCTCAGAGCACCACTTTCCAGCTACTGATGGGTTTGGCCTTGGTCCTCTCTGTTTTTGTGGGTCAGGCGAGAAGTGTCCACTTACATAGGATGTGATTTTAAAGAGCTCAGAGATGTCCAGCTACGCCTTGGCCTGAAATAGAAATTCTCCTCCTTGGATACATGCCTTCAGGTCAAGAAGGCTCTTGTCAGTTAGGGAACAAACTTATGGTTACGGGGGTGTGGGATGAAGGGCGAAAATGGGGGAAGTGATAGGGAGTTGGGGATGGACATGTACACACTGCTATAGAAAAATAAAACTGTGAAAAACAACAACCAAAAAAAGAAAAAAGAAGGCTCCGGTCAAAGTGAAACAGCTGTTTTATCATGAGGAGGAAGCAACCTCTGAGCAGGCTTTTATATTTTTGGAGGGGGAGGGTCCATGGTAAAGGGCAGATAACACAGGACAGGAGCCTTTTGATATGCAGGTGAGCAGAGGAAAATCCTTGCCAGTGGAGGAAGTTCCTACTGAGAGGAGCAGCTTGGGGACCTGGTAACTAGCAAAAGTGTGTTGAGAATTAATTACAATACACTTTTGGAGGAGAAGGGGACGACAGAGGATGAGATGGTTGGATGGCATCAGCGACTCAATGGACATGGGTTTGGGTGGACTCCAGGAGTTGGTGATGGACAGGGAGGCCTGGCGTGCTGCACTTCATGGGGTCGCAAAGAGTCAGACATGACTGAGTGACTGAACTGATACAGATTGAGAATTACAGAGAGGCAGCAAGTCCCGATTTCACCAGCTTCATTGTGTTGGTCGGCTGATTGGATTCAGGGCCGTGCACTGGTCCAAAAGTTCATGGAGCCGATCCTTGATGACTCTGCCAAAGCTCTCCTATTGTTCTACTGTGTTCTATCAGGGAAGTGGAAATCCCCTTTCTGTCTTCCCCAGATTCAACCTAAACATCAGGCCTTAATCCTTCCTCAAGGCTCTATGTTAGGGGAGGGGTGATGACTCATCCCCAGGACCATCCCTGCAGGCTGGGGCAAAAGTAGTGTGTGTGCCACTTGCATGTGTTCTCAAGTGGGCGGAACCTGGTGGTCTACAGTCTATGGGTTCACAAAAAGTCAAACGCGACTGAGCGACTAACATTTCCACTGTTTCAAGTCAGTGAATCTGCAGTCTGGTTTTGCTCTGCCAGGGAAATGGGGCTTTTCTCATTGCTCAGGTGGTAAAGAATCTGCTTGCAGTGCAGGAGACCTGGGTTCAATCCTTGGGTCGGGAAGATCCCCTGGAGAAGGGAATGGCAATCCACTCCAATATTCATACCTGGAGAATTCCATGGACAGAGGAGCTTGGAGGGCTACAGTCCATGGGGTTGCAAAGAGTCGGACATGACTGAGTGACTAACACACACCAGGGAAATTAATTCAACACAGAGAGCCTGAGCTGGCTCCTGCTTCTTTGGTGATATAAAGTAGGACCCTCTCAAAATGAGAGCTTCTGTGGTGGCTCAGCTGATAAAGAATCTGCCTGCAATGAGGGAGAGCTGGGTTCAGTTCCTGGGTTGGGAAGATCCCCTGCAGAAGGGAACAGCTACCCATTCCAGCATTCTGGCCTGAAGAATTCCGTGGACTGTATAGTCCATGGGGCAGCAAAGAGTTGGACACAACAGAGAGACTTTCACTTCTCAAAACAAAGTGTGTACTTTTTCAGCTGCTAAGAGGGAAGTAAATCCATCAAGGAAAGAATATTTAAATATTCTCAGCATTTCTCCTGTGCAAAGTCCTGTGCCAGCCCTGAGGGGGATATAGGAGGAATAGAGGTTGTGGGCGGGCAGAGCAGGGGGGCACAATTCCTATTGCTTGCAGTGGTCCTGGCTTATACCTGTAGTTGTGATGTAATTTTATTTTTTTCCCTTTGGTTTTAAGTTTCTGTGTTTTGGGATACCTGATCACAGAGCAGTAGATAACTAATATAGGAAGTGAATGGTAAAAGGAGAAAAACATGTAACAGAATCTGATGTAATTATTATTTTTTTTAAACTGATTAATTTCTTCGGCTGTGCAAGGTCTTCCTTGCTGCACATGGGCTTTCTCTAGTTGCAGTGAGCGGGGGCTACTCTCGGGAGGTGAATTTTTAACCACTGGACCACCAGCGGAGTCTTGATGTCATTCTTATTAGCTCCTCCTTTTAACCTCAGGGGCTCCCTGGCTTGGACCATACATTGTATGTTCATCTTTAGTATGAACATGCTTCTGGGAGCTCGCAATCTAGTGAGCTTGCGTTCTTGGAATAAGTGAAGTGAGATAAAGCTGGACTGTGGGTGGGGAGCGGCTTATTGGGAATCCTTGTGTGTCCAAAGAGGGCACCGCCATTCTGCCTTCATTAGCTACTCAGATTCCCACAGGACCTCCAGGTGGCATGGCTGCAGGGCTTCCTAAGCATCTATTCCATGTTGGTGGCACCCTCTGGAGACATCTTTAGCATCTGTGGTGTGAAGGGTGCCCCCTACAGTTGTGCGTCATGGTGCCCTGGTTCTTGGGTTTGGGAGACGCTGATGTTCACTCTCATCTGGGAGCCTGCCCTGTCCATCTTCACATATCATGACACAAGTTTATGCAACAGAGCAGCTTTCCATTGAAGGCGGATTGAATAGAGCCATATTTGACCCCTAATATGAGCCCTTGAAAGACCTTCGTGGTCTGACCCAGTGGTTCGCAGCCACGGCTGGGGAGACAGTAAGGTGATTCCTGTTCCTTTAAAACTTATATTGAGTTATATTAGCTGTTGTATATTATGAATACTCACACACTACTGGTCATATCATTGGCTGATGTGATTTCTGTCTCTATCTGTCTATCCATCTATCATCTATCTATTGGTCTATCTACAATGGAATACCTCATGCTCAGATGCTCAGTCGTGTCTGACTCTTTGCAGTCCCACGGACTGTAGCCTGCCAGGCTCCCCTGTCCATGGAACTTTCCAGACAAGAATACTGGAGTAAGTCGCCATTTCCTACTCCAGGCGAGCTTCTTGATTGGGATTGAACCCACGTCTCTTTCATCTCCTGCACTGGCAGGTGACTTCTTTACCACTACACCACCTGGGAGGCCTGACAATGGAATACTACTCAGCCATAAAAAAGGAAGGTAATCCTGCCATGTGAACTCAAGCAGTCAGGCTCCACAACCCATGCTTCGCTTCTGTCCACAGGCAGAGTTTATATCAAGGCTAGAAAAGAACTGTACAGCTTGGGACACAGACACAGTTTGCCGTGGAGCCCGTCTTCTCCTCCGTGGCTGTCCCTTCTCTTTGTGATGGTCCAGAGACCCCGAACTCTTCAACTTCTCCATATTTCCACTCCTCGGCTCTGCTGTGGCTGGTGTGGTTATGTTGCTGCTACTGCTAAGTTGCTTCAGTCGTGTCCAGCTCTGTGCGACCCCATAGATGGCAGCCCACCAGGCTCCCCCATTCCTGGGATTCTCCAGGCAAGAACACTGGAGTGGGTTGCCATTTCCTTCTCCAATGCATGAAAGTGAAAAGTGAAAGTGAAGTCGCTCAGTCATGTCCGACTCTTCGCGACCCCATGGACTTTTGGGACCCCATGGACTACAGCCCACCAGGCTCCTCCATCCATGGGATTTTCCAGGCAAGAGTACTGGAGTGGGGTGCCATTGTAGGCACTCTCAATACATCTTCTCATCAAATCCTCCTGGTGATTTGTGAAGGTGACCATCCTCTCTCTCAATTTACAGATGAAAAACAGCCCTTTTTGGGTCACGCAGTATGGCTTTCTTTTCCTCAATGGTCATGTTTTCTGGTGGCAGTGGTGGCAAGTGATGTGCTATGTCAGAGAGCAGTGTGAGCAGAAACTCGGAGGCATCACCGCCCTTTGGGGAATCTGCAAGTGTTACGAGGCTGGCGTGTGGTCAGAGGAGACCCTGGGGAGAGACATGGCCCAGCCTGTCCTCTCTTTGCTCAGTTCAAGCCCAGAAGACTGTGGTGACCCTGCTGGTCCATGTGCCAGCTTCCCAGTAGCACCTCATGTACCTGCCCTGCTTACGCAGTCTTCCTGTTTACCTCTGGGTCTGCATTCAGAGTGGGTTAGGGAGACTAGTGGGCCCAAGAGTGGCGATGGGGGTCTTCTAGGCCTGAATTTCCAGCCCCTCCTCTGGGCTACAGTGAGATGTCACCCAGTCTCTACTGACGCTGTGGCACTGGAGGTCAGGGTGTGAAGACACCTCTGTTTGGTGAAGAAGCAGCTCTTGGGAGGGGTTGTTAGATCCAGGTACCTTCGGGAGGGGGCTGGGTACCTGGGGGCAGGATGGAGGTGCTCAGAGACACACGGAGGCAGAAGCTGGAGTAGTAGGTTGTCTCTAAAGGGGAGGAGGTTGGCGGAAAATGCAAGTGGTCACGGCTCCCCCTTCATTCCTACTCTAAAGGTTCTTAAGTTGAGTGAGGCCTAACCAGCCAGGCCATCCTTGCTAGCTCCTGTTTTTCTCCTCTCTCTCTTTTTTTTTTAGTGTATTTGTATCTATTTATTTGGCTGTGCCAGGTCTTAGATGTAGCACATGGGATTTTCAATCTTTGCTGCATCACGCAGAATCTTTAGTTGCAGCATGTGGGATCTAGTTCTATGATCAGGGATCGAACCCAGGCCCCCAGCTTTGGGAGCACAGAGTCTTAGCCACTGGACCACCAGGGAAGTCCCCCTAGCTTCTCTTTGAACTCACTTCTGTGGTTTCCTTCCTGGCTTTCTAGGGAGAATCCACATGATCATTATGAGGCTCTTACCTTCCGATTCTCTGAGAGTCTTTGCCTCAGTGAAGCAGAATCTCATAACCCAAAGACCCAAAATTTCCAGCCAATTTCTGATCGCCTGATCTCTGCTCTGAGGTGGAAAACCTATGGGTTTCATTATTTCCAAAATGTCCACGTTCTTCCTCCCTCTTTCCTAAAGAACACGAGAGTCACAGGTGGTGGCTCTGGTCCTTGCGTCTTGGCTGGGCAAAGCCTTCATCCTCAATTCAGAGGGACCCTGGGGCAGCCAGTCCTCGTCCCAGAATTTCCAAGAAGTCTCGATTTCAAATAGTCTGCTGTGTTGGGAGGCCACATGTCAGGCCAGGGCCAGATGAATGTGTCCTGATTTTTGTTTCAGAAAATATGCTCAGGGTAACTGGGGAGAGAGAAATTGGAAAGGACAGTAGTTGGAGCCCGGTCCTGGGCATGAGGTGGAAACCACAGAGAGGCTCCATTTCAGTTTGCTTAAGCAACGGTAGCTATCACAGCCCATCAGGGTGGAGGGGCTGTCAACGACAAGGTCGTCTGGTTCAGCCTCGGTCTTTCCATAAACACCTCCTGGTGGCTTTGAGCATGGCTGAAAGTCAGGCAGAGGCAAAGTTACACGCTGGCTGTGCTACCTCCTAACTGTGACCTTGGACAGGACGCTTAGCTTCCAGGTCCACAGTGTGTAAACCTGGAAGGATAACGACACCTATGCTGCAGGGTTGGTTTGAGGGCTAAACAAAGGAATGGAAATGGGTTAGCCCGGCACCATCTTCCTCCTCCTCTTTCTCGCTGTGTGCCCAGCACTGTGGAGACACCCAAGTGAACCGGATGTGCGGTAAACACTGCTCATTGCCTGCTCTTTATCCACCCTTTCTCCCATTTCCCCTTCTCTGCTTCCTCTATTTCTTCCTTCCTTCCATAATGGACCCTGGTTTATTCAGGGTGGCAAAGTATTCCTCCAAAGACCACTATGTTTCAATTTTTTATTGACGCTTCGAGGTGGTCACGTGACATGTAGCTGGAAGTCAGTGGGTGGGATCTAGCAAGATACTTTAAAAGGAGATGATGGAGTAGCCACAGGTGGAGTAGCCACCTGTGGCAATGATGTGACAAGCATGATGAAAAAAGCCACATGCTAAAGCAGAGCAGGAGGAGAGAGAAGGATTTGGGCCCTTCACAGCAGAGTTGGACAAGTAGGAACCATACGTCAAACCTGGCTTGCCACCTGTTTTTGTCAATAAAGCTTTATTGACAGCACAGCCATGCCCATTCCTTTATGTATTATCCACGGCTGTTTCCACACTACAATGCAGAATGGAGTAATGGTGCCAGAGTCTGTGTGACTGGCAAAGACTAAGCTATTTATGGTCTAATTTTTTCAGAAAAAGTTCTTTTTAATGGCACTAATGCATTTTGAGCCAATTCTGGATTGCTTATCTCCAAGTGTCTTAGTGATGGCAATATAAATCCTTGCATAAATCATTTAATTCAGTGGGTATTTTGCTTTCTGACTCTTAGATGAAATAGGAAAAAGTGTACCACCCACAGGATTGCTTTCAGTTCTGCCAAGATGTTGCAAACTTCTGCTAGAAGATTCAGAACAAGTGTATCTGTGAGGATACAAGTAACAGAAAGGTGGCAAGTAACAGAAACCCCCTCTAACTGATCAAAGCAGAAAAGATATTTTTAGACAAATGGCACCCCACTCCAGTACTCTTGCCTGGAAAATCCCATGGATGGAGGAGCCTGGTGGGCTGCAGTCCATGCTAAGGGTCGGACACGACTGAGCAACTTCCCTTTCCCTTTTCCCTTTCATGCATTGGAGAAGGAAATGGCAACCCACTCCAGTGTTCTCGCCTGAAGAATCCCAGGGACGGGGGAGCCTGGTAGGCTGCAGTCCATGGGGTGATGAAGAGTCGGACACGACTGATCGACTTCCCTTTCACTTTTCACTTTCATGCACTGGAGAAGGAAATGGCACCCTACTCCAGTGTTCTTGCCTGGAGAATCCCAGGGACGGGGGAGCCTGGTGGGCTGCCGTCCATGGGGTCGCACAGAGTGGGACACGACTGAAGCGACTCAGCAGAAGCAGGAGCAGTAAAAGTCTGAGAACTAGTGTGAAAGAGGGCAGGTGCTAGGCAGCTCAGGGCCGGGCTACCAGGAATCACTCTCTCCCGAGGCTGGAGGTAGAGTGATTGATGGAGCTCTTGGCTATGGCAGGGAAGCACCTCTGTTAATGGTCCCTTTGCATAGTTCCATGGGAGAAAAGTTCATTTCCCAAAAAGGAATTAGGATGCTACTGGAATGCCAAACCAGTGAGGGGCCAGCACAGGGAGGATAATCTCTGCCTCCAAAATCATCTCGTCATCCTTACGCAGAGCCAGTTGGTTCCCTCTTCTCTCCTCTCCCATGATCACAAAATCTCCAATTAATTTCTCAGCAGGTTGCATGGCCACCCAGAATAAGGATGAATTTCCCAGTTTCTTTTGTAGTCAGAAGAGGGCGTAAGACTATGTTGCCCAGTAAAAACATAGTATAGTGTTAGTTTTCTACGGAAGCTGTAACAAATTACTAGAAAATGTGACAACACAAATTTATGCTGCTACAGGCCTGGAGGTTTGAAGTATGACATAGATCTTACTGGGCAATGAAGGTGACAGACAGCAAGACTGCATCCTGGAGGCTCCAGGGGAAAAATCTATTCCTTGCCCCTTCCAGTTTTGGCCACATGTCTTGCCACCCACATTCCTTGGCTTGTAACCTCTTCTTCCACCTTTAAAGCCAGCGACATTGGGCCAGGTCTTCTCATGCTGCCATTTCTCTGGTTCTCACTCTTCTGCCTCTCTCTTCCACCTTGAAGGATCCTTGTGATCACATAAGGAGCTAAGGAAAATCTTCCCATCTTAAGGTCAGCTGATTAGCGACCTTGATTCTGTCTGCAACCTTCGCTTCTTTCTACCAGGTAGCATAACATGTTCACAGGTCCCAAGGATGTCTTTGGGGGCGGGGGCTATTATTTTGCCTACTGCACACAGTGATGGTGGTGACTATGGCAACCACTTATAGAAGCTTTCTGCATGCCAGGTGCAGAGATAAACACTTGACATGAAGTGTCTTATTTAATCCCACACCACTTTGGTACATAGACTTCTGAGATGGCCCCAGAGATCTGCCTCCTTGTGCACACATCCTACATCCCTCTTCTTTTATTTATTTGGCTGTGCTGGGTCTTAGCTGCAGCATGAGGGATCTTCACTATTGAATGTAGAATCTTGTTTCCTGATCGGGGATTGAACCCAGGCCCCCAGGACTGGGGGTGCAGAGTCTTAACCACTGGCCCACCAGGGAGGTCCCTCCCTCTTAACTGTGGGCAGAACTGTGAATATGACAGAATGTCAGTCCTGTGATTAGGTTACATAACAAGGCAAAAGGGATGGGCTTGCTGATCCCATGACCAGGTTTTATAAGACTTTGACAGGGAGAGAGTCTCTCTTGCTGGCCTTGAAGCAGTGAGCTGTCATGTTGAGAAGGCCAGTGGGGGACCCAACATTGGCAAGAAGCTGATGGCAACTTCCAGGAGCCAAGAGCAGTCAGGCCTGAGAGCCAGCAAGAATACAGGGACCTCAGCACATAGCTGCTGGGCGCTGGGTCTGCCAACACCTGAATGAGCTTGGAAGAACGTTCTTCCTCAGAACCTCCAGAGGAGAACTCAGACTGGCCAACACCTTGATTTCAGTCTTGAGACTCCCTGAGCAGAGGACCCTGCCTGGATCCTGATCTGCAGAGACTGTGAGATAAGGAATATCTGTTCGAGGCCACTGTTTGTGGCCATTCCTTATGCACTGATATAGGATGAATACATCTCAGTTGGAGAGAACCAAACTCAGAGATAGCTGGATGCATCATCGACTCAATGGACATGAGTCTGAGCAAACTCCAGGAGATAGTGAAAGACAGGGAAGCCTGGCATGCTGCAGTCCATGGAGCTGCAAAGAGGAAGACACAACTGAGTTACTGAACAATAACAGCCAAACTCAGAGAATTTAAGGAACTTGTCAAGGTCAGAGTGTGAATAAGATGCAGAGCTGGTATTCAAACTAAGGTTTGTCCCCCAATCTGAATGTTTAACTTCTGCTGCTTCCCAGCTGACAAACATGAGTAATCGTTTTGGTGGTATTTTTTTGTTTGTTTGTTCAGCTCTGTATGGCATGTGGGATCTTAGTTCCATGACCAAGGGATAGAACCTGTACCCCCTACCCTGGAACCACTGGACCACCAGGAAAGTCCCAAGTGGTTAAAAAAAATTTTTTTTTTTTAATTCGACAATTTAATTGTTAAACTCTTCACTTGTGCCTGATAGAAACAATTTCTTTTCTGGCTTTTGGAAATGAAATAATGACTTAAAAAAATTTTTTGTAATGAGATAGTTCACCCATTCTGTACCATTTGAGCATTTCTGAGCTTCTGCTGGGCTTCCCATTGTAAAGTGATTCTCTTGTTTTGAACACCGTGGCACCAACATTTAAATCCTGAAACAAGCTGGATGTGTGGCCAGATTTAGGGTAGAAACTTTCATGCTTTCAACCAAACTTCAAACTGACAAAAGCTACAAAGCCGCGCCAGTGAGTTCACTCAGTAAGTCCATACAGTAGGCAAGCCAATGTCTTGATCTAGACTTAGAGAAATATTGACATTGCAAGATGTGGGTCCTTTGGAAGGAGCCAGACACAAATCAGTTGAAAAATGTTACTGAATTTTCAGTAATTTTTCATTGGGAGGAATTTTCTCTATCACAGATGGGAAAAACATGACCACTATCAACAACTTCTATGTTAAAAAGAGGCCCTCCTGTTGGAAAGTTGGGACTCCTGCTCTTCGGGGGTGGGGGTCGTGGAAGCCCATCTCTGCTCCCACAGCCAACAGCTGATCAGGAAAGTACAAGTGTACTTTGTCCTGGATTCTTTGCTCTGTGGCCTATGTTTTTCCTCTTTGCAAGATGTGCCCATCAGCCCTTCTGATATCAATACCACCTCACAGTTTTCCGGAAGGGAGGTTTGAAGGAAGTCTTTGGGTCCTCCTGAGTGATTTGTGGCTTACCTGTTGGGGTGATTGGGAAGCCTGTGAGAGAGCAAAGCTTCTCAGTTGATGGCTGTTAAGCCCTGTTAGGCTCATAGTAAGTGCTTGGTAACCCCCAACCTGGCTTCCCGAGTGGCTCAGAGGTAAAGAATCTCCCTGCAATGCAGGAGATGCAGGTTCAATCTCTGGATCAGGAAGATCCCTGGGAGAAGGGAATGGTAACCCACTCCAGTGTTCTTGGGATTACTCCTGGGAAATCTCATGGACAGAGGAGCCTGGCAGGTACAGCCCACAGGGTCGAAAAGAGCTGGACATGACTGACGAGACTGAGGATATAGGCAGGCATGCACAACCCCCAATCCGGGGAGTGACTTTAAAATGGATAACCCAATGAAGCACAATAGGCCTAGTCTTTCCCCTACAATGACTTGTTCCTTTAGGGCTTGGAGACACTAATGATAATTAAGGGACCCACCCCACCTGACTCTCTTTAAGTTCCTCTGTTTGGAAATACCACATTTGTGGGTTCAAATATATCAAGAGAACCTGAAAGATAGGCAATTTGGCCAGATTTCAAACCCACTTAAAACTCTGGCTGTAAATTTAGCTGTGATCTGGAAACTTGAGTTTCAAGTTCCCCTTGTGTTGGGCAAAGGTTGGATTTCAAGCTATTGAACATTTTATCTGTCCTCGTCTTTTTGACCTGCCTAAACTTCTTGCTCCCTTTTCCCAACTGGTCCTCTGGCTGTTGCCTCTTTCATTTGGCCATTGCTGTGACTTCTCTAGAATTCTTGCCTGTTTTTCATGACTCAGACCTTGCAGTGTGTCACACACAGTCACCCTTGTAGTGTGTATCACTGAGTGTGTATCACTCAGGCTTACCTCCTTGGCTAGGCGGCAGACCCCTGTGGGCGGGAGCTGTCCTCAGGCCACTTTCCTTTCCCTCAGTGAAGCTTGCCCAGGGTCCAGCCCATCGGGGTCCCAGTTAAGGCTGGACGGTTGTCCTGCTATAAAACCAGACACTTGGAGAAGGTGTGAGTCAATCAGATTTCCAGAACCTTGGTTTTCTGATTTGGTTAGTTAAATCATCAAAGGTAAACAAATACACAGGCAATGCCAAGCTCTGGAGAACAGTGGTTTGAATGAACAAGAAGTTTACACAATCTAATACAAGTTTGATGAAAACTAAGCCAAAATGCAATCCATTCAAAAAAGCCTTCCCTCAGTCCTGCCATGCCAGTACTGACTGACCTGTTTGTCTCCATTCTGTGGCAGGTTAGAACTTGGCACATGGGCAAGTCTAGGCTTCAGTTCCCATGTACTTTTCACCCCTTGAATCAGCTTTTTCTTTATTTATTTGGCTGCCCCAGGCCCTAGTTGCAGCACGTGTGTATTCTCTGGTCTTTGTTGCAGCGGGATATGTAGTTGTGGTGTGTTAGTTGTGGCCTGTGAACTCTTAGTTGAGTTGCAGCATGTGGGCGCTAGTTCCCTGACCAGGGACTGAACCTGGGCCCCCTGCATTCGGAGTGTGGAGTCTTAGCCTCTGGACCACCAGGGTAGAATTCTTCACTCTGCTTTTGAAGACAGAGAGGGTATGCATTTCCTACGGTTGCCATCACAAAGTGCCACAAAGTGGGTGGTGGTGGAGGGTGCTTTAGCCACAGAAATGCATTGTCTCCCAGTCCTGAGGCTGGACTGGATCAAGATATCTGCAAGGTGGGCTACTTCTGAGGGCTGGGCGGGACCATCTGTCCCCAGCCTCTCCGTTCGCTGCTGGTGGTTTTCTGGTGATCACTGGTGTTTCTCGGCCTGCAGAGTGCTGCCTTCATCTTCACGTGGTGTCCTCCGTGTCTGTGTCCACATTTCCCCCTTTTTGTAAAGACACTAGTCATATTCGATTAGAGGTTCGTCTTAGCCTAGTATGAGCCCATCTTAACTGATCCTGTTCATGGCAAGCCTGTTTCCAAATAAGGCCGTGTTCTGAGGTACCCTTGCAGGGTACCTCAGGACTACTTGGAGTCCTATTTGCACGTGTCCTCTGAGCCACCTCAGAGGAGTCAGGTCTGGGTTCAGAATGCAGCCTTGCCATTACCAGCCTGAAGCCCCCGTGACCACCTCCTTTTCGAGCTTTGGTTTCTTCATTTGTAATGGAGCAAACACTAGAGCAGAGCCTGGCACCCAAAGGACCCTGGAAAAATGGTGACAGTTAGTAATGTTGTTACTGTGAGTGAGGTGTGGAGAGAGGGAGAAGGTGGGGAGCTAGGACCTCTCTGCTGACTTTCGGGAGCTCAACATGAGACACTCCCCCGGTGGGATTCCAGACTGTCTAACAAACACCATGTCTTTTGGTCTGTCCTCATGGCATCTGTGGTGCTAGCGAAGACTCTGGAGAGTCCCTTGAACAGCAAGGAGACCAAACCAGTCAATCTTAAAGGAAATCAACTCTGAGTATTCATTGAAAGGACTGATGCTGAAGTTGAAGCTCCAATACTTGGGCCACCTGATGTGAAGAGTTGACTCACTGCAAAGACCCTAACGCTGGGAAAGACTGAGGGCAGAAGAAGGGGGTGATAGAGGATCAGATGGTTGGATAGCAACATCAACTCAATGGATGCGAGTTTGAGCAAACCCCAGGAGATAATGAAGGACAGCAAAGCCTGGCATGCTGCAGTCCATGGTGTTGCAAAGAATTGGACACAACTGAGCATGGGCGGAGGAGCCTGGTGGGCGGCAGTCCATGGGGTCGCTGGGAGTCGGACACGACTGAGTGACTTCACTTTCACTTTTCACTTTCATGCATTGGAGAGGGAAATGGCAACCCACTCCAGTGTTCTTGCCTGGAGAATCCCAGGGACGGGGGAGCCTGGTGGGCTGCCATCTCTGGGGTCGCACAGAGTCGGACACGACTGAAGCGACTTAGCAGCAGCAGCAGCAGAGCAACAGAACAACAGCAACACAGGAACCTTGGAGCTATGATTTTTGGAAACTGGGTCCCTCTGAGAAGCTAACTGAAGCTGTGGACTCTCTTCCCCAAACAGTATACGTGCATGGACTGCGTAAATTTAAAGACGATTTCAAAAGGTTTATGGATCCTCTTCAGCTCATCCATGGAGGCTAAAACCCCTCACTGGAGAGGCAGTAACTTTAGAAATACCTTTGTTCATTTAGTAAACATTTGCTGTGTGGTTGTCACACGCTGGGTGCTGTGGGAGGGGAGTCAGGGAAAGGGCAGGCAGGAGACCTTTCCCCAAGTTGCTCACGGGCATCTAGAACCATAATAAGGAGTAGAAACGATTCACCCTTTGGGGAGAAGTGTAGCTATACTTATGTGAGAGTTCAGAACACAGAAATCGTTTCCAGCGTGGGGGCGTGTGAAATAAACAAGTGTGTTCAGTGATGGGAAGGACATTGTATTGGAAAGTGAAAGAATAATAAGAGATTGACCTCAAATGATATGTTGGCTTTCCCAAGGTACACTCTCTGACAGTTCACACAAGGGCACATGTGTTGTTTGCTTTCACCTCCGTGTAACAAGTTGGCAGATTCTTTCTGATGGGAAGCCAGATAGAATTCATGTTGGCTTCTTTGCATCTAGTCTTCTAACTCAACATCACCATTACTGAAAGCACAGGTCTTGCACAAAACACACAGGACACTGAAGTTCCTTCTGTCTTCAGGCTTCACCTCTGTTAGGAGGGAGTGTCTCACCAGCCCCTCCTCTCTCCAGGGTCAATGTCATGGAGGAGCAGAGAGCTCCTGTCCCCATCGTAATCAAAGGTCTCAGATGCCCTTAGATGGCTTGGACCTGGGAAGGGCACTAACCCCAGTAGCTGAGAATCACCTTCCATTTCTCTCTGCCGGGAGAGTTTTCTTCCTACCCTGACCTCCTCTCTTCTTTATCCACATCCCACGAGTGGCGCAGAGCTGGAACTTCTTGGAGTCAGAGATCACTCTGACATGCTGGGTTTCTGGAGGCCCATTCTGGTCTGGGTTTTACAGGGTGGTCATTGGCAAGATCTTTATCTCAAGTCATCCCAGAGTGAAAGGGCAGGAGGATGTGGTCGGGGAACCCAGTTCATGGAGAATTTGGAGACGAACACAGCAGCAGCAAGCTGGCTTTAAATAGAAACTATAGTGTTAGGCTCCCACTGTCAAAATGAGTTTGAGGCAGCGAGAATTTAGGACAATGATTTCTGCTTTGGGCTTGGCCACAGATTTAAAATGTGACCCTGGGTAGGTCAATTCCGTCTCTGGGACTCAATGTCCTTATGTGTAAAAGAAATCAGATGAAGGTACCTTTCAGAGCTAAAACATTATGATGCTACGAAAAAGACTTTATTTTAAATTAACTATGAATCTAAGGAAAAGACACAACGCCTCCCTTCCCCAGGCACACTCAGTTCTTCTTTCACTGAAGTTGTTCTCTTCCGTGTCCCACGCCCGAACACGACGCTCATTAGAAAGCTGACTTAGTGGCTCAAACAGCTTTCCTGGATCCCATTTCTGTTTTAGTGGAGGCCTTGGATATCATTACCCGAGGTCCCTTCAGTAACGGGGGTTGTGTAACTGAGTTGCAGACAGGCTCCTGGGTCACAGAACGGTCCTCCCTTCTCCCTCCTTTTTTGCCCCTTCTTTCTTTTCAACAGATCTCGAATTGAAAGCTTCCATTGCAGGAAGCCCTGTGTTATGCCTGGGCTTCCCAGGTGGCTCTAGGGGTAAGGAACCTGCCTACCAATGCAGGCGACGACCTAAGAGGGGTGGGTTAGATCCCTGGGTTGGGAAGGTCCCTGGAGGAGGGCATGGCAACCCACTCCAGAGTTCTTGCCTGGAGAATCCCATGGACAGAGGANTATGCCTGGGCTTCCCAGGTGGCTCTAGGGGTAAGGAACCTGCCTACCAATGCAGGCGACGACCTAAGAGGGGTGGGTTAGATCCCTGGGTTGGGAAGGTCCCTGGAGGAGGGCATGGCAACCCACTCCAGAGTTCTTGCCTGGAGAATCCCATGGACAGAGGAGCCTGGAGGGCCACACTCCATGAGGTCGCAGAGTCGGACACGACTCAAGCGACTTAGCACAAGCAGAAGGGAATGCACCCCTTCAAGGCACTAGAAGGCAGGGCCCCTTTCCAGCAGGAAACAGTGGAGCCCTCTGAGTCTGCTGTGGTCCTGCTGGATGTGGGCTGGGGGAGTTCTAGGGAACTTCACCTGGAATCCCCGGGTATTCCCTACCTAGCCACAAGGCATGCTAGGCAAGTGTTTCTCACACTTGAAACTCCCCCTTGAACGAATAAAAGGCTCTCATTCAACTTCGATATTTTAAATGAGAATCTATCTACTTTTGGTTTCTTGCTTCTAGACCTTCTTAGCTGGATATTGTGAACAGAATCAAACCTTCACCCTAATGTATATTAACTATCATGCCACAGGTTTTCAAGGGTAAATTGAGGAAAGGCAGAGCTCCCTCTCATGGTGCACCTGAGGTCCAGTGATTTTTTTTAAGTAAATGGCTTGCCTGGAAAGAGCTTAGTTAATAACAGTTATTATTCTATAAATCACCAGTTGATTGTATCATTGATATTTTCAAGGTGATTGCTTTATGGAGAGCAGTTGCCCTTCCAGGAAGTGGTGCCTAGACTGTCAGGCATTCTTAAGGCAAAAGGGATGGGCTTGCTGATCCCATGACCAGGTTTTATAAGACTTTGACAGGGAGAGAGTCTCTCTTGCTGGCCTTGAAGCAGTGAGCTGTCATGTTGAGAAGGCCAGTGGGGGACCCAACATTGGCAAGAAGCTGATGGCAACTTCCAGGAGCCAAGAGCAGTCAGGCCTGAGAGCCAGCAAGAATACAGGGACCTCAGCACATAGCTGCTGGGCGCTGGGTCTGCCAACACCTGAATGAGCTTGGAAGAACATTCTTCCTCAGAACCTCCAGAGGAGAACTCAGACTGGCCAACACCTTGATTTCAGTCTTGAGACTCCCTGAGCAGAGGACCCTGCCTGGATCCTGATCTGCAGAGACTGTGAGATAAGGAATATCTGTTCGAGGCCACTGTTTGTGGCCATTCCTTATGCACTGATATAGGATGAATACATCTCAGTTGGAGAGAACCAAACTCAGAGATAGCTGGATGCATCATCGACTCAATGGACATGAGTCTGAGCAAACTCCAGGAGATAGTGAAAGACAGGGAAGCCTGGCATGCTGCAGTCCATGGAGCTGCAAAGAGGAAGACACAACTGAGTTACTGAACAATAACAGCCAAACTCAGAGAATTTAAGGAACTTGTCAAGGTCAGAGTGTGAATAAGATGCAGAGCTGGTATTCAAACTAAGGTCTGTCCCCAAATCTGAATGTTTAACTTCTGCTGCTTCCCAGCTGACAAACATGAGTAATCGTTTTGGTGGTATTTTTTTGTTTGTTTGTTCAGCTCTGTATGGCGTGTGGGATCTTAGTTCCATGACCAAGGGATAGAACCTGTACCCCCTACCCTGGAACCACTGGACCACCAGGAAAGTCCCAAGTGGTTAAAAAAAATTTTTTTTTTTTAATTCGACAATTTAATTGTTAAACTCTTCACTTGTGCCTGATAGAAACAATTTCTTTTCTGGCTTTTGGAAATGAAATAATGACTTAAAAAAATTTTTTGTAATGAGATAGTTCACCCATTCTGTACCATTTGAGCATTTCTGAGCTTCTGCTGGGCTTCCCATTGTAAAGTGATTCTCTTGTTTTGAACACCGTGGCACCAACATTTAAATCCTGAAACAAGCTGGATGTGTGGCCAGATTTAGGGTAGAAACTTTCATGCTTTCAACCAAACTTCAAACTGACAAAAGCTACAAAGCCGCGCCAGTGAGTTCACTCAGTAAGTCCATACAGTAGGCAAGCCAATGTCTTGATCTAGACTTAGAGAAATATTGACATTGCAAGATGTGGGTCCTTTGGAAGGAGCCAGACACAAATCAGTTGAAAAATGTTACTGAATTTTCAGTAATTTTTCATTGGGAGGAATTTTCTCTATCACAGATGGGAAAAACATGACCACTATCAACAACTTCTATGTTAAAAAGAGGCCCTCCTGTTGGAAAGTTGGGACTCCTGCTCTTCGGGGGTGGGGGTCGTGGAAGCCCATCTCTGCTCCCACAGCCAACAGCTGATCAGGAAAGTACAAGTGTACTTTGTCCTGGATTCTTTGCTCTGTGGCCTATGTTTTTCCTCTTTGCAAGATGTGCCCATCAGCCCTTCTGATATCAATACCACCTCACAGTTTTCCGGAAGGGAGGTTTGAAGGAAGTCTTTGGGTCCTCCTGAGTGATTTGTGGCTTACCTGTTGGGGTGATTGGGAAGCCTGTGAGAGAGCAAAGCTTCTCAGTTGATGGCTGTTAAGCCCTGTTAGGCTCATAGTAAGTGCTTGGTAACCCCCAACCTGGCTTCCCGAGTGGCTCAGAGGTAAAGAATCTCCCTGCAATGCAGGAGATGCAGGTTCAATCTCTGGATCAGGAAGATCCCTGGGAGAAGGGAATGGTAACCCACTCCAATGTTCTTGGGATTACTCCTGGGAAATCTCATGGACAGAGGAGCCTGGCAGGTACAGCCCACAGGGTCGAAAAGAGCTGGACATGACTGACGAGACTGAGGATATAGGCAGGCATGCACAACCCCCAATCCGGGGAGTGACTTTAAAATGGATAACCCAATGAAGCACAATAGGCCTAGTCTTTCCCCTACAATGACTTGTTCCTTTAGGGCTTGGAGACACTAATGATAATTAAGGGACCCACCCCACCTGACTCTCTTTAAGTTCCTCTGTTTGGAAATACCACATTTGTGGGTTCAAATATATCAAGAGAACCTGAAAGATAGGCAATTTGGCCAGATTTCAAACCCACTTAAAACTCTGGCTGTAAATTTAGCTGTGATCTGGAAACTTGAGTTTCAAGTTCCCCTTGTGTTGGGCAAAGGTTGGATTTCAAGCTATTGAACATTTTATCTGTCCTCGTCTTTTTGACCTGCCTAAACTTCTTGCTCCCTTTTCCCAACTGGTCCTCTGGCTGTTGCCTCTTTCATTTGGCCATTGCTGTGACTTCTCTAGAATTCTTGCCTGTTTTTCATGACTCAGACCTTGCAGTGTGTCACACACAGTCACCCTTGTAGTGTGTATCACTGAGTGTGTATCACTCAGGCTTACCTCCTTGGCTAGGCGGCAGACCCCTGTGGGCGGGAGCTGTCCTCAGGCCACTTTCCTTTCCCTCAGTGAAGCTTGCCCAGGGTCCAGCCCATTGGGGTCCCAGTTAAGGCTGGACGGTTGTCCTGCTATAAAACCAGACACTTGGAGAAGGTGTGAGTCAATCAGATTTCCAGAACCTTGGTTTTCTGATTTGGTTAGTTAAATCATCAAAAGTAAACAAATACACAGGCAATGCCAAGCTCTGGAGAACAGTGGTTTGAATGAACAAGAAGTTTACACAATCTAATACAAGTTTGATGAAAACTAAGCCAAAATGCAATCCATTCAAAAAAGCCTTCCCTCAGTCCTGCCATGCCAGTACTGACTGACCTGTTTGTCTCCATTCTGTGGCAGGTTAGAACTTGGCGCATGGGCAAGTCTAGGCTTCAGTTCCCATGTACTTTTCACCCCTTGAATCAGCTTTTTCTTTATTTATTTGGCTGCCCCAGGCCCTAGTTGCAGCACGTGTGTATTCTCTGGTCTTTGTTGCAGCGGGATATGTAGTTGTGGTGTGTTAGTTGTGGCCTGTGAACTCTTAGTTGAGTTGCAGCATGTGGGCGCTAGTTCCCTGACCAGGGACTGAACCTGGGCCCCCTGCATTCGGAGTGTGGAGTCTTAGCCTCTGGACCACCAGGGTAGAATTCTTCACTCTGCTTTTGAAGACAGAGAGGGTATGCATTTCCTACGGTTGCCATCACAAAGTGCCACAAAGTGGGTGGTGGTGGAGGGTGCTTTAGCCACAGAAATGCATTGTCTCCCAGTCCTGAGGCTGGACTGGATCAAGATATCTGCAAGGTGGGCTACTTCTGAGGGCTGGGCGGGACCATCTGTCCCCAGCCTCTCCGTTCGCTGCTGGTGGTTTTCTGGTGATCACTGGTGTTTCTCGGCCTGCAGAGTGCTGCCTTCATCTTCACGTGGTGTCCTCCGTGTCTGTGTCCACATTTCCCCCTTTTTGTAAAGACACTAGTCATATTCGATTAGAGGTTCGTCTTAGCCTAGTATGAGCCCATCTTAACTGATCCTGTTCATGGCAAGCCTGTTTCCAAATAAGGCCGTGTTCTGAGGTACCCTTGCAGGGTACCTCAGGACTACTTGGAGTCCTATTTGCACGTGTCCTCTGAGCCACCTCAGAGGAGTCAGGTCTGGGTTCAGAACGCAGCCTTGCCATTACCAGCCCGAAGCCCCCGTGACCACCTCCTTTTCGAGCTTTGGTTTCTTCATTTGTAATGGAGCAAACACTAGAGCAGAGCCTGGCACCCAAAGGACCCTGGAAAAATGGTGACAGTTAGTAATGTTGTTACTGTGAGTGAGGTGTGGAGAGAGGGAGAAGGTGGGGAGCTAGGACCTCTCTGCTGACTTCCGGGAGCTCAACATGAGACACTCCCCCGGTGGGATTCCAGACTGTCTAACAAACACCATGTCTTTTGGTCTGTCCTCATGGCATCTGTGGTGCTAGCGAAGACTCTGGAGAGTCCCTTGAACAGCAAGGAGACCAAACCAGTCAATCTTAAAGGAAATCAACTCTGAGTATTCATTGAAAGGACTGATGCTGAAGTTGAAGCTCCAATACTTGGGCCACCTGATGTGAAGAGTTGACTCACTGCAAAGACCCTAACGCTGGGAAAGACTGAGGGCAGAAGAAGGGGGTGATAGAGGATCAGATGGTTGGATAGCAACATCAACTCAATGGATGCGAGTTTGAGCAAACCCCAGGAGATAATGAAGGACAGCAAAGCCTGGCATGCTGCAGTCCATGGTGTTGCAAAGAATTGGACACAACTGAGCATGGGCGGAGGAGCCTGGTGGGCGGCAGTCCATGGGGTCGCTGGGAGTCGGACACGACTGAGTGACTTCACTTTCACTTTTCACTTTCATGCATTGGAGAAGGAAATGGCAACCCACTCCAGTGTTCTTGCCTGGAGAATCCCAGGGACGGGGGAGCCTGGTGGGCTGCCATCTCTGGGGTCGCACAGAGTCGGACACGACTGAAGCGACTTAGCAGCAGCAGCAGCAGAGCAACAGAACAACAGCAACACAGGAACCTTGGAGCTATGATTTTTGGAAACTGGGTCCCTCTGAGAAGCTAACTGAAGCTGTGGACTCTCTTCCCCAAACAGTATACGTGCATGGACTGCGTAAATTTAAAGACGATTTCAAAAGGTTTATGGATCCTCTTCAGCTCATCCATGGAGGCTAAAACCCCTCACTGGAGAGGCAGTAACTTTAGAAATACCTTTGTTCATTTAGTAAACATTTGCTGTGTGGTTGTCACACGCTGGGTGCTGTGGGAGGGGAGTCAGGGAAAGGGCAGGCAGGAGACCTTTCCCCAAGTTGCTCACGGGCATCTAGAACCATAATAAGGAGTAGAAACGATTCACCCTTTGGGGAGAAGTGTAGCTATACTTATGTGAGAGTTCAGAACACAGAAATCGTTTCCAGCGTGGGGGCGTGTGAAATAAACAAGTGTGTTCAGTGATGGGAAGGACATTGTATTGGAAAGTGAAAGAATAATAAGAGATTGACCTCAAATGATATGTTGGCTTTCCCAAGGTACACTCTCTGACAGTTCACACAAGGGCACATGTGTTGTTTGCTTTCACCTCCGTGTAACAAGTTGGCAGATTCTTTCTGATGGGAAGCCAGATAGAATTCATGTTGGCTTCTTTGCATCTAGTCTTCTAACTCAACATCACCATTACTGAAAGCACAGGTCTTGCACAAAACACACAGGACACTGAAGTTCCTTCTGTCTTCAGGCTTCACCTCTGTTAGGAGGGAGTGTCTCACCAGCCCCTCCTCTCTCCAGGGTCAATGTCATGGAGGAGCAGAGAGCTCCTGTCCCCATCGTAATCAAAGGTCTCAGATGCCCTTAGATGGCTTGGACCTGGGAAGGGCACTAACCCCAGTAGCTGAGAATCACCTTCCATTTCTCTCTGCCGGGAGAGTTTTCTTCCTACCCTGACCTCCTCTCTTCTTTATCCACATCCCACGAGTGGCGCAGAGCTGGAACTTCTTGGAGTCAGAGATCACTCTGACATGCTGGGTTTCTGGAGGCCCATTCTGGTCTGGGTTTTACAGGGTGGTCATTGGCAAGATCTTTATCTCAAGTCATCCCAGAGTGAAAGGGCAGGAGGATGTGGTCGGGGAACCCAGTTCATGGAGAATTTGGAGACGAACACAGCAGCAGCAAGCTGGCTTTAAATAGAAACTATAGTGTTAGGCTCCCACTGTCAAAATGAGTTTGAGGCAGCGAGAATTTAGGACAATGATTTCTGCTTTGGGCTTGGCCACAGATTTAAAATGTGACCCTGGGTAGGTCAATTCCGTCTCTGGGACTCAATGTCCTTATGTGTAAAAGAAATCAGATGAAGGTACCTTTCAGAGCTAAAACATTATGATGCTACGAAAAAGACTTTATTTTAAATTAACTATGAATCTAAGGAAAAGACACAAAGCCTCCCTTCCCCAGGCACACTCAGTTCTTCTTTCACTGAAGTTGTTCTCTTCCGTGTCCCACGCCCGAACACGACGCTCATTAGAAAGCTGACTTAGTGGCTCAAACAGCTTTCCTGGATCCCATTTCTGTTTTAGTGGAGGCCTTGGATATCATTACCCGAGGTCCCTTCAGTAACGGGGGTTGTGTAACTGAGTTGCAGACAGGCTCCTGGGTCACAGAACGGTCCTCCCTTCTCCCTCCTTTTTTGCCCCTTCTTTCTTTTCAACAGATCTCGAATTGAAAGCTTCCATTGCAGGAAGCCCTGTGTTATGCCTGGGCTTCCCAGGTGGCTCTAGGGGTAAGGAACCTGCCTACCAATGCAGGCGACGACCTAAGAGGGGTGGGTTAGATCCCTGGGTTGGGAAGGTCCCTGGAGGAGGGCATGGCAACCCACTCCAGAGTTCTTGCCTGGAGAATCCCATGGACAGAGGAGCCTGGAGGGCCACACTCCATGAGGTCGCAGAGTCGGACACGACTCAAGCGACTTAGCACAAGCAGAAGGGAATGCACCCCTTCAAGGCACTAGAAGGCAGGGCCCCTTTCCAGCAGGAAACAGTGGAGCCCTCTGAGTCTGCTGTGGTCCTGCTGGATGTGGGCTGGGGGAGTTCTAGGGAACTTCACCTGGAATCCCCGGGTATTCCCTACCTAGCCACAAGGCATGCTAGGCAAGTGTTTCTCACACTTGAAACTCCCCCTTGAACGAATAAAAGGCTCTCATTCAACTTCGATATTTTAAATGAGAATCTATCTACTTTTGGTTTCTTGCTTCTAGACCTTCTTAGCTGGATATTGTGAACAGAATCAAACCTTCACCCTAATGTATATTAACTATCATGCCACAGGTTTTCAAGGGTAAATTGAGGAAAGGCAGAGCTCCCTCTCATGGTGCACCTGAGGTCCAGTGATTTTTTTTAAGTAAATGGCTTGCCTGGAAAGAGCTTAGTTAATAACAGTTATTATTCTATAAATCACCAGTTGATTGTATCATTGATATTTTCAAGGTGATTGCTTTATGGAGAGCAGTTGCCCTTCCAGGAAGTGGTGCCTAGACTGTCAGGCATTCTAATTTCCTGGATGTGAATTAAATAGTTTCCCTTCCTCTGGTTTATCACTGGTGGCAGGGCTTGTACCTGATTGGGGTGGTCTTCGCTCCATCCTCCTACCCCCAACCTCCCTTGACTTTCTTCCTCTTTCCCTATTTCTCTTTTTTGAAGTTTATTGGGAGTTATTTCTGTATTAAAAGACTACACACACATTACAGATAACTTGAAAGAAGAAAAGGTTTTTAAAAAGTAGAAATTAAAAAAAAATAAACACCTATGGTATCCAAAGAAAAATGCATTTTGGTATACTCCCGCTTTCTATTTTTTCATTGTTTTGAGTTTTGCCATTTCCTTCTCCAGGGAATATCATCTATACTGGCTATAAAGATAGCCAGTTGGAGGAGGGCATGGCAACCCACTCCAGTATTCTTGTCTGGAGAATCCCCATGGACAGAGGAGGCTGGTGGGCTACAGTCCATGGGGTTGCAGAGAGTTGGACATGACTGAATGCCTAAGCACATACCCAGTTGACGGGGCACAATGCTGTGGTTTAACATGCCTCCCTTTAAGGCTGATTTTACCTTCTTTCTAGTTTGTTGTTTCTAACAGGCGGTGGCTGGGCAATCAGGCCTGTTAGAATTGCATGTAAAGTAAGAGTTAATTGGACTTGCTATCTTGCTATCTTTGGGAAGGCCTGAGGGGCTTTGCTCAGAAACTTTCGGTTTGGCTTCTGTGACACATTCTTCAGCCTCTCGGAGGTCCCCTTTACTGTTACGTTTTCAGTTCTTGATTGAGGTCTGTATGGCTGAGATGATCAAATAATTGACCAATAGAATATTACTGTACTAGTGAAAATGCTAAAATCCGCCTTTCTCCCTTTAGAGAAATTTTTTTCCGCATAGAGGTAGAAGAATGCAATTATTAGGATCTGCCTGTGTCCAAGCCCAGCCCTTCTGCATCCTGGCCGGGTAACCTCAAGGACCGAAAGCAAGTTTCAGCCTCTTTGTGCCTTGGCCCCCCTCACATGAGATAGCAGTAGCATCTGTCTCACAGGGTTCTGGGTGGTGAATGAATTAATCCAGGCAAAGCACTTAGGAGAATGCCCAGAGCTCAGTCAACTCCAGTAAGTGTTTGCTATTATTTTGTCTTTGTCTGTAGACGGCATTTTAAAGTTTCTTATTAACATCTCTGATCTTACATTTAGGTCTTTAATTCCAGTGTTCACTGCAGCATTATTTACAACAGCCAAGACATGGAAGCAAGCTAAATGTCCACTGATGGATGAATGGATAAAGAAGATGAGGTACATCTATACAATGGACTATTGGGAGGGGGGGGTTCATGTTTGGCAGTTCATGTACACCCATGACGGATTCATGTCAATGTATCCCAAAACCCATACAGTATTGTAAAGTAAAATAAAGTAAAAATAAAAATTTAAGTAAAAAAAAAAAAGAATGAGATAATGCCACTTGCAGTAACACGGGTGGATCTGGAGGTTAGCATACTAAGTGAAGTAAGTCAGAGAAAGAAAAAAATCATATGATATCGCTCTGCGGGAAGTAGAAAAAAAAAGTGATACAAAGGAACCTGTTTACAACACAGAAACAGATTCACAGACTTAGAGAATTAATTTATGCTTACCGGGGGAGAAGCGGTAGGGAGGCACAGACTGGGAGTTCATGATTGACATCTTTACACTGCTAGATTTGAAAAAGATAACCAACAAGATTTTTTAAAAACCCGAAGTCAGAATATGAGTCATTTCTTCATATCATATTGTGACTTACTATGCTTATATACTATGTTAAGTATGTTTTATACACAAAAATGGAAAGAGACTAGTTTACAAAAAATATACTTTTGAAGGTAGTTGTTCTTTCCCTTATTGTTTATATTCACATATTAAAAGAATACATATTTTCAAAAAATTTTTTTTCATTGTCTGTATAGGCTTTTTCTTTTTTTTTTTTTTTTTTCATATTTTTTAAATTGAGGTATAATTGCTTTACAATGTTCTGTTAGTTTCTACTGTAGCTCAGAGTGACCCAGCTATATGTATACACATATCCTCTCTGTTTGAGCCTCCCTCCCACCCCCTAGGTCATCACAGAGCACAGAGCTGAACCCCCTGTGTGATATAGTAGCTTCCTACTAGAGCACAGAGCTGAACCCCCTGTGTGATACAGTAGCTTCCTACTAGCTATCTACTTTACATATGGTAATGTAAAATATCAGTGCTAATCTCCCAATACATCCCACCCTCCCCTTCCCCTCATGCGTCCACATGTCCTTCTCTGTGTCTGTGACTCTATTCTCGTGGGCTTTTAAAAGAGTCTCAGGAGCAGAAGGAAGAGGCAGATTCAAGGGCAAGGCCTGCAAAGAGAAGGAGCAAGGTGGGGAGAGCAGGGCAGTGGGCCCAAGGTTGACATGGGGACACCTCGGCCCCCGAGGCCGGGGAATGGGTGGTGCCCTCAGGGATCCCTAGACACCACCCAAATTGGGCCAGAAAGTGAGAGTCAAGGCCCAACAAGGGATAGGGGATGAAATCTGAAAGTCAGAACCTGAAGGAGGAAGGGGCTGGGGTCTGCCCTCCCCCTACCGGGTCACAGCCTAGGAGGTCGGGCAGTGCAGCATCTCAGGGGGGTGGGTGGGGGAAGTCTAACTATAGAATTTGCAGTTTTCCTTACAAGTGATCCAGCACAGTTGCACTCTGGTAATGGAAGCAAAATTTAAAATATGAGTAGGAAATAAAATTAATTTAAAAATATCTGAAAACATGTATTCTGTGACTCTGTCCAACTGGCCGAGCTCAGCTGGCTTGTTTTTTCCCCAGACCGACTGATTAATAGGACAGAAATGAGGAGGTGTGAATTTATTTTGGACCCAGGTGGAGAGCCAGGGGGGCGCTGGCGTCAGCCCACTCAGGCTAAATTTGCATTTTCAAGTCCAGGAGGGGTGCCCTGCCCACCTACTGGATATCCTGGGGAAGAGGGGGCTGGGGGAGTTGGAAGGGCAGCGTGTCAGACTGAGCTCCTTCTCAGCAAGCTTCTAGAAGCAGTCTGTTCTCTCCTTCTCTTCTGAAAGTAGAGTCGTGCAGGCCCAGAGGCAGCCGGGAGACCGGTGTACCCTGGGGGCCTTTCCCTGGCCAGGCCATGGACATGGAGCTGCCTCAGGAAGGGAGGTGCAGACTGTTGAGCCTAAAATGCTCCCTGGGATGAGGTGGGAGGACAGGCAGGCACTCAGGGAAATAAAATAAAACCCCTCTGGGCTGTTTTCTTCACTGAGCATGGAGAATCATTTAGCAGCTTGAAAGGTGGTTGGGAAAAAGTAAATAACCTTCCAGTGGGGAAAGGCCGCTGTCTGGGAGGTGGAGAGTCAGGCTGCAGCACACAGCATTTGATCTGAGTCGAAACTCTGAGGAGAGGCTGATTGCGCTGCAGCCCAGGACATGCATAATTAAAAACAAAGACATCTTTAAGACAGATCTAAGTCGGCCTCCCTGTCCCTCTCCTTCACCCTGGAAGTCCCCATGTCCACCACCCTCCCCCCGCCCCACCCCATCTCCTTTTCCTGGAAAAGGCCAGGAAAACACCTTCCAAAGTAAAATCATTCTAATGAGAGAAGACCTGTTCTTCAAGAAGCCTTGGCTTAGAGTTCACAGCTCCATAAGACGTCCCACACTTGGGCACTAAGTCGAGGGCACAGAGTTGCACTGTGAGCTTGGTCTTCTGTGTGACTAGTTTTACAACATCCTCAACGAAAGGCAGATTTTCTGCTGCCTGATTCTGAATGGACGAGGGGCTCTAGTGCTTCCGGATCTTTCGGCACACACACCCGGGTGCAGGGAGGGATCACGATTGAGCAGGACACACCCCATCTGCAGCACGTGCTGGAGTGGCCGCTGCACGGGACACATGTGTGCCCCCAGGAGAGCTCCCTCTGCCAGAAACTTCTTTGTGAGAGACAGATCTGCTCTGCTTCTCTGTTACTTCATTTTTAATATTACTTATTTATTTGGCTGCATCAAGCCTTAGCTGGAGTATGCAGGTGCTTTCATTGCAGCACTTGGCCTCTCTAGTTGCGGGGCACAGCCTCAGTAGTTGCACAGTGTGGGGTTAGTTGCCCCAGGACATGTGAGATCTCAGTTCTCTGACCAGGAATTGAACCCACACCCCCTATTGATTCTTAACCACTGGACCACCAGGGAAGTCCCTGTTGACTTCATTTGGATGATTGAAATTTTCCTCAACCCAAAGGGTAGGGACAATGGTCTTTTTTTGGATATTGCAGAAATCTGGAAGAAAATATGATAAGTTCATTTATTTGGGGCTCCAGAGAAACTGATTGTTGTGCATGTATGTCTCTGTGTGTGAATATTTGTGTGTGTCTGCATGTGCAGGCATGTGTATTGTGTATGCATGTAGGTTGGAAGGGTGGGGAATGCTGAGAACTTCCAGGAATCTCCATTGCCCTTTGTCCCAGGATGGTCAGGGCTGCCCAGCATTGACTGGGAGCCATTCTCAGGAGAAAAGGGCTGGTTTTTTGGTCTGTAATGACCAGCCCCTGCCCCATCCAACATACGGTGGGCTCCAATGAGGGGAGCTGTTATTTGCTTCCCCAGGTCAGTTTGAGAGGCAGTAAGGAAAGGCAGAGCTCACCTCACCTAAGCAGGCAGGCAGGGTAGGTAGCACAACAATCCAGGCCTCAAGGGGTGTAAACCCAGACTTGAATCCCCTGGCCACTTTTCTGGCAGTGCAATCCTGGGAAAGTTCCCTGGCCTCTCTCAGCCTCAGTGTTCTCATCTGTAAATTGGGTCAATGAATTCCATGCTATGAATTCGTAGAAGTGCAGAGAAGGAGAGAGAGTGCTGCTCAAGGGAGGAGAGGCACCACATTCTCCTCTCCCACCAAGTCCTCCAGGCTGCTGCTGTTAGGAATGGATTTGTCAGAAGGAAGTTTAGGAAGCCTCTCTCCTAGACCCTGGCTGCCTCCCTGGCCTTCCACCCTTCACTGGGAGCTGGTGGAGTCTGTCACTCAGGTCCAGGAAGGATCTGGAGTAGGTGTCCAGTAGGACAAGAGGCGTGTGAAAGCTCCACCTGGCGGGGCACCTGGGTGGTGCATCACTTTGTAGCCTGAGGGGGTGGGCTGCCCCAGAGACAGACTCCCACCCACGTCTCAGCACTGCTCAGAGCCAGCCCTGGGTCAGTGGAGTTCGCCCACCTCCAACACAGATGTTCTCAACCCTCCACACCCCCACGCAGACTCCCTCATCCTCTGGAGAGCTTCCTTTGCTCCAATCTGATGCTGTGACTGCCCTGAGCAACCCCCACGGGGACAGTTCTGACACTGTCCCTTAGCGGCTGGCATTTTTAGATGCCAGCACTGTTTGTTCTTGGAACTGCTCTTTAACATTTTGTCTGATTTCCCCTGGAGCCCCTAGGACCTTGGCAGCCAGGTAAGGCTGTGCCACCCTGGAAGAAGGAAGCCAAAAATAGGAGTCCCTAAACTCCAGTACTTCGACCACCTCATACGAAGAGTTGACTCATTGGAAAAGACTCTGATGCTGGGAGGGATAAGGGGCAGGAGGAGAAGGGAACGACAGAGGATGAGATGGCTGGATGGCATCACCGACTTGATGGACGTGAGTCTGAGTGAACTCTGGGAGTTGGTGATGGACAGGGAGGCCTGGCATGCTGCGATTCATGGGGTTGCAAAGAGTTGGACACGACTGAGCGACTGAACTGAACTGAACTGACCCAGAAATGGTGGAAAGTCACACACAGGTGCGCGGGTGAGGTCTGGGGTTAATGTCGATGGTTTGAAGTCCAAACCTGGACCTTCGGATATTGAAACTTAGTCCATTGTCAAGTATTTTCAACCCGTATTTCTTCACAGAAAACGAATTGGATGTAAAACTTCCCTCCCACCCCTCACCCAAACTTTTCTGAAGTTGGGCATTTGACATGGATTTTCCCAGCTCAGTATCAACTATAGCATCGCTGAAGAGCACCAAACTGCTATTTAGACATTTTAAAGATGCAATTTGAGTTCCAGGCAGGGGAAAGGGGTGGATAAAAAGAGATTATATGATAATGATATGGCGGTGGAAGCCTGTCAAATAAAGTGCATTTTCTCTGGTGGGCAGGCTATTTCTGGAGCCGGGCATGGGTCGCTCTGCTGAAGGATGTGTTTATCCTAATGGGAAGCAGGGCTGAGCTAGGCCGCAGCTCCCTGCACAGTTCTTAAAGTCTTAAGATACCGCAAAGACATCTGTGGTATCCAGAAGACGCATTTAGTCTGCCCTGGCCCTTTCAATGTGTGCTGACTTGGCTCTGACAGGAGCCAGAGGAAGGCAGGGGGAAGTCTGACAGCAGAAGTGGGAGAACGTGGGTCCATTCAGACCTGCCGATTAAGGTGCTTTTGGATACAAGGAACAATACAGAGTTTCCTATAGGATCTAACAGGTAGCCCAGAGCCAGGGCGCCAGGTAGGGCTTTATCAGGGTACTAACTCCTGTAATGCTGCCTGCTTGCCCTCTTGTAATTCTTTTCTTTAGGCTGACTCACCTCATGGCTGCAAAGTGGCTGCCGGCAGCAGCTCCTGGCACTTGCTTCCTTGGTCACATCCAGAGGGAAAAGACAGGAAACCTTTTTCCTTCAGTTTGTGGTCAATTTAAGCCACACCCTGGACTAATAGCAGCTAGTAGGCTGACATCTTGGGTTAATCGGCCCGGGGTTCTGAGCCTGATACTAGCATAGAGACTTAAGTCTTTGTTAACCCTGACTGCTGGGATCAGACTCTCCTGAGACTCAGGCACTACATGAGGCGTGGGGGTGGGGTGGCTGCTCAGGTAGGGATGGGGGAGGCTTACCTGGACTCTGTAAGGAAGGCAGGGGAAACAGTGAGTTGATAATGAAAGCAGTTAAGCAATGGACAGTATTCCCAAGCAGAGAGGCAGAAGACTTGTTCTAACAGAGACCTGGTCTGGTCTGACCTTCTGTCTCACAGAGCTGTCAGAATCAAGAAGATGATGGCGGGACTTCTCTGGCAGTCCAGTGTTTAAGACTCCATGCTTCCACTGCAGAGGTCTTGAGTTTGATCCTTGGTCGGGAAACTGAGATCCCGCATACGGCACAAAGTGGCCTAAAGAAAAAAAAGAAAAAAATTCCAAGTAAACTCTTTTCAAATTCTGTTAAAAAAAAAAAGAAAGAAGACAGAAAATAAAAATGTGAAATAGATGTAAATGATGTGTGTTATATAGATAAGATACACTAAAGTATAAAATATATGTATATGAACTTCATGGATGAATCACCTCATACCTCAGTTTTCTGTTCTGTAAAATGGACACAGTAATACTGACTTGTCATCCTTTGCAAAGGTTACAAAATTTCATGGGTTAATTCCAGCCTTCCTAGGGACCTGTGAGACGACTCTGACCGAGGCTTGTTTTCCCCCACAGTGGGATGGTGATCACTCCAATCCCATGGTACCATCTCTGCATCCCACCCCAACCCAGCTGGTCTCAGCAACACTCCCTTCAAAACGTATGAAAATCTGACTTCTCAAAGTTGTCAATCACTGTCCCAACTACCACACTGGGAGCTCGGCCTCCTGGATCTAAAACACAGAGGCCTTAGACTCACAGGGAGGACGCGCCTATTCCCAAGAGTTCCAGGTGGGCACTGCTCAGGACCAGTCACAGTGATGAAGCTTGGCTGTGAGCCCGAGATGCTATGGATGGGACGGGCTGGAGCCTGCTGGCTGAGTCCCAGGAGAGAGCAGCACGGGTGTCAGACGGATGGAGGAGGGGTGTTTTAGGGGGTGAGGCCCAGTGTTGGCTGGGGGGCCTGGGAAGACAAGGTGGGTGTTCCTGCCCTGCAGCAGGACACTCTGCTACTGCTGTCAAGGCAAGGCTCACCCCGAGCTGAAATAATGGCCACAAAGCTGCAGGCTTCCTGTCCCGAGGGCTACCCCTGGAAGGGGAACTGGTTGCTCTGCAAGGCACAGCCTCCATTCTCATGCGAGAAAGCCAGTGTTTTTGTTTCCCCAGATGCCAGCAGGCCAGCTCTTCTGCACCTTTCCACCTCCTCCAGGTCTGGTCTCTTCTCATAAGGGAGTAGGCACTATAACATGCACACGCGCGTGTGCACACACACACACACACCCTTTCCCAGGTCTTACCTGCCCTGCCTCTTGGCCCCGGCACATGGAGAGATTGCACTCCACTGTGGACGTGGAGGGCAGACACAAAGGACACGTGTTCCCCTTCTCTACCTACAAAGAGACACTGACCGTGGGAATTCTCAAAAGGAAGGCTCTTACGCCTCAGGCCCATTCAGGGTATAGTCTCAGCAGCTCCAGCCGGAGGCTGAGGGCCTTTGGGGGAGCTCTTAGAGCTTCCGGGCCCCCGTGGTGTCTGGTACAAAACAGTGACAGTAGAAACTGGAAGGAATCCGGGGGAGCCTGTGATGCCAGGACAACCGGCGGCTCAGCAGAGAGGAACGGGGCCCACAGAGGAGTCTCCTCCGCCACGCGGCCCGTCCCCTGGAGCCTGGTCCAGGGCGCACTCTGGGGGTGGGGTAGGGTCGCTGAAGCCCAAGGGAAAGAGACAATACCTGAGAGGAGCCTGGAGAAGCCCGAGGGCCCCGAGCCCCACCTCTGCTCCCCACAAGGTGGCAACAGCGCTTTGCAGGAGCCCTGGCTTCGGGTGGGGGTGATGTCCAAGCACACTCTGAGCACCAGATCTCACGTCCTGTGCCCCGATGGTCTGAGGAGTCCTTCGAGGTCTTCAGGTCATTTCACCTGGGCCTGGGTGTCTCTCCTTCCTGGTTTAGTGCCTTGACTCCATTGGACTGGCCCGTGCTGATGGGTTCTGACCTCCCCACTCCCCTTCGGCTCTTGCATAACCTCTGTGGAACTGGGGGCAACACCAGGACACAGGTCTACGCTTGGGACTCTGAAAGGGCCAGTGGGGAGACGAGCCAGAGAGCAGCGCCCCACTAGACCACAGATTAGAACGTGTAAGTTAGTGCCTCTGGCTGGCCTCACCGCGTGTGCCCAGGACACAGCTGTCCACGGATATCCAAGCAGTCGCCCCTGCAATGTGGCAGACACCCATGAGGGGCCTTAACATGTCCTCTGCCTTGTGCTGTCTCTGCTCTGTGGGGGTCCTGGCGAAAGGTGGGCTCTCTTGTGTGAAAATGAGCATCTCTACCCAGCAAAGGCATGGCGAGGGACCCTCTGCTTGCTGTCCAAGAGAGAGACCTTGGGGGCAGCTCTGTGGTCAACGGCAAACAGCAAACATGCTTGTTGTTTAACTTCAAAAACAATGCATATGTTGTTATTTTTCAGCCACTCTCTGCCACCCCGTCGACGGCAGCACGCCAGGCGCCTCTGTCCTCCACTATCTCCCAGAATTTGCTCAAATTTATGTCCATTGAGTCAGTGATGCTACCTAATCATCTCATCCTCTGCTGTCCTCTTCTTCCTTTGCCTTCAATCTTTCACAGCATCACAGTCTTTTCCAGTGAGTCCAGTGTGATCCCCTTCATGGACTGTAGTCTTGTGGCAAAGTGGCTTGTGTAACTCAATGAAGCTATGAGCCATGCCGTGCATGGAGAGTTCTGACAAAATGTGGTTCACTGGAGGAGGAAATGGCAAACCACTCCAGTATTCTTGCCGTGAGATCCCCACAAACAGTATGAAATACATATGTGTGCATACATATCTGATTTTATTTATTCACCAATTCCATTATGTGCATTTGCCTACTCATTAAAATTTATTTGTAACCCACAAGTTAATAGACATAGTACTTTTGCAATCATTTGAGAACATGAGCAGAGGGGCAAAAAGATTTGAGTCACCCATGGGCACGTCCCCAGCTGAGGTCAAATTAGGTGACATTGTTTCATACTGTTAACAAGGATCCTAGTCCATTTAACATTTTTGTGTTTTTTTTTTTTTTTTCTTTTTTTGGTTGGTGATTTTGCTGTTTAAAATGGCTCCCAAACGTAGCGCTGAAAAATCTGCCTAGTGTTCCTAAGTCAAAGAGGGCTATGATGTGCCTTTCTGAAAAAAGAAAAAAAAAAACAAAAAACATGTGTTAGGTGAATTTCATTCAGGTCTGAGTTACAGAGCTGTTGGCTGAGTTCAGTGTTAATGAATCAACACAATATGTTAAGTAAGGTGTCTTTATACAGAAGCACACATAAAGCAAGGTTATGAATTGATTGGTTGATGAAAATATTGCGACCAGAAACCTGACTCCACATTTCCCCTGGAAGCAATGCTCAGTGTTCTGTATTTCAGAGTTTGCATTGATTTTGTAGAACGTAACTACTGCAAATAATAAGAATTAATAAGAATTACCTGGAGATGGATTTATTCATACATATATTCAGTATAAAGATGAAGATAATATCAATACATATATAAATATAAAGTAATAAAATACATAATCTCCCTTTATCCACTTTTCTTCTCTAATCCTGCTCCTGTCTCATAGGAAACCATTATTAACCATTTGGGATATATCCTTCCATACCTTTCTCTATTAAATTACATGCTGAAATATATGTATTATATATAAATTTATGTCTATTTTATGAAAGGAATTATGCATGGATATATGACTTGCCTTTTATCAATTAGGTGATGGTCAGCAAATTTTTTTCTGTAAAAGGCCAGATAATACATACCTTCTGCTTTGTGAACCAGATGATCTCTGACACCTGTACTCAACTTTGCCACTGCATTTCAAGAAGTCAACCGTAGACAGTATGAAAGTGAATAGGTGTGACTGTGTTCCCATAAAACTTTATTTATGGACACTGAAGTTTCAATTTCCTATAATTTTCATGTATCACAAAATATTGCTCTTCTTTTGATTGTATTTCAACCATTTAAAAATGTAAAAACCATTCTTAGTTTGCGGGTAGTACAGTCGCAGACAGGGGCTGGATTTGGTTTATGGGACTCACTTTACCGACCGCTGATATAGATTATATGTTGAAGACCTCTTCCTGTTAATACATGACAAAATACCTCATTGTTTTAATGGCTGCCTTGTATTTCCATTCCATGAATTTATTTCAATTTATACAGCTATTTTCCTTACTGATGAGCATGCAGATTATCCTCAATATTTTGCTATAACAGAATATCCTTGTGCGTACATCTTGAGGCATATGTGAGTGTTTCTATGCAGTAGAATTCTAGGACTGGAGCTCCCAGTCCATCCCTCTCCATTCTACCTCCCCCTTGGCAACTGCCCATCTGTGCTCTTTGCCTGTGAATCTGTTTCTGTTTCATAGATAAGTCCATTGGCTACCCTAGTTTTAAGCAGGAGAGCGATATGGTTGATCTGCTTCATTTTGGCATAATTTTTTGTTACAAGAATAATTTTAGATTTAGAGAAAAGTTGCAAAGATAGTACAGAGGTTTCAGTTTACCCAGTTCCCCCTATTGTTAAGGACTTACATGGGTTTGTCAACACTATGAGAGTCACATAGATATATTACTATTAATTATGCTTCAGACTCTATTCAGACTTTCCCAGTTTCTCTACGGATGTTCGTCTTTAAAAAATAACGTGTTTATTTTTGGTTGTGCTGGGTCTTCACTGGTGCATGAGCTTTCTCTGGTTGCAGCAAGAGAAGCTACTCTCCCTTGTGACACGTGGGCTTCACATTGCAGTGGCTACTCTCACACGCGCTAGGCACACAGGCTTCAGTAGTTGCAGTTTGCAGAGCTCAGGTTCAGCAGTGGTACACTGAGCTAGTTGCTCCGTGGCATGTGGGATCTTTCCAGACCTGGGATCGAACTCGTGTCCCCTGCTTTGTCAGGCAGATTTTTACCCACTGCACCACCAGGGACATCCCCAGTGCTCTTTCTGTGTTCCAGGGTCCCATCCAGGATCCCACATTTAGCAGGTCTGTTTTTTGGAAGATAAGCAGTAGTTGTGGTATGCAGAGTGGACTGGAGAGGCCCAGGTCTGGAGGCCAGGAGACCTGGGAGGAAGGTGGGCAAGAGCCCGGTGTGGGGTGGTGGTGGTTGAGGCCAGGCTTTCCCGTTGTTGCAGAAGGGAGCTGGGATGGGAGATACAGACCTGCAAAGTTAGTGATTAGGTTACGAGGTTGACCCAGTGGGACAATCGATGTAATAAAGTGAAGTTGAAGTATCACCATGTGTGGCTTCCTGCTAAATCTCATCCGGCAGACGATCATTGAACCCCTATCAGGTGGTGGGCCCTGATGTTCTCCAGACACGGGGCTCTGGGTTCCACCTGCCACTCTCATACATCTCCATCTTTAGCCTGGTTTTCCCATTTCATTGCCTGGGAGTACACTAAAACCGAACTCTACTCCTTAAAAGAAGTCCAGTGCTACAAGAATTTTCATAGCCTATTCTTGCTGCTGCCAAGAATATATATTACCAATTTCCAGTGGAAGCTCAAATGTCCCTTTGCAATAACCTGGCCTCCAGGCATGAAGTTCAAGGGGTCACTACAAGTTGGGACTATGCCTGGGGGACTGATGGCCATGGTGCCTGGTGAGAGCTGTGGAGGGGAGATGGGTACCAGGCAGGGAGGGACCCTGAGACTCAGGGAGTCCTGGATGCTCACTGCCTTGGGTTGCAGCCCGGGGTTAAGGAAAAAAATCCAGAGAAATCCTGGTTGGCATGTTTCTAGCCCAGATGGAAGAGAAATAGGACAAACTGCTAAAAAGGTTCCAAAACCAACACATGAGAAGTGCCTGCTGCCAGCAAATTCGAGGTATGTTGGCACACGCAGCAGAAGAGAAATGTATTCACCCTGTTGGAAAGGGGAAGACAAGAAGACGGAGGGCTGTTGAGAGAAGGCGGTGCTCCTTGCCAACCGCCAAATGCCAGGTCTGGGAAAAAGCTGCTGCTTCCAAATGATTGAGCAGGACTGGGGCTAGCCAGAAGGAAGGGGCGCAGACAGCCAGGCGACAGGCATCGCGCGAAGTGGGGCTCGTGGCTTGTCAGCCCCACTCCCCTCGGCGGTGCCCTCAGCCACTCAGTCCGTCTCTCCCCACAGCTTAGGAGGCGTCCTCTTCCCACTTTCTTCCTGGCCTGGCCCTACCCTCCCAGGGGCGCTAATGGTAAAGAACCCGCCTGCCAATGCGGGAGACGCAGGAGACTCGGGTTTGATCCCTGAGTTGGGAAGATCTCTGGGAAGAGGAAATGGCACCCCGCTCCAGTGTTCTTGCCCGGAAAATTCCATGAACAGAGGAGCCTGGCAGGCCACAGTCCATGGGGCTGTAAAGAGCTGGACAAGACTGAGCGGCTGAGAATGCACGCCCTTCCTCAAAAATGCTACCTCTCTTTCATCTTCTCCTGATTCACACTCTGCCCATCTTTGGGGTCACATCTCTATAAACTATCCATACATGTAGAACATCTCCAACATTACAAATCCCATGTTATCAAGGGGACTTCCCTGGTGGCAGACGGTAAAAGCGTCTGCCTACAATGCGGGAGACCCGGGTTCAATCCCTGGGTCGGGAAGATCCCCTGGAGAAGGAAATGGCAACCCACTCCAGTATTCTTGCCTGGAAAATCCCATGGACAGAGGAGCCTGGTAGGCTACAGTCCATGGGGTTGCAAAGAGTCAGACACGACTGAGCAACTTCACTTTACATCAAGGGAGAAGCTAGAAAAACATCTCTAGATGCCAGTCGCTTGTGTTGTGCTTGACGGGTCCACATGCACACCAGTCCTAACCTTGGAGTCATCCAGTGTCACTTCCACCGCACACTGTACCTCAGTGAGTTAGGAGTGAATTACAGAGCCGGCTGGATTCAAAGGGAGGGGAATGAGGCATCATCTCTTAATAGGAAGGGAGTAAAGAATGTGAGGATATGTTTTAGAATCATTGCAGACTCCAACTTCCAGAGAGTGAAGTAATTTCCGCAATTTACATGGCTAATGGGTCAGTGAGCAGGGCCAGGACTCGAGCAGGGCAGCCAGCGGCTCACTGCCTTCCTCATGCCCAGCGTTAATATTGAGAGAGGGACCTCTCTGGTAGTCCAATGGTTAAGACTCCGTGCTTCCTAGGTAGGGGACAGGAAGTTAATTTCCTTCAGGTCAGGGAGCTGAGATCCCACATGTCCCATGGTGTGGCTGGAAAAAAAAAAAAGCTATGTTAAACAATATTTAAAAATATTGAGGGAGAGCCAGATAAGGGGGTCTGATTTGGAGGGTTTTCTTTAGAGGGTGACCTCATTTTTAAGCTACTATAGATCCTTGGACTGCAAGGAGATCCAACCAGTCCATTCTGAAGGAGATCAACCCTGGGCTTTCTTTGGAAGGAATGATGCTAAAGCTGAAACTCCAGTACTTTGGCCACCTCATGCGAAGAGTTGANCTGGTCTCCGCATTCATGTGTATGCGTGTCCACACGTAACTTGTCCACAACCCTGTGTGTGTGTGTGTGGGTCTGTGTGCACAGTGCGACTGTGTGTGCGTGCCCACATGTGTGTGTTTGGGGCCTCTGCTTCCTGTTGTTCAGCCGTTCAGCATCTGACTCCCCCTCACACAATCTGAGGAATTCCAGCCGTCCCAGGGACCAGGCCCGGACAGCCCTGGGAAAACGGTTCCTCTGGAAGGGATGGGAATGTTTCCTTTTATGGTAGCCTCAGCCGCCACTGCCTGCAGACTTGCCGCGCCGCACAGGTACATTCTTGCCTGCTCCCAGGGAGCGGGACTGAACACGCTAGCTGCTGGGCAGCCTCTGAGATGCAGCAGGAGGAGGGGGAGGGAGGCCTGACCCCATCATAGCTGTGTTCTTTCTGTTTTGTGCTGCCCCCCAACCCCCCAGTCCCCTTATTCTCCTATTCTGCCCTGGCTTCCCCCACCTTTAGCACCTCCCTCCTGCCCCTCCCCCTGCCTTCCCTTCCCTGCTGCCTTATCGGGAACCCCTCCGGGTCTGTCTCAGGCCCTGCTGCGCAGCCTTGAAGGGCCCTGTTCTTTGGGAAAGTCAAGAGCTGGAAGCAAGGTCACCCTCTGGGGCTGCTCTGAACCCTTGCCCAGTGAGGGGCAGGGTGCGGGCTATGTCCGTGTGAGTGGCCGGGTTCCCTCCACACCCCCGCACTGCTGATATTTCTCAGGACTGGAGGGGCAGCTGCAGCTTGTTTTGGACGCGAGCTTTCTTGTTGCTCCTTCCTGGCTGGACTCCCTTTTTCCCTCCCGAGACAGGTGATCGTCAGAAATATGCAGCTGAGTGGGCTCTGGGATCAGCATGCAGGAGGGTCCCCTTGCGGAGAGGCACGTGACCTTGCTGCGCAGTATCTGCTGGTGCCCAACAGCTAAATCTATCTCTTGAGGCCACACACAGAGGCCACCCTGAGTCTGCCTCGAGATGCCCTGTCCTGCAGGGTCCTGGCTGGGCAGTCGAGCCCGCGGGGGTGTTCGTCCAGATGGCTGATGTCCGTTTCTCTCCGGCACTGAGGCTCCTGACAACTGCTGGAACCCTGGTTACCTCTCAGCTAGTTCTTGCACCTCCCTGACCGAGTCAGCACCACCCGTCCGGGTGGCTTCTTGATGGGGAGGTAGATGGACAGCGGCTGCCTGTGGAGGCCATTCCTTGCACAGGCTTCCAGGCTGGGTCCTTTGTACATTCTTTCTGCTTTTCAAACTAATCCTGTCAGGGAGTTAGTAGCGTGTTTACGTATGGACGAGGAAACCAGGACTTGGGAACCACAGACCTCACTGCAGCCGTGTCCGTTAGTAGCCTGGCCCTGGATTCAGGCTGACTTGACCTCAAGGAGGTGGGTGGGGTGTTCCATGCGATGGGATAAAAAGGGGGAAAAAAAGTTTTTATTTTTAGCCGTTGCTTAAAATTGCACACTCAGGACTGAGCCAGGCCAACCTTGATATCTTAAATAAAGCATTTCTGTCAAACTTTGCTTTCAGAGCTGAACTAGGCTACAGTCCATGGGGTTGCAAAGAGTCAGACACGACTGAGCAACTTCACTTTACATCAAGGGAGAAGCTAGAAAAACATCTCTAGATGCCAGTCGCTTGTGTTGTGCTTGACGGGTCCACATGCACACCAGTCCTAACCTTGGAGTCATCCAGTGTCACTTCCACCGCACACTGTACCTCAGTGAGTTAGGAGTGAATTACAGAGCCGGCTGGATTCAAAGGGAGGGGAATGAGGCATCATCTCTTAATAGGAAGGGAGTAAAGAATGTGAGGATATGTTTTAGAATCATTGCAGACTCCAACTTCCAGAGAGTGAAGTAATTTCCGCAATTTACATGGCTAATGGGTCAGTGAGCAGGGCCAGGACTCGAGCAGGGCAGCCAGCGGCTCACTGCCTTCCTAATGCCCAGCGTTAATATTGAGAGAGGGACCTCTCTGGTAGTCCAATGGTTAAGACTCCGTGCTTCCTAGGTAGGGGACAGGAAGTTAATTTCCTTCAGGTCAGGGAGCTGAGATCCCACATGTCCCATGGTGTGGCTGGAAAAAAAAAAAAGCTATGTTAAACAATATTTAAAAATATTGAGGGAGAGCCAGATAAGGGGGTCTGATTTGGAGGGTTTTCTTTAGAGGGTGACCTCATTTTTAAGCTACTATAGATCCTTGGACTGCAAGGAGATCCAACCAGTCCATTCTGAAGGAGATCAACCCTGGGCTTTCTTTGGAAGGTGCGTTAATATTGAGAGAGGGACCTCTCTGGTAGTCCAATGGTTAAGACTCCGTGCTTCCTAGGTAGGGGACAGGAAGTTAATTTCCTTCAGGTCAGGGAGCTGAGATCCCACATGTCCCATGGTGTGGCTGGAAAAAAAAAAAAGCTATGTTAAACAATATTTAAAAATATTGAGGGAGAGCCAGATAAGGGGGTCTGATTTGGAGGGTTTTCTTTAGAGGGTGACCTCATTTTTAAGCTACTATAGATCCTTGGACTGCAAGGAGATCCAACCAGTCCATTCTGAAGGAGATCAACCCTGGGCTTTCTTTGGAAGGAATGATGCTAAAGCTGAAACTCCAGTACTTTGGCCACCTCATGCGAAGAGTTGACTCACTGGAAAAGACTCTGATGCTGGGAGGGACTGGGGGCAGGAGGAGAAGGGGGCGACCGAGGATGAGATGGCTGGATGGCATCACGGACTTGATGGATGTGAGTCTGAGTGAACTCCGGGAGATGGTGATGGATAGGGAGGCCTGGCGTGCTGCGATTCATGGGGTCGCAAAGAGTCGGACACGACTGATCGACTGAACTGAACTGATAGATCCTTTGGACAGGAAGATACCCAAGGATAGCTAAACAAACAAGCAAACGAATGAACAAACCAGTAGACAAGCATACACTTAATGAATCATTGCTAGGGATAACGCCTTTTTACATTTGCACAACACATGGTCTAGGCCCAGGTTGAACGGCTTGTCCACGATCTTAAGGCAAGTCAGTTCAAAAACAGAGTTAGAGCCAGAACGAGGAGTCCCAATTCTTTTTTAAATTTTATTTTTGATTTATCTTTGCTCTGCTGTGTTGGCAACCCCTCTTGGGTAGCCCACTTACTACTTTATGAAGATACTCTTATAAGTACTGTGTCTTTTCTTGAAATAGCAGCAGAGGTACCCATCGCTAACTCCTGGGCAGCTGCAAACAGGGTAAGCGCTGGGTAGAATGGCTCTGGCTGCCACCAGGCAGAGGAAGGGTTTGCAAGGTTAGGGGAACTGCAAGAAGCACTGGAGCTATTCATAGCTCCCCAGTCTCATAGACTCAGAAACTAAGGCTGGGTGGGCTGAGGGGCTGTTGCTTAAGTCCTTTGATGAGTTAGAGAACACTAGTATTCAAATTCAGGTTTCTTAATGTAAAATCTAGATTCAACCCCACCCCCTCTGCCCATATCTTGGATTCCTGTGTGTTTCTGAAATGAAAAGCAAACTGGTTTTGAAAAGGCTAATCATCATTGCTCCTTGCAGAGACCCTGGAGGAGGTATTACTTTGGATAACTTACCAAATCAATCAGTCAGTATGTAATTGTTGACCACTGTCTTCGTTTTTTTGATGCTATGTACAAAATAGATACCTGGAGGAGGGCATGGCAACCCGCTCCAGTATTTGTGCTTGTAGAATTCCATGGACAGAGGAGCCTGACAGGCTGTGGTCCACACGGTCACAAAGAGTTGAACACAGCTGAAGGCACTCATGCACGCACACGTAAAATAGACAACGAATGAGGACCTACTGTATAGCACAGGGCACTCTACTTAAAGCTCTGTGGTGACCGACATGGCAAGAAAGTGCAAGCAAGAGGGCCTATATGCATATGTATAGCTGATTCACTCTGCTGCACGGGAGAGACTAGCGCAGTAGTATAAAGCAGCTAGACTCCAATAAAAATTTTTAAAGATAAACACTATTTTATTCTTTATTTTATTTATTTAAAAACATTTTTTTGCCTTTCTGCATGACATGTGGAATCTTAGCTCCCTGACCGGGGATCAAACCTGTACCCTTTGCAATGGAAGTATTGGACCACCAGGGAAGTCCCTGACCATTGTCTGTTGACCCAGTTTGTGCTAGGTATGGGTGATCCTGCATATAAGATCTTGGTTTTTACCACTTTTATAGTGATGCTTCCTGGCTTCAAAGCACTTTATGAATCCAACCTCACAGAACATGCCATTCTGTATCGATCATGTGGATGACCCAAAATAGCCTAATTTCACAGAAATCACACCTCCACCAGTACTTTCTAGGAAAAATAAATAATTAATAGCGGCTTGCTTTTCTAAAACACACACATACATATGACGGTAGTGAACTTAAGCACTATTGGAAAATCTGAAATGTGTGGAGGTTTTCTAATTAATGAGATTATTTCCTGCAAACTCAGATGGAATATCCTTTCCCTTGCTTTTTTTTTTTTTTTCCTGTAAAATAAACTCTCTGCAAGAAATGTGAAATTTATTATGAGAGGGAACGTGCTAACTATCCAAACATCCTAGTCAGTCTGAGGAAACGAGGCCATGATGACTTGGAAAACATCTCCCTTTACACACACACAGCCATTCACACGCCGCCAGGCTCAGCCAATCACCCCGGCCAGAGTCAGCCCCTCAGCAGACTCTGTCAGCAGGGGGCATGTCTGCTGAATCAGAGCAATGCCGATGCAAATCACCTCCTGGATCTCTTGCTCCCACCACCAGACTAATCCAAACTGCAGCTCTGTCTATAGTACATCCTCCATGACTTTTCCCAGCCAAGGTTTCAATGACTCAAGTTCCACCATGTTCCCTGGAGGGGTTACGCTGCAGCCAAATAGAACGAACTCACCATTTGGAATTTTTTTCCCCTTTGATTGAATCTAATTTTTCCTTTCCTTCTTTTCCTACTGTCATGTTCTTGCTGGATCCCTTTGGACCACCCACTGTGCCTGCGCTTTAAATGTGTAGACTGGAATTTCCCAACGTTAGTTGGTCTCCGACACACTTTTTGAATTGTCAGCAGTTTATGGCTGTGGCACTGGAGTCCCCTCCCTCAGATTCAGACAGGTTCCAGGTTCAGCCCTCTGTCTGCCCACACTGTTGACCCTCTAATATGTACACATGCAAACATTACCTCTTTGTACCATCAGCTCTCCTCTCAATCTTTGAGCCAAATTTAGCGTGGCGGAGTTAAAAAAAAAAAAAAGCAGAATGTGGCAAAACAGGAAGAATGTCTTTTGAAATCCAGAAATGGTTAGGCTGTCCCAGCTGAGAATCACTGTCAAATATGAACCTAAAGAAAGCTAAACTCTAATTTACCTAATTTTTCCCCTTAGGCATTTTTATTCTTTCTTTAGACATCCTGCTTAGCACATTTTGAAATTGAATGACAATTTTCTAAATCTTCCTTCCAAACTTGAACCCAAAATAAACTCTGTCTGGGCTCAGATAGTAAAGAATCTGCCTGCAAGGCAGGAGACCCAGGTTCTACCCCTGGGTTGGGAAGATCCTTTGGAGAAGGGAATGGCAATCCACTCCAGTATTCTTGCCTGGAGAATTCCATGGACAGAGGAGCCTGGNTCAGATAGTAAAGAATCTGCCTGCAAGGCAGGAGACCCAGGTTCTACCCCTGGGTTGGGAAGATCCTTTGGAGAAGGGAATGGCAATCCACTCCAGTATTCTTGCCTGGAGAATTCCATGGACAGAGGAGCCTGGCAAGTTATAGTCCATAGGGTTACAAAGAGTCAGGCATGACTGAGCAACTAACACATACTATAATCATAGAGAATAGAACCTTTTGGCTGCTTAACTCAATCATAATATGGGAAATAAGCCCAATAAATGACCAAAATATAATGGTGGTTGTTGTTGTTTAATCACTCAGTTGTGTCCAACTCTTTGTGACTCCACGGACTGTAGCCCACAAGGCTCCTCTGTCCATGGGATTTCCCATGCAACAAGCATACTGGAGTGGGTTGCTATTTCCTCCTCCAAAACATAGGTAGTCTGGTTTAATGCCAAGACATAATACAAAGCCCCTTGTACAGTTGAGAAAACTGATGCTTAAAGATGTTAAGTAGCTTGTGACAGTCATAGACTTGGAATTAGAGTTCAGATAACTGGAAAACATAACTGTTCCCAAGAGAAACAAAATCATCTTGGAATGGAGAAGGTAAAGATGGAGGCAGAGGAGGAACCAGACACACCTACTGCTATTCCCCCACGCTACACACAGAACCATATGTGTCAGACACATTTTCAGGTCCCAGGGACAGCTGTTGGGTCCAGATGTACTTATGTGCACGTCACTCACATAGATGTCAACACTGCCTCACAATTGGCTGGTCCAAGTCATCAGGTGTAGGCGGTCATGGGTAATTAGGACTTTGTCTAAAGGGAAGTCATCCAGACCCGGGCCCCAGAGTGGTTTTGACTTTGCTTTTAATTTTGAAAGTCTCATCAGGGCTGGAAAGGATGCCAGTGGCTCCATCCATCACTGCACTTGCTATACCAAACAAGTAGTGAGCATGAATGACTGGAGGTGCCTGCCCTGGGATAGACAGACAGAGCTCCAATTCCGGGGCTGCCACTTAACTTTGGTAAAACTCTGTTTCCAAAATCTGTTCTCTGTGCTTCAATCCCCCATCTATACAATGGATCAGGATCAAAACTATCTCTTCCCTTCCTTTCTCAAAAATATATTGCCCCAAAGAACAAAATGGAGCTGTCCTGCTGTTTTTGCTATGTCATCTGGGAGCAGGCGTGTTTCCCATTGATTCTTCAGTGGAGGAATGAAGAGGTTTTGGGCTTCAAAGCCCCCTTGAGGCTCTGAACCTCCTTTCAGTCCCAGGAGACTAGTGCTCAGGGTGCCTGGCCCATCAGCACACTCTGAGGTCCTGCTGCTTGTCACACGCCTCATCTCTGAGCATCCAAATTCCTCACTTTTTATCTTTGCAGCTCAGCTCACGTCCTGTGGGTTGGTGTCTTAAGTTGTGGTGCATTCTCAGCTATTATGCCCCTGCCCCGTTTCCTCTTTCCCTACCTTTTGAGACTCTGATTAGACACATCTGGGACCTTTTCACTCTATCTTCTATGGCTTCTAATTTCTTTTACACTTTCCACCTCTTTATCTCCTAGGGTTGCCTTCTGGATAATTTCTCCAGTTCACGTGGCCTTCCAGGTCATGAAGTCTCTTTTTGTGTGCTGGTCTGTTGGTTCACTGTCTCCATTGAGTTTTTGGTTTCTATTTTATTTCATCTCTAGACTTTTACTTTCTAGAAGTTCTCTTTTATTCTTTTACAAATCTAAGGACCCTGAACATATATTTTAAAGGTTCTCTGCCATTTATTGAAAATCAGTTCTATTTTGTTTGATAATTCTCAAACCAGAAGTGTTTGCAGCCTGATTCCACGGTCTGTCACTGCTGGCTCTCCATCTTGGTACCTTGTTTCCTCATACTGGGGCTGAATTTTAGTTGCAAGCTTCTCATCTTCTGTAGAAACTGCTGGAAATACTTGGCAGCCTCGGGAAAAGGTGAACACCTTTAGATAGGATTTCTGTTTGCTTCCTCCTTAGTCGTCTAGTCTGGGATCCCCTGGAAAAGAAAATGACAGTTCACTTCAGTATTCTTCTTGCCTGGAGAATCCCATGAACAGAGGAGCCTGATGGGTCACAAAGAGCTGGACACGACTTAACGCTTAAACAACAACAGCAACGCAGAGTGAATTCCGGCTACACAAGATGTTTGCCTTGTAATTCTCAGGAGAGATATTTCCTCCTTTGTTCCAATACCAAACTTCAAGATAAGCAATTTTCCTTGCAGGTATTTCCTGCTCCCCAAATCTGGGGGAGAGGTTGGATTTTTTCCCAGTCCTTTTTTACACTAAATGTATGGCCCTTGGCTGTTCTAATTCTATGAGACATCTCCTACTAGACGTCTACCTTGGACAGACCTAGGTTTGGTCTCCTACCCACCAAACCTTATAAGGCTCCAAACACCAACTTTCAAGTTCACTAGGTCCAGAAAATTCCTTCATCATGCCAGGCATTGTGCTAGTCAGGGGGTCCAGTGGTGAACAAAACAGACATGATCTTTGCTCTTGTATGGCATGCAGTGTCTGTACATGTGTTCACAATGGGGATCGGGACACGAGACTAGACAAGGGCGGGGGATGGCCAGGGAGTGGGTATGGGGTGTGTGGCTGAGTTGTCAGCAAGAATAGCAGGAAGCCAGTGCCTTCTCAAAAATGCCTAAGCCAAGCCCCAGTCCCAGAGAGTATGGGTGGCCTAGGCACAGGCATTTTTTAAAACTCCCCAGATGATTCTAGTGACTAGCCAAACTCAGGAACTACTGATGAATTGGTAATTTAGGGCAGAGAACTTCCAACAAGGGGTCCTGGGAATGGGTCACAGAGTACAAGTTCTTGGTGCTCTCAGCCTCACTGCTGAGCCCAGTGTGGGATTGCCAGAGCCCCCGGAGCCCACCTCAACAAGCAGCCTCATCTGTTTGCCTCCCTGCACCGTGCCAATGTTGCACTTCCTATGTGTGCCATCACACGAAAAAGGGTCTGAGCTGACATGTCGGTGCTGTAGGATTTGGCTGAGATTGGCAGAATGATCTGGTGAAAAAACATTAAGAATTCTGGGTCAACCACCCAAGAACTGTGTGAGCTTGAACAAGTTATGTAGCTTCACTTGGCCTCAATTTCCACATCTGTAAAATGCATCTGACACCTACTTTACATGCTTCTTATAAGTATTAGAAATAATACCTGCAAAGCACTTAGCCCAGGAGTTGATTCATACAGGCCTGTGTTTAATGTGGTAGCCATAGTCATTGATATGGTTACTATGGTTGGAGAGTTCTATGCAAACTTCCACCAAGGCCAGAGGCCAAAAATTAAGACTGAAAGAGGAAAAGATGGAGCTGGGCAGGCATATGGGAAATAGGTTCCTTGGATCGCACAGTTACAGACTGTCCCAGGTGTGTCTCTCTAGGGTCTTTCTGGGGTCCAAGATGAATGCAACAACAGGAGTATTTGTGGGACATTTCTGCCCAAGCTTGCCACTTCTCTGGGGTTTCTAGCATGTTCTTATTTCAAAGTCACTGGAGGAAACCTGAGGGTCATTCTTTTCTCTGGGATGAGTCTGGGGGCTGTGGAAGTCACCTAGGGTCTTCTGAGCCAGGCTTCCTAGCATCAGGAGAAGTTGGATGAGAATCTGGGCAGAAGCTGCAGGTCCTAAACAGGATCTGGTTCTCCTCTCTGGGACAGAAGAGAAGGAAGGAGACTTGGGCCTGGGGCTGAAGCCATGGGCTCCACGGCAGATGCAGCCTTGGGGCAATTTCTGGAGGAATGGCAGCAGTGAGACTGCAGGCTTCCCAGGTAATCAAGTCTCCCACCCAGACACTGACTGCAGTGTCCTAGGGCAATGACAGCCTGAGAAGCAGAGGTGATCGGGAATGCCAGGACACCTGCCCTGATCCTGAAGGATTACCAGGGGGTGTGCCCAAGAGGATGATGACTGCTTGCTTTGCAGAAGGAACTGGTCACATCACAACCAGATTCATGTTCATGGCAAGTTGGGCCTCTGTGGTTCATCTAGAGAGTTATTCATGGGTTGTCTTTGTCTTTCCATCCCTGATGAACCACCCATCTCCATGGCCTCCATTTCTTCTCTTGACACATCCTTTGCATCTTTCTTGGTCTCTCTTTTTTTAAGATTTTGTTTTTTGATGTGGACCATTTAAAAAATCTTTATTGAATTTGTCACAATATTGCTTCCATTTTCCTTTTTGTTTTTTTGGCGATCAAGCATGTGGAATCTTAGCTCCCTGACCAGGGATTGAACCTGTAGCCCCTGCATTGGAAGGAGAAGTCTGAACCACTGGACCACCAGAGAAGTCCCTTGGTCTGTTTCTCCATCTGTTATACGAGGGAGATAATCGTGACACTGTCTATGTAGGTGTTCACCCCACACAGGGTCCTTCTGAGGCTCCAGTCCACACTTGGACTCCCAGGCTGTGCTCCTTCCTAGACCAGACTTGTCTCTTCAGGAAGACCATGAGCTTCTTGAGGGCAGAGGGTGCATCTCCCGTGTCCTGGGCAGCCCCAGCACCATCTCCTGTTGGAAACAGAATCAGCCACGAGTGTTTCCTGTGCTCCTGCCAGAGACGACAGCCAGCAGCTGCCCCGCCTTCACGGAAACCTGCTCTTTCTCGAAATAAGTCTGCTGGACAGTGGGAGTCTCGCCAGCTGGGGGTGGCCAGGCTGGGGTCCCTTCTGGAGACACTGGTCAGGAGAGGGGCCCACCATACTTGGCCGAGATGAGCTAAGCCCCCTCCCATGCTTGGGCGTGTCTTCCCGTTTCAATGGCACTTCCTTGGTGGGGTTTCTGGGAGCCCTTCGGTGGACAGTGTAATCACATCCCAGCCTTGTCAAGGGCTTTCTCATCCCTTCTCCTCTTGCTCTTTGATAGTCCTGGGATCCATGTATGGTTTTTTTAAAATAAAAAAAAAATTTCCTGGCCAGAGCATTCTGTCTTCCAGGAAGGCTCTCCCATGGTGCGTGGGAGTGGGAAGCTGCCCGGGGGGCCTGCCTGTGGTCAGTCTGCTCTCTCTCCTCCTGGAAGCCATCCTCTTTGACTCACCTCTCCCTCCAGGGTGACTTATACTTGCCTTGACCAGCCAGACCCCATGGGAAGAAGTCTTGAAGAAGCCCATGGCTTCCAGTAAGCTAAAAAGATACCACAAGAGGGCCTTGGCCAAGACTCCCTCCATCCCTGGCCTGGCACCTCACCTGGCTCAGATCTGGGAGTGGGACCAGGCTGGAACCTCCATGCTCCACCTGGAACCCATTTCTCCTTCTGATTAATATTAAAATCCCAGGGCTTCTCCCCGTACCCCGAAAGGGTTCGCTGAACGGCTCTAGTTGAGAATGGTGATTTTTGTATATGAGTGGCTTCCTCTGGCCCAGCAGACGGGGCCCTCTAGTCCAGGCCCATCAGCCAAGAAGATGCTGTAGAGCTGCTCTTTCTGTGTCTGTGTTTGTGAAAACCATAGTTTCCTACTCTTCCTACAGGATGCTTAACAAGAATTTGGGAGAGGATAGTTGACCCTCTCTCCCTCCTGGAGAAATGCATGGAGGAGGCTGGGGCAGGAGCCTGGGAGACGGGGCTCTAGGCAGGGAGGAGTCCCAGAACCTGAGGTCCCCCGGGGCTGCACTGGGAGAGGCCAGATTGGCTCTGGAAGGCTGAGCTCCGCCGGGGGGTCAGCTCACAGGATCCAAGTTCCGCCCCCCTCTTTGCCCTGTCCTCGGACCAGTGGGGCCAGAATGACCAGAGAGGGTTGGAGACCCCACACGGGAGGCCAGGAAAAGGAAGAGGTGGGACCCTGGGGGAGAGACAGCAAAGGGCCCAGGCACAGAGAGGCCGCGAAGGGAAGAAAGAGGGCCTCCCACAGCCCTGTGGACTCTTGATGCGACTGGAGCTGGAACTCAACCTTGGAGTCAAGAAGGTGAGGTCCAATGGGGCTTCCGGTTCAGCAAGGTCGCTACATTCCCTGGAACGTCAGAGCCTGTGATTCCATGTCTGTACTCCACGCTGTATTCCCCACTCCCGCCCTGGGGAGTCCAGCAGGCCTGCATCCCCTTCCCACAGAGAACACACAGCCTACAGCTCCGACAGACTCTGTTCTTTGATCCCTGAGAAAGTCTCAGGTTTCCACAGTGTCTTTCTCAACCTCACCGTGGCCTTGGCTTCCCGGGATTTTATAGATGGGATGTGCCCTGACATCGCACGGTCGGGACCCTTGTCTGTGTCCCTCGCCCTTGAAGCTCTTCCCCTCCCCAGTCACACTGGCAGCGGCTTTGCCACCAGCCACACAGCCTCTGTTCTTTCTGCTTTCCCACTGACCATGGCCTTCAAGGAGGCTAATCCAAACCAAAGACCCTGCTCTGCATCTGTAAGTCGTGATCCATCTCCCTGTTGGTGTCCCTTGATCTACAAATCAGCACCCCCACCCCCACCCCAATTTAGGGCTTCTCCACTGTTGAAAATGAAGTGGGTATTTGAACAACAAAATAAATATCACTGTATTAGATTACAAACCGAAGTCTAAAATAAATCTCCATGAGTCCATACTTGTATAAATAAATGACTGAGTGAGTAAATAGATGGGGCAAAGAGACAAATCTTCCTACAGAAAAACTCCAAATACAACCTAGACGTTCCCTCCTCCTGGAGGAGGAGATTGATTAATCTGTCCCCTCTTGGAGTGTGGGTGACGCAGAGCGTCAGTGAGGAGTGGGAGGGGGCCACTTTCTGGTGGAAGAATGTAGCAGACACCATGGTGGTCGAGGTGAGGTCAGCCTCACCAGTGGCGGCCACGGTGGCAGCATGTGGGCCTGGGGTGATGGCTCGAGGAGGCCACCTTACCTCTGTGGTTTTCTCCCATACCCAGAGCCCCCGTCTAGTCATGAGAAAACATCAGACAGACCCAAATTAGGTGGCCTGCTATAAAAGGCCTCCCACCGCTCTTCAGAAGTGTGAAGGTCATGAAACACACAGACAATCAGAGCAACCAGCACAGCCCGGAGGAGTCGAAGGAGACAGGATGACTGAGCGCACTGTGCTGTCTTGGATGGGATCCTGGAACAGAAAAAGGACATTTGTAAAATATCTGGTGAAATCCAAGTGGAGTCTGGAGTTTGGTTAATAGGGATGCACCAACGTTCCTCAGTTTTGACAATTGCACCATGGAAATGTAAGATGATAACCCAACACCCAGGGAGAAGCATGAGGGAACACTCTGTGCTATTTGGCAACCTTTTTTTTTTTTTTTTTCCCCCAGCAAGTTTAAAATCATTCCAAAATAAAGAGTTTATTTAAAAAGACGAGGTGGACTAAACAAGAGCATTTCTTTCTTTTGTGTGTGTGTTTGCTTTCTTAACACAATTATAGAAACACGATCTCATTAGACAGGATTCAAACAGGCAGAGGTTTACAAAACAGGACCTGAAGGTCTCCCTCTTCATTATCCAGCCTTCCATTTACATCCTCAGAGCTGATGCGGTCAGCCATGGCTCAAATCCGGGAACTGACTACACGTAGTCTTTACAACAATCCACTGCAGGTCCCGTTTTTAAAGATGGAGAAGCTGAGACACCTGTCCTGGAGATTAAGGACATTGGTCAGGGTAGGTAGTAGGTGATAGAACTGGGACTGGAGCCCAGGTAATTGAGTACCAGTACCCATGCTTTAAGCACTTGGAGAGGACACACCACTTCCACTGTTTGCACCCAACCCTGGCACACACACACACACACCTTGTTACTGGGACTAACATCCATGTTGTTGACAACTTACTTTTTAGAAGTCATAACTTACTTCCGTTGCTGTGCACCTTCTGAGTACGTGTCCAGATCTACCACCATCTTCCCTAATTGCTCTATGCCAGTGGTTTTCAGCCAGGGGCAATTGTGCCCCCAGGGTTCACCTGCCAAAGTCTGGAGACATTTTGGGTGTGGATGCTACTGGCACACAGAGGGATGCTGATGAACATCCTGTAATGCACAGGACCGTTTCCACGTTGTTATTTTGGTCCGGGATTATCTGGCCCCAAATGTCAATGTTGCTGAGGTTGAAAAACCCTGCTCTATGGCATTCTGTGGAAAAATCAGATAATTCCTAGGGTTCCTCCCAGCTCTAACATTCCATGTGAATGCATATCCTCTCATATGCACTCCCTCTCTGCTTCCGTCATTTTCTGCAGTGGACTCACTCACTCAACATTCCTCACAGAACCAGGGCACTTCTCAAAACCACGCACCTCTTGCTATGGATCTCGCTTTATCCTCAACTGAACCGTAAGCTCTTGAACAGCACTCATGGTATCCCTTCCTGGATCCATCTTTGGGGTCCAGCATGCTATGCATGGTGGGAGAATCAGGAACTTACATCACTCTGCTTCCAAAAGAAATCTCACTTTTCAAGGTGATATTTTACCGCAGGACCTCCCAGTCCTGGCTCCAATGTAAAGTCACCTGGAACTCAAAGTAAATAACAAAGATCCAAGCCCCTTTCCAGCCATCAGTAGAATTACCATCTCTTGGGTTGGGTCTGCACTTCCTCATTTTCAGAACGTTCCCGCAGTGATTCTAAGGCACAGGCTTGGAAGAGAACCAGTGGGCTGGTGAGTTTCATCGCAGTTATCACAAACATCTGAGCTGGATTCTTGTGGTGCTTAAGATAATGCCTGGTGATAAGTTCGTGTCAAGGAGGGGGTCATGCCCAGTGTCTTTTCTCTAACCTAGTGCTTCTCACTCTGTAACGTGCCCATGAATCACTTGGCATCATGTTAAAATGCAGACTTAGGCCTCGAAGGTCTGGGGTGGGGCCCGAGACCCTGCATTTCTAACAGGTTCCCAGGGGAGGCTGATGCTGCTGGCCCAGGGACCACACTCTAAATAGCAAGACTTGACTTGTAGTGTCAGTGGCTAGGAGGCCTTCAGGATGCTTCCCAAACTTGGGCTACGAAATGTTTGCTCGTTCCTTGGCCAAGCACCCGGCCACCCTCTTGGAAAACTCCACTCAAGCACAGCTGAACTGGAACAAGACTGAGGAGGAATGGCAAATGTTTACCAAGAGTTAGAAAATAAAACCGAGGAATAAAGCAGGAATGTGACAACTCCTAAAGCTTAAAAAAAAAAAAAAAACACAACCCTGAGCAACCCAACCAGAAACTTCAGGGCCCCTTCCAGTTTTAACAGCCTCGACTCCATGTCCATTAGAATGTCAGCTAAGATCCATCAAGAGCGCAATTTCCTCTCGCAGACCAGGGACCTCGTCTCTGCTGCCCCAGCTACACTCTGTTCTCCATCAGTGGGATTTACGCATATGGAACCGAGTGTGGAATCGGGCCCATTACATTTCACTTCCTACATCTGACATATTTAATACCTACTTTTCAAATAAATGAAATCCCTGTTTAGCGCTCGCCTGGAAAGGTGCAACCGGTTAACGGGGTTTTCACGGGCAGTTCTGGCCATACAAGGTGGTTCTGGCCATGTGAGGTGGTTCTGCCAGACCCAGTGGTCTCTTGAAGAGTGTGCAGTAACCAGCCGTCTGGAAATCGAAGGATAAGGTTATAGTGGAACAACTTTCATGGGCCGAGGACTTCCCAGGTGGCGCAATGGTAAAGAATCTGCCTGTCAATGAAGGAGACACAAGAGATGTGGATTCTGTCCCTGGATCAGGAAGATCCCTGGAGGAGGGCATGGCAACCCACTCCAGTATTCTTGCCTGGAGAATCCCCTGGACAGAGGAGCCTGGCGGGCTACTGTCCGTGGGGTCATAAAGAGTCGGACATGACTGAACACGCACGCCCATGCTGCAGTTTTAAAATTTATTGACTTATTTCACTTTGGGCTACGCTGGGTCTTTGTTTGCAGAGAGCGGGTGACGCTCTCTAGTTGCGGCGCGCGGGCTTCTCACTGAGGTGGCTTCTCTTGTGGGGCAAGGGCTTTAGAGCACTCGGGCTCCAGTAGTTGAGCTCACAGCCTTAGTTGCTCTGAGGCATGTGGTTTCTTCCCAGAACAGGTATCGAACCTGTGTCTCCTGCATTGAAAGGCAGATTCTTAACCCTTGGACCACCAGGGAAGTTCCACAAATGCATTATTTTAATAAAGTTTCACTATACAAAGAGTTGCTTTGTGTCCGATATACCATCGCTTACACTGAGACATGTATGTGTTTCAGAATTGCTCTGAGAGAAGATGCTAGAAGACACTGGGTGTACACACCTACTTTCATGATCACTTGCCTTCAAGATCCAGAAAGACTCCAGGATCTTGAGTTTGCAGAATCTAATAGTGATGGCTTCCCTGGTGGCTCAGAGGTTAAACTGTCTGCCTGGAATGCGGGAGACCCGGATTCGATCCCTGGGTCGGGAAGATCCCCTGGAGAAGGAAATGGCAACCCACTCCAGTACTCTTGCCCGGAGAATCCCATGGAGGGAGGAGCCTGGTAGGCTACAGTCNATGCGGGAGACCCGGATTCGATCCCTGGGTCGGGAAGATCCCCTGGAGAAGGAAAAGGAAATGGCAACCCACTCCAGTACTCTTGCCCGGAGAATCCCATGGAGGGAGGAGCCTGGTAGGCTACAGTCAGTCCATGGGGTCGCAAAGAGCGGGACACGACTGAGCAACTTCACTTTCACTTTCATAATTGGCTTAGCCTGAGTTGAGCCTTCAGGTCTTCACAGCTGTTCTGAAATGATCACCAGTGAGTGACTTAGCTCAGGGGACTGGGGCTTGGACGTAGGTGGCCAAGGGTAGAGTTCATTACCCTCACTCATTCCACCCTTGCCAACAGGCTACTGCAACATCAGGGGTTGAGGTAGCTGTTCCACAGGGTGTTTGGGTTGGGCCAGCTTGGCACTGCAGAAACTGGAGCTTTTGGGAAGAAGAGTGAGGCAACCCCACTGCCTGTCCTCCACCCTAAGGACCTGTAGGCAAGAGCTTATTTGTGTAGAGTCTCAGTTTGGGGCTGATAAGGAAGTGACATGTGGTCAAGTCAAGGAGGAGAGAAAAGTAAACAGTGGAGGGGATACTGTGTGTTTCCTACTCTTGATTTCCTAGAGAAATCAAGGTTTCCTAGAGAAGCTGAGAAGCTCTTTTCAAGACCTGCTCTGTGAGCTCCTGGGGCTCAAGACCTGCTGTTTTTTTGTTGAGGTAGCTGTTCCACAGGGTGTTTGGGTTGGGCCAGCTTGGCACTGCAGAAACTGGAGCTTTTGGGAAGAAGAGTGAGGCAACCCCACTGCCTGTCCTCCACCCTAAGGACCTGTAGGCAAGAGCTTATTTGTGTAGAGTCTCAGTTTGGGGCTGATAAGGAAGTGACATGTGGTCAAGTCAAGGAGGAGAGAAAAGTAAACAGTGGAGGGGATACTGTGTGTTTCCTACTCTTGATTTCCTAGAGAAATCAAGGTTTCCTAGAGAAGCTGAGAAGCTCTTTTCAAGACCTGCTCTGTGAGCTCCTGGGGCTCAAGACCTGCTGTTTTTTTAGCCAGGAGACAGGACGGGAGAAGACAGCGTTCACCATACCTCCCTTTTATTTCTAATTCCAGAAAATTCTAGCCAGAGCCTCTCCTGCAGTGGCAGAGGCTATGTCCTGGTCAAGCCTGTCTTTAAACCCAGTGTCTGGGTTTTGGGTCCTGGAATGGGCCGAATGAAGGTGAGGTGGTGGTGGGGTGTCCCATAGGTGGGCAGGGGGAACTCTGTGAAAAATCTGGTTCCCTGCTTTGGAATATTTCCTTCTGGCTGTGCCTCTAGGCGAAGGACACACCAGAGTCTCTAAGAACAGCATTCTTAGAAAAATCAAAAGAAAAACCTGGAGAAAAAGTCATCGTTGTGATGCTGTTACTGTAAATGTCCTCGAAACCTCATTTCAAGTTCAGGGCTCCCCTCACCCACCTGCAAGCTTCCCATCACCTGGCCGCACTGGTCCGGTTCCTATTCCTTCTGCAGCTGGAGGTGCTGGAACCATCTGAGCGGCTCCCGACTGGAAGACAGATGGATGGACCGCCCCGCCCCGTCCCAGCCGACACAATAAGAAACAGCCCTGTAAAGAGCACTTACATTTATGAACTGTTTATAAATTTACCGACATTGATTTATGACCCTTGGCTGGACCTGACATTAGACTCTTTAGGGGTATTTCTTTCTTTCTGCCTTTCTCTTTGGGATTTTTTTTTCAAGTGTTAATGTTACAGTTCACATTCTTAATATAGCCACACGCCTGGAACTAGGCGGAAGACAGCTGGGAGCCCAACCAATGAGCCATGGGCAGGAACGGAGATGTGATTTATGCCCAGGGCTGGGGCTGGGGCAGAGAGCCGCTGCTGGTTGGTTCAGAGACCAGCCACTGCTCCAGGAGAAGATCCCTGGGTTCAAGGGATATCGGGAGAAGCAGGAAGGGGACACACTGGATCTAGAGCTGTGCGGACTCATCGCTTTCTAGATATGTGACCTTAGGCAAGTGGCCTGACCACTCTGAACCCCAGTTTCCTCATCTGTGTAATGGGGGCAGTAATTCTGACCTGGCATGGTTGTTACAAGGGTACAGGAGGTGATGCCGCTCAAATTCCTGGCTATGCCTCCCCTATAAAGGGGCTCAGTAAATGGGGATGAGCATTATGGGGCAAAACTCATTTGAGCTGGGCACACTGGCCTCTGGAAACTTTTCAAACAAGGCTTAGTCCACAATGACTTACCTTATTATTTATTAGCCAGTTGGTGTAAAGTTGGGAGTGAAGCAGGCCTTTAATCTCTCCAATGGAGATGTGATCAGAGTCACTACTCACAGTTTGGATTCCTCTTCCCAGACCTGCAAAGGCTGAGAAGCTTGGAGGAATGAAGACTTCCCTCCACCCCCACCCCCACCATAGCTCTGCCCATCACCCCCCACACACTAAGAAAAAAGCAAATATTACTTTCATTGAGTCCTAAACTTTATTACCTATGTAATCATCTCTATCTCCCTATGTCTGCTGAGGACAGGAGGAAATGACATTTACTGAGCACCCTCAGTGATCCAGAACCTGGCAGGACTTTTGATTTATCTCATGGACCCTCTTAAGTGGGTATAGTTCTTCCTTTTTTCTGAGAAAGAAACTGAGGTTTGGAGAGGTGAGAATAACTTATTCATGATCACACAGCTAGTAAGTGGCTGAGATGAGAGGGAAACCCAGTCTGGCTCCTGTTGATTCTTTAGCCCCAGATTTCCTTTCTCTCTCTCTCCACATATATATATATATATATATATATTAAACTTTATTACCTATGTAATCATCTCTATCTCCCTATGTCTGCTGAGGACAGGAGGAAATGACATTTATTGAGCACCCTCAGTGATCCAGAACCTGGCAGGACTTTTGATTTATCTCATGGACCCTTTTAAGTGGGTATAGTTCTTCCTTTTTTCTGAGAAAGAAACTGAGGTTTGGAGAGATGAGAATAACTTATTCATGATCACACAGCTAGTAAGTGGCTGAGACGAGAGGGAAACCCAGTCTGGCTCCTGTTGATCCTTTAGCCCCAGATTTCCTTTCTCTCTCTCTCCACATATATATATATGTTTCTTTAAAACAAAAGAAAGCACTGACTAGGCGGAGTCTCTTGGCTTCCCAGGTGGCACTAATTGTAAAGAACCTACCTGCCAACGTGGGAGAGGTAAAAGACTCGGGTTCGATCCCTGGGTTGGGAAGATCCCCCAGAGGAGGGCATGGTAACCCACTCCAGTGTTCTTGTCTGGAGACTCCCATGGACAGAGGAGCCTGGTGGGTATGTGAGACAGCAAAAGAGACACAAATGTATGGAACAGTCTTTTGGACTCTGTGGGAGAGGGTGAGGGTGGGATGATTTGGGAGAATGGCGTTGAAACATGTATAATATCATATATGAAATCAGTCACCAGTCCAGGTTCAATGCAGGATACAGGATGCTTGGGGCTGGTGCACTGGGATGACCCAGAGGGATGGTATGGGGAGGGAGGGGGTTCAGGATGGGGAACACGTGTATACCCGTGGTGAATTCATGTTGATGTATGGCAAAACCAATACAATATTGTAAAGTAATTAGCCTCCAATTAAAATAAATTTATATTAAAAAAACTTCATTCAGCAAATAGTTATTAAGCAACAAATAGTTAATGAACAAGACTGAAGATTAGTTTCCTGCTTTCATGGAATTACCATGAGCTGAAAAGGGTGTGGCTTCCCACTGGTACTAGTGGTAAAGAACCTGCCTGCCAATACAGGAGATGCAAAAGAGACAGGTTTGAATCCTTGGTTGGGAAGATACCCTGGAGTAGGGCATGGCAACCCACTCCAGTATTCTTGCCTGGAGACTCCCTTGGACAGAGGAGCCTGATGGGCTACAGTCCATAGGGTCACACAGAGTTGGACACGACTGAAGCAATTTAGCATGCACGCATGAACAGGATGTAAACCAATACTGAACAACAGCATAGGCTGTGATAAGAATTCGGAGGGAAGTTAACAAGGTGAGGTAATGTTGGAGGGAATTATTCTAAATAGGAAAATCAGGGAGGACCTCTCTAACCACATGCATAGTCCCAAATCATTTGGAAAGCTGGATAATTTTTTTCTTAAATATCTATTTAGTTGGCTGCACTGGGTCTTAGGTGCAGCATGTGGGATCTTTCATTGCATCATGAAGGATCTTTCATTCCAGAGCAAGGAATCTCTAGTTGTGGCACGTGGGCTTTGTTGCTGCACTGCATGTGAGATCTCATTTCCCTGACCAGGGAAAGGACCCACATCTCCTGCACTGAAAGGCAGATTCATAACTACTGGACCACCAGGAAAGTCCCAGTTAGTTAATATTAAGATATTTAAGTGATTTCACATGAACCTCAGTTGCTGTTCTACTCTAAGGGCCTCCTTTCCATTACATCATTTTCTTCAAAAGGTACATGCATATAGACATAAATAGACACAGACATAGACATAAATGATCTTAAGACCATTCCTGATCTTAAGAACTCATAGTTTAGCAGAAGAAACAACATGTAAACAGTTAAGAAAATACAACATGGCAAAGAGGATACCACCAGCATGAACAAGGTTTCTGTTCCTCATTAACTCTTCTGCTTTAGCCTTCTGGTGTCCCTGAAAACTCTGTTTACCTGTTTGGGTTTTAGGCTGAAAATTCTGCCTGTCTTCCTATACAGTCTTAATATTTACTTATACATTGTTGGCTATATCAAAAGTAACTTGACTTGCATGCTCTGCTAGCTTAATTCCCTCACTGGCGGTAGATTCTAGTGTTGGCTTGAGATATACATAACAAAGTACTGCAGAAAATATTTTTAAAACTTACTTTCTTAAAGAGACCATATTTTTCATGTCAGATTTTTCAAATAAACGCTAAATAAGATGTCTGGCCAGATAATTGAAGCTGGCTGTTATCGCACAAGAGAATGTGTTCAAGTGATAATTGTCATGATTAGAAGCCTGTACTGCATTTCAGTATTACCATTTCCTGTCAGTAATCATGCTAGTCTGGAAAGCAGGCAGTGAACGTTTATTTGGACTGCAGGAATTTTTAAAGACAGATAACACAGGCACAGAATACTCTATGACACACAGAGTTAAAAGTATTTGAACAGATACATAGGTATTTGAATTATGTCCTGAAGTGGCTAGTGGTTTATATTAGCTTGTCAACTCTTAGATTCATCACAACTCTTTCAGATTCTTCTGAGATACTTTTGACTATTGGGAATTGCTACTTTCCCCCTAAGAATGGCGTCACCACATTCCAGGTCCTAGCATCGGGGAAAGATAAAAAGAGCAGTGATGGTTCCCTTTGCCCAAAATTCTTCACTTCACATATTACAACGTCTCTAAATAAAGTAGATTTAGCTGTCAATCCTAGCTTTACATGAGGTGGTAAGTGAAGAAAAAGGGGGATTTAAGTCCTCCAAAGACACCTTCTCTCTGTGTGATTCTTTACTGAGGATGACAGCAGAATTGAGGTTTCTGGAAATGCTCACAGGCATTAGGTGGAATCAGTACACAGTTCTAATAAGGCCCCCCAGAGAAAAGGAATAAGGTCAGGAAAAAGTCAGCTTCTGAAGATACACACTCCAAAAAGCACTAATTATTTGGAGGCAGGGGAAGACTTAGAAAACACATAGACCTAAGATGTGTCTGTGCTTATGATTTAATTAAACCACTATATTAATACTCCATGCACACCTTCATGATTGCACTTACCACACTGAAATATAAATTGTTTAGGTATCTGTCTCTTCTGCCTAATCATGAGTTCCTTCATGTTGTTGTTGTTTATTTACTAAGCCATATCCAACTCTTTGCAGTCCCAAAGACCATAGCCTGACAGGCTCCTCTGTCCGTGGGATTTCCATGGAGTGGGTTGCCATTTCCTTCTCCAGGGGATCTTCTCAACCCAGGGATCGAACCCGTGTCTCCTGCATTGGCCGGTGTGTTCTTTACCACTGAACCACCATGGAAGCCCTCCTTCATGTTGAAATAGCATTTTAGTTATTTTCTCACTCTCAGGATCTAGTACTATGTCAGGCATATTGAATAAATGAGTGGGAAATATAAGTTAAAAAGGCAGACATATTAAAATGCAATAGGTATCTGCATGCAGTATGTAAAAAGTGTAGCTGGATTAACATAGTGTTATTTAGCATTATTTAGAAATATCAAAGAGAGCTATTGAATCAGAAGACATGAGAATTCTGAATATGTGTCCACTATAGTAGTGACAGGTATTCATTAGACTATTCCAAAATATAGATGAATTTCTATCAAACATATGTTGTCTGGATATCCAGGTTCTATGCGTATCTATTCATTTCTATAGCATTTGTTGAGTACTTGATATATGTGAGGTACTAAGACAGAAATTGGGACTACAAAGACATCTATTTCTGCTCTAAATATTTACTATTTCCTTTCTTCTGCTAATTTTGGACTAAGTTCTTTTCTCTAGTTCTTTAAGGTGTAAGGTGGGGGGATCTCTTGTTTCTTAATATAAACAATAAACTTGATGACTTATATGAGCAGAACTTAGCATGGAAGGAGTATGTGGCTCCAGAGAGATAAGGTTCTAAAGAACTTTATAGAGTATGAAGACATTTTTATAATATACTCCATGAAATAGGAAGTGCAGAGTCTATTAAGTACCAAAAATTGTGTGGCTTAAACAACACAACTTTTTTGTGTCACAAATCTGGAGACTAGAAGTTCAAGGTCAATATTTTGGAAGTGTTGCTTCTTCAAAGGCCTCTCTCCTTGGCTTACAGATGGCCATCTTTTCCCTGTGTCTTCACACAGTCTTTCGGTTGTACATGTTTGTATCCTAATCTTTTCTGCTTATCAGGACACAGTCATCTAGGATTAGAGTGCACCCTAATGATGTCTTTTTAACTTAATTACCTTTGTAAAGATCCTATCTCCAAATATAATTGGAGGCTTGGCCTTCAACTTATGAGTTTCAACAGTTGCTCTTTAGTCACTAAGTAATGTCTGAATCTTTTGTGACGCCATGGATGGTAGCCTTCCATGGGATTTCCCAGGCAAGAATACTGGTGTGGGTTGCCATTTCCTTCTCAAGGGGATCTTCCTGACCCAGAGATCTAACTGGAGTCCCCTGCATTTGCAGGCGGATTTTTACCACTGGACCACCAGGGAAGCCTGAATTTCAAGATTGTTATTCAGTCTCTAAGTCATGTCCCACTCTTTGCAGCTCTATAGACTGAAACATGCCAGGCTTTTCTGTCCTTCACTATCTCCCAGAGTTTGCTCAGACTCATGTCCATTGAGTCAGTGATGCTATCCAACCATCTTATCTTTTGCTGCCCTCTCCCCCTTTTGTCTTCAATCTTTCCCAGCATCAGGGTCTTTTCTAATGAGCTGGCTCTTCACATCAGGTGGCTGAACTACTGAAGCTTCAGCCTCAGCATCATCCTTCCAATGAATATTCAGGGTTTATTTCCTTTAGGATTGACTGGCGTGATCTTCTTGCTATCCAAGAGACTTGCAAGTCTCCAACATGACAATTCAAAAGCATTAATTCTTTAGTGCTCAGCCTTCTTTATGGGCCAATTCTCATGTCCATACATGACTCTGGAAAAACCGTAGCTTTGGCTATACAGACTTTTGTTGGCAAAGTGATTTCTTTGCTTTTTAATATGCTGTCTAGGTTTGCCATAGCTTTCCTTCCAGGAAGCAAGTGTCTTTTAATTTCATGGCAGCAGTCATCATTAGCAATGATTTTGGAACCCAAGAAAATTAATCCGTCACTGCTTCCACTTTTTCCCCTTCTATTTGACATGAAGTGATGGGACCTGATCCCATGATCTTAGTTTTTTGAATGTTGAAATTTAAACCAGCTTTTTCACTCTCCTCTTTCACTTTCATCAAGGGCTCTTTAGTTCCTCTTTGCTTTCTGCCATTAGAGTTGTATCATCTGTGTATCTGAGATCATTGATACTTCTCTCTGCAATCTTGATTCCAGCTTGTGCTTCATCCATCCTGGCATTTCACATGATGTACTCTGCATATAAGTTANAATTTAAACCAGCTTTTTCACTCTCCTCTTTCACTTTCATCAAGGGCTCTTTAGTTCCTCTTTGCTTTCTGCCATTAGAGTTGTATCATCTGTGTATCTGAGATCATTGATACTTCTCTCTGCAATCTTGATTCCAGCTTGTGCTTCATCCATCCTGGCATTTCACATGATGTACTCTGCATATAAGTTAAATAAACAGGGTGACAATATACAGCCTTGTTACTCCTTTCCCAATTTTGAGCCAGTCAATTGTTTCATTTAAGGTTCTAATTGTTGCCTCTTGACCTGTGTACAGGTTTCTCAGGAGATAGGTAAGGTGGTCTGGTATTTCCATTTCTTTAAGGACTTTTCACATTTTGTTGCAATCCACACAGTCAAAGTCTTTAGTATAATAAAGGAAAGCAGAAGTAAATGTTTTTCTGCAACTCTATGCTTTCTCTATGGTCCAACAAATGTAGGTAATTTGATGTCTGGTTCCTCCGCCATTTCTAAACTCAGCTTAAACATCTTGAAGTTCTTGGTTCACATATTGCTGACGCCTACCTTGAAGAATTTTGAGCATAACTTAACTAGCCAAGAGAACACACCGGTCAGAGCAAACACCCTCTTCCAGCAACACAAAAGACTCTACATATGGACATCACCAAATGGTCAATACCAAAATCAGACTGATTATATTCTTTGCAGCCAAAGTTGGAGAAGCTCCATATAACCAGCAAAAACAAGACCAGGAGCTGACTGTGGTTCAGATCATGAGCTCCTTATTGCCAAATTGAGACTTAAATTGAAGAAAGTAGGGAAAGCCACAAGACCATTCGGGTATGATCTAAATCAAATCCCTTACAATTATACAGTGGAAGTGACAAATAGATTCAAGGGATTAGAGCTGATAGACAAGAGTACCTGAAGAACTGTGGATGGAGGTTCGTGACATTGTACAGGACGCAGGGATCAAGCCATCCCCAAGAAAAAGAAAGGCAAAAAGGCAAAACGGTTGTCTGAGGAGGCCTTATAAATAGCTGAGAAAAGAAGAGACACAAAAGGCAAAGGAGAAAAGGAAAGAGATACCCATTTGAATGCAGAGTCCCAAGGAATAGCAAGGAGACATGAGAAAGCCTTCCTCCGTGATCAATGCAAAGAAATAGAGGAAAACAATAGAATGGGAAAGATTAGAGATCTCTTTAAGAAAAGTAGAGATACCAAAGGAATATTTCATGCAAAGATGGGCTCAATAAAGGACAGAAATTGTATGGACCTAACAGAAGCAGGAGATATTAAGAAGATCGCTCTGGGGGGACACAGCGACCGCAAACTCAGGTGGAGAGGATTAAGCCAAAGAGACGTGTCCTGCCTCCGGTAGGGTGACCCTTTGGTGAGGGACTACGTGAGAGAGCGCTCTGTCTCAGCATCAAGCCCCCGAGGCCACTCTCCTGATGTCCCAGGCAGAGTGACCAGGCAGGAGGTGTGGCTACGGGGCCCTCCAAGGCAGGTGAGGGGGACGGGACACTGAAGCGATCCTACGGTTTACCTAAGACATCTCATTCCCGGTCCTTTCTGCTCTGGGTGACCCTCCGTGGTGCCCTGGGTAGACACCAGCAGATAGATGCATGTGCTTACATCAGAGAGGTCCTCCTTAGACCACAAGCCTCTCATGGCAGTCCAGGGAGGTCAGGAGAGGGGGCTGCCCCTCTGGAGCAAGGCTTTTCTATCCACCTCCCCCTCCCCTCTCCCACTGTCCACAGAGCCTCGATTCTTGACTTCCATGTGGTACCATGTTTGGGTGCAAACATGGACATCTTGGGTCCAAGGGACATAATAGTCCCCCAAACACAGCAGCGTAACTCAAGTGGAGAAAGGGCAAGCTGGTGTGTGTCCATATTCCCCCCTCTTTTCCCCATCACCCCATTACTGGCACTACTTCAGCCCTTCCAAGACATGTTAATTTCCCACAGCCCAATTTTTCGCATAAATCACTGAAAATAGTCTAGAAAATGCGAGAGTCAAGACGATGTTTCCCAAACAACTTCTCCTGGCCAGAAATGGGACAGAACTCCTCTGTCGGCCTACGTGTTCTAGGGTTTGGTTGAGATGATAAGATCGCCCCAGGTGCATCTTAACTTCCTAGGGGTTGGGGGCAGGGGTGGTGACTCTCTTCCACCCGTGGCAGGCCCCAGAGGACAGGCCCCTGCCACCTAAGTGTCCCAGTCTGGAGACCTTTCTGTTCCTCTCCATCTTCACACTGTGCCTTCTAGAGCCAAAGTCTTCTAGTCTCAAAGAGAGACTGAGTTCGTTTAGAGGCTTGTTAATTGCAGAGCCAAGGGAAGGAAAGGGAAGGAGGAAAACTCATGAACATGTTCATTTAGAGTTAATTGCCGCCCATACTCTTGCTAATTGAAGTCGCTCCACCGGTTTTCACTTATGTACCTGTGTGTGTTTAAGAAGGGATACCGCACCGTATAAACTAAGCCACATCACAACCTAACGATCTGGAAAATCTCGGTTTAATACACAAAGCTGGCTTTGAGTTACTCAGGAGAAACACCCGTGCGTGCACGCGCGCACACACACACACACTCTCCCAAAGCACCAGGATCTCAAACCTTCTGTACGTGTCTTTTCCTCCCTCATTCAAATCACACAGTCTCCGTCCCTTGCTCGCTCTCTTCCTCTCTTTCTCTTATTGAATTTATTTTTAACAGCACCTTAAAAAAATAATCACACCCCTCTGTGCCACTCCTATGCCAGGTGCAGCCAGGGGCAAATTTTTACAGTTGAATTACATGACCTGAAATACGGAGCACATAATGAGGACATTGAGAGACATCCATCCATAGCGCGGGGCCAAAGGCTGGTGTATTAACATTCCTGGATAGAGCAGTAGCCGGGACAGCAGTGGAGTCAGGCCTGGAGCCCTTACTCAGCATGAGGAATTATATATATCTTGGAACTCTTTCCTGAACCTAAACAGTATTGCTGAGAAAGGGATAACAGTGTGAGCGGCCACCGCTCTCCAGCCGGGGCTCGCTTACTGCCGCGGATGCGAGTTTGCACGTGAAGCTGAAGGGAAGCCACCAGACCCAGCTCTGGTCAGGACAGGGGCAAGGATGCAGCAGAAGTCCTTGGGAAATCCCTGGCTCTGGAGTGGGGTTGACATGGCAGTGGATGAAGCTTGGCCCCCAGCAACTCCAGGCTCCGTTACCGAAGACCCCTTGAAAGTATGATGGGCTTCTGCCATCTTGTGAGCCTGCTCATTGTAATGACCAGGCATTGCCCTGGAACCTCTCGTTATTTGGAGTTCAGATCAGAGAACCCTTGAACTCAGCCATCTGTAACCACCGCAAGAGCTGGGAGAGATAGGGAAACCATCAAGCTACAGGAATTACAGAAATAACAAAGATGGCTTTTAGTGTGTGGCCCTTCTTAGATAGACATTATTTATTTGAACTAAAATTTCCAGGTGTGTGTGTCAGTCACTCAGTCATGTCCGACTCTTTGTGACCCCATCTCTGTCCATGGAGTTTTCCAGGAAAGAATACTTGACTGAATTGCCATTTCTTACTCGGGGGGATCTTGCCAACCCAGGGGTCAAACTCAAGTCTCTTGTGTCTCCTGCACTGGCAGGGTGATCACCACTATATCACCATAGCATAAAATTAATCACTAACCACTTTAAAATGAACAATTCAGTGGCATTTAGTGCATTCAAAATATTGTACAACCATTGCTTCTNAGGGGTCAAACTCAAGTCTCTTGTGTCTCCTGCACTGGCAGGGTGATCACCACTATATCACCATAGCATAAAATTAATCACTAACCACTTTAAAATGAACAATTCAGTGGCATTTAGTGCATTCAAAATATTGTACAACCATTGCTTCTGTATAGTTCCAAGACATTTTGATTACCCCCAAAGGAAACCTCTTACCCACTGAACAGTCACTCTCCACACTCTGCCCCAGTCCCTGACAGCTTCTGTTCTACTTTCTGTCTCCAGACTTACCTGTGCCAGATGTTTCCAACGCATGGAATCATACACTGTGCAACTTCTTATGTAAGATACAGATTTTCAAAACCTTCTCTGGATGTATAACATGCACACAGCCATGGATTCTATCTCTGCCCCAGTCCCTGACAGCTTCTGTTCTACTTTCTGTCTCCAGACTTACCTGTGCCAGATGTTTCCAACGCATGGAATCATACACTGTGCAACTTCTTATGTAAGATACAGGTTTTCAAAACCTTCTCTGGATGTATAACATGCACACAGCCATGGATTCTAACTGTACAACTTGGCAAATTTTCATAAACAGAGCACACCCAAGCAACCACCACCCAAATCAAGAAACAGAATGTTATCAGCCCCCAGGAGCCCTTCATTCTACCTGCCAGCCCTAACTCCTCAGGGAGAACCGTCCTCTTGACTTCTGTGTCCTGGATTACTCCTGCCAGCTTTTGTACTGATGTGTGTGAGGTGGAAGATTTCCCATCTTCATGGCTGTGTAGTGTTTCACCATGTGGCTACATCAGGATTTATAGATCTGTTCAACTGCTGATGAACATTTGGGTACTTTGAGCTTCCAAGCTATGTATTTTTTTTTTTCTTGGCTGCAGTGCACAGCATGTGAGATCTTAGTTCCTGGGTCAGGGATCAAACCCGTGCCCCCTGCAGCGGAAGCATGGAGTCCTAACCACTGGACCACCAGGGAATTCTCCCAAGCTGTGTATTTTTAATTGACATTCAAGTCCAAAAGCATGTTGCGTGGATTTCTCAGACCGTGGCAGTTGAAAAGCATCAAATCAGAGGAGTTGGGGATGTGTTGGTAGACGGGGTTGGACTGACCGGTCCCCGAGGTTTCCATGGCTTGGACACAGTGTGGTCTGAGGTAAGTGAGAGAATGCAGAGTGGAGGCAGAGCACCTCTGAGCACCCTCTCTCCCAGTCAACTGGGGACCTTTACGGGGAAAGGGTGCTGGAGTTAGAGAAGCCCAGACCAGTTTCCCGGCTTCAGTCACCGTGCTCCCAGCCCTTCTGGACCCCGGACAGACACTGCTCCCTCTGTCCACAAGGGCAGATCTCCAGGCCCACCTTCCTGTCCTGTCCTCTGTAATCTAGGTCGTGCTAAGGGACAGAGAGCTGGGCGCAGTGGGGAGGAGCTCTGGCTGATCGGATAAACAGCAGTCTGGGGGCTGCTAGAGGCAGTGTGCTGTGAATCTGGGTCTGCCGCAGGCTCACAGTCCTTGGAGAGAAGACACGCTGTGAGTCTATTCTCCATTTGGCCTTGGCCAGACCCAGGGAGACACAGAAGGTGATCTCCAATACATCCTCTTACAGTGTGGCTAAGGCACATTCTCGTTACCCCACTTTAAAAATCAATAGCACACCAATATACATATATTTATATATACATGTATACATACTATACGTATATGTGACATTGAATTGTGCCTTTTCCTGTTACATAGTCTGTTCCATTAGCTGCACAGCTAAGGCAGGCTTTGCATTTGCAGGTTCTGCCTGGTCCACCTCTATTTCTGGAATGAAGGTTTGGGGCAGCCACTTTGAAAACAAACAAGATTCAGGTGAAAGAATCCTAGCCTGCAGGCATTCAGACCCCTCACGTCCCGTGTCTATGCAGCTGGGATCAGGGACTCCTGGCTCTTTCATGTCCATCCTCTGTACTAAGCACAGTACGTATGGGGAAGTGGATTAAATGCCCCCTGACCAGAAAATTTCTTCCAGGTATTATTCCCTTTGTGGGGAGGGAAGATGACTTTGGGTGTAGATTTCCCAAGACTAATTTCCTTTCCCATTATGGATGCTGTAGGATGACCTGCCTACCATCCCTGCGGATGTTACATCTTATCTCTCTAGGGAGCAGAGGGAGAGCCCACATCTTATCTCTTTAGGGAGCAGAGCGAGAGCCCAGAGCAGGGGCCTGATTTCTGGGTGACCTTGGCTCTTCTCACTGTTTTGTCTACTCTGCTCATCCTTCAAGGTACAACTTGTCTCCGTTTCCTGGGAAACCTGTTCTGCTCCACCTTCTGCAGCCTGGCTATCCCTGGTCACTCCCCTGGCCCTTGGAGTTGCGCTATGGTTTGTCTTCCCTCTGTATTTCCTTTCTCCCTCCCCAAACCATAAGCCCCTTAAGTTGTAGGAGGAGGGGTGAGTGGGCCACGTCTTCTGCTGGTAACTCAGCTCCCATCACAACCCTCAGCAAGCCACAGGGCCTTAGTTAACCTTTCTTTAAAAAGTTAATTTTTTAATTTGGTTACACTGGGTCTTGGTTGCAACACTTGGGATCTTTAGATGCACCATGCAAACCCTTACTTGTGGCAAGTGGGATCTAGTTCCCTGAGCAGGGATTGAACCTGGGCCCTCTGCATTGGGAGCGTGGAATCTTAGCCATGGGACCACCAGGGAAGTCCCAAAATAGACTTTTTGGTTGTTTATAACAACGGCACAAAGTAATGGTGTGCTTGGGGTTTTCTACGGTGATATGTTTTATAAATTTATTTATTTTTAATTGATAATTGCTTTACAATATTGTATTGGTTTCTGCCATACATCAACATGAATCAGCCATAGGTATGCATATGGCTGATCGAGGCTTTTAAATTCAGCATTCCGGGAAACTGAAGGCCAGGATGGTAAGGAGTTTTGAGGCCAGTATCACTTCCTCTGATGGTTTATGCAGGCCTGGGACCCTCTGTTGAGTGCCCCTGGTGTGGCTGTGTGCCAGTGGGGAAGGATGCTTGGATCAATTAGCAATGTCTGCTGTGGGCAGAGCGGTAGGCATTAGAAAGTATGCCACAAATTTGCCATGCTTGATCTCATCCAACTGCTTCATCTTACAGTGGAAGAGACTGAGGTGCAGAGAGGGGAAGTGACTTTATCCAAGGAAAATCAATTTCCTAAAAGGACTTTGCGCTCTGGGCGATGAGCTAGCACGTTGGCACCGCTCACATGCGGCTGTCTTGAGCGCGGTCTCCCTAAGACCGTCTTCCACTTCCCTTTGAGGTGGTGGATTTTGACACGGAAGACATATTAGGAAAAGGCATGACTCAGATCTTCTGAAGCCGCTAAAGAGCATATTAAGCCATCGACAGCTTTTTCTGATTTTCGGTTTTCTTGCAGTAGTCGAACTGATTCTTTTTTTTTTCTTTTTAATGTAAACAGATTTTCCCCTCTGCAGCCAGCCAAGCACCCCCAGTGAATCTGTTGGATATGGCGGCTTTTCTGACTTCAAAACCCAAAGACTTGAAAAAAGCAGCTAGATGTCATAAGAATTTGTGCTGCTTCTGCTGAGATCAGTCCCTAAGGTATCAGCTGGGACTTTGCTCCCTTCGTTCCTCAAAATTGGCCATGCCCTGTCACCTTGCCTTGAGTCTACTTAGCCTTGACTTTATTCTGAATTATTTTCACAACGATTATCTGAACATCTCCTGCCCCAGTGGACAGTGAACTTCTCAAGAGCGTGGATCGTGACCTATTTATTACCACGTTTTTCCCACAGCCCAGCAGACTGCCTTGAACTCTGCCCGCTCATGCATTTATTCATTTATGGATGCCCACATGCGGAAACCATTTGTGGAGCACCTACCTTGCACTGATTAGATTCTCTATGGAAAGAACTGCTGGGATGAGATGGGCCGTGCAGACACTATTGATGGTTAAAATTCTCATGGAGCAAGGGCTCAGCTGAAAGTGATGTCTCTTCACATAACTTGATGCCTTTTGCGGTGGTGAGCTCGTGAACACAGGGTCCCAGAGGGATCTGATTCAAGGGCAGGTTTGGAAAAGCTGGGGAGAAAGTGACAATGGTTCTTTGAGGCAAAAAAAAAAAAAAAAAGTCCAGCTTCAGAATCCCAGCTACTATTTGCCTTCTTTTTCTGCTTTTGTTTCTTTTATTTTTATGGGACAACTTTCAAACACACACAGAAGAGAGAGAAGAGTGTAACAAACTCTGTGGCTCCATCAGACGCCAGTGAGCTTTGGCATCCCTGGTGGGCCACTGGTTAAGATTCTGTGCTCCCACTGCAGGGGATGTGGGTTCAATCCCTGCCCAGGGAGGTTCTGCATGCCGCATGTGTATGTGCTCAGTCACTCAGTCGTGTCTGACTCTTTGCGACCCCATGAACTATAGCCTGCCAGGCTCTCTGTCCATGGGATTTTGCTGGCAAGAGGATTGGAGGGTGTCACCATTTCCTTCTCCAGGGAATCTTCCTGATCTAGGGATTGAATCAGGGCCTTCTGCATTGGCAGGCAGAGTCTTTCCCAGTGAACTACCAGGGAAACCCTCTGTATGCTGTGAGGTGAGACCCGCCCCCCGCCCGAAGAAAAATTACTTAATTAAAAAAAAAGAGAGATCAGTGATCTTTAGCTCATGACCAATCCGATTTCATCTTTGTCTTACTCTTTATCCCCTGCTCCGGATTACTTTGAAGCAAGACCTGGACACCCTAGCATTTGATTAGTATGTTTCAATAAACATTGATAAAAGAAGAGGGATATTAAAGATACTTGTAATGCCGTTACATGGAAAATTTAGGAATGATTCCTTAATAACCTCAGATATATAGTTCTGTACTGTCACATGAATATTTCCTTTTATTTTTAAACAGTTGAATTTTTACTTGCTTGACTTGGTATCCAAATAAGGTCCATATATTGTGACTGTTCCGTATGTTTTTTAAGCCTCTTTTACTTCATAGCAATAGTTCTTAGCTAAGGGAAACTTCCACAACAAACTGTGGAAAATTTTTAAAGAGATGGGAATACCAGACCACCTGTCCTGCCTCCTAAGAAATCTGTATGCAGGTCAAGAAGCAACAGTTAGAATTGGACATAGAAAAACAGACTGGTTCCAAATCAGGAAAGAAGTACACCAAGGCTATCTATTGTCACCCTGCTTGTTAACTTATATGCAGAGTACATCATGAGAAATGCTGGACTGGATGAAGCACAAGCTGGAATCAAGATTGCCAGGAAAAATATCAATAACCTCAGATATGCAGATGATACCACATTTATGGCAGAAAGTGAAGAAGAACTAAAGAATCTCCTGATGAAAGTGAAAGAGGAGAGTGGAAAAGTTGGCTTAAAACTCAGGAAACTAAGATCATGGCATCTGGTCCCATCATTTCATGGCAAATAGATGGAGAAACAGTGGAAATAGTGACAGACTTTATTTTGGGGGGCTCCAAAATCACTGCAGATGGTGACTGCAGCCATGAAATTAAAAGATGCTTGCTCCTTGGGAGAAAAGTTATGACCAACCTAGACAGCATATTAAAAAGCAGAGACATTACTTTGCCAACAAAGGTCCGTCTAGTGAAAGCTTTGGTTTTTCCAGTAGTCATGTATGGATGTAAGAGTTGGACTATAAAGAAAGCTAAGAAAAAATAAATAAAGAAAGCTAAGCACTGAAGAATTGATGCTTTTGAACTGTGGTGTTGGAGAAGACTCTTGAGAGTCACTTGGACTGCAAGGAGATCCAGCTATTCAATCCCAAAGGAAATCAGTCCTGAATATTCATTGGAAGGACTGATGCTGAAGCTGAAACTCCAATACTTTGGCCACCTGATATGAAGAACTGACTCATTTGAAAAGACCCTGATGCTGGGAAAAAGTGAAGGCGGGAGGAGAAGGGGATGGATGACAGAGGATGAGATGGTTGGATGACATCACTGACTCAATGGATATGAGTCTGAGTGAACTCCAGGAGTTGGTGATGGACAGGGAGGCCTGGCGTGCTGCAGTCCATGGGGTCACAAAGAGTCAGACACGATTGAGTGACTGAGTGGAACTGAAGGGAAACTTTGCATCCAAGGGGTACTGGGCCATGTCTGGAGGCANAATGCTGGGCTGGAAGAAGCACAAGCTGGAATCAAGATTGCCAGAAGAAATATCAGTAACCTCAGATATGCAGATGACACCTCCCTTATGGCAGAAAGTGAAGAGGAACTAAAAAGCCTCTTGATAAAAATGAAAGTGGAGAGTGAAAAAGTTGGCCTAAAGCTCAGCATTCAGAAAACGAAGATCATGGCATCTAGTCCCATCACTTCATGGCAAATAGATGGGCAAACAGTGGAAACAGTGTCAAACTATTTTTCTGGGCTCCAAAGTCACAACAAATCGTGATTGCAGCCATGAAATTAAAAGATACTTACTCCTTGGAAGGAAAGTTATGACCAACTTAGATAGCATATTCAAAAGCAGAGACATTACTTTGGCAATAAAGGTCCATCTAGTCAAGGCTATGGTTTTTCCAGTAGTTATGTATGGATGTGAGAGTTGGACTGTGAAGAAAGCTGAGCGCCAAAGAATTGATGCTTTTGAACTGTAGTGTTGGAGGAGACTTTTGAAAGTCCCTTGGACAGCAAGGAGATCCAACCAGTCCATCCTAAAGGACATCAGCCCTGGGTGTTCTTTGGAAGGAATGATGCTAAAGCTGAAACTCCAGTACTTTAACCACCTAGTGTGAAGAGTTGACTCATTGGAAAAGACTCTGATGCTGTGAGGGGTTGGGGGCAGGAGGAGAAGGGGACGACAGAGGATGAGATGGCTGGATGGCATCACTGACTCAATGGACGTGAGTTTGAGTGAACTCTAGGAGTTTGGTGATGGACAGGGAGGCCTGGCGTGCTGTGATTCATGGGGTTGCAAAGAGTCAGACATGACTGAGTGACTGAACTGAACTAACTGATTGACATGATTAAGGTCCAGTGGTCAAAATGTACTGGATTGCTGCTCCAAGGAAAATGCCCATGTTACTTTATACTTTGATGTCTTTTCAGGTAAACTTTACCTTGGCTTTCAAGCAACTTTTTAAGCTTCCCCCACCCCTCATTTTTTTGACCTTTCATTTCATTTCATCCGTATGAATGTGCACATGTATGCGTGGGTGTACGTGCTTTCCCTAGTGAAGTTTTATGTGATTCTTTACATAGAGAATATTTTATATTTACCTATTAAGTTAAATATATTTTATTTCAAATGTTGATAATTTATATTTGAGTCCACATATACATTTTTGAATTCTAATAGTATACTTTTTAAATTTAATTTTAAATTATTTTAATTTTTGCTATTCTCCAATGAATAGCAGAGGAACCTGAGAATAAATATAATCTTTACTCTCAGCTATATAAAATTAGGAAAACTAGCTTTTTGTTTTTTTGTTTGTTTTGTTTTTTTTCCCATGGCTTACACGGCTTAATTTCCTGACCACATATCAAACTCATGCCCCATGAAATGACAGCCTGGAATCATGAACTGCCTGGAAATCTCCTACAAGGTTTTACTAGTGGAAGAAAAATGTGAAAACTCATACAAGCAGGACTAGATTCATTGTGACAATAACAAAACAGCTCAGCAACCACCAGATAATTTAAAAAAATACATAGCAAAAATGTAGTATTTACCCTGTCACAGCAAAAAAGAAAATGAAAGAAAACAACAAAAAGGAATGGGGTCATGCAGATTTCTGGAGTCTGTAAAATGACTGAAGTGTATATAGTGTTGGCCCTACCTCTGAAAGTCTTAGGAAATACTGGTGACGAAGATCAAGATCCAGTTTTACCACACCAAGTTGCGCCCATCTCTGCTGAGCTATAGGTTTCATCACTGAGATCTGAATGCATAGAATGTCACTTGGTTTTTATTTTTGCTTCATCCATGTTATAGCTGAAGAGGTGGTGGGAGAGGACTCAAGTGGGGAAAAATGAGACAGAATAATGAAATATGTTTAGAGAGAATAATTTTTCAGGAATAGATGTAATAAGGAGAAAGCTTCTAATATCTAAATTGTATGTCTCACAGATGTATAATCAGCATCTAAAGAATATGTCCTGCTTTAATGAATTAACATAACCAACTTTGGAAAGTAAACACCATTACACAGTTGAAGAAAGTAAATACATAGTGCAAAATAAATCACATAAAATTTCCTATGATATGACAAATCTCAAAACCACTGTTAATTTTATGTACTGCTTATTTTCTTAAAAGATTATAAAATCTTTAGTAGCATCAGAGATTTAAAATATACTAACTTGTCTGATACAATATATTTTTTCTTGAGCTAACTGGTTTGGTTTCTACTTCACTCATGTATTCATTAAAAAATCATGCACTGAATGGCTATTCCTTTATATCTTGTTCCATAAAGACATAAGGGGTCTTAGAAAGATACAAATCACATATCAAGATAAAATAGTACTTGATGAATAGCTGGTGTTTAAAAAAAAAAAAACAAACTTGGGTTTCTAAATCCAAAATAAGAAAAATGAGGCAAAGAAGATGTATTGAATAATGTGTGGACTGATGAGTGAATAACACACAAAATGTATCAAAATGCAGACATTTTTATACAGTTGTTAGAGATGGAGTCTAAATTTGTTTTCAGGTTCAGTTCAGTTCAGTTCAGTTCAATTCAGTCACTCAGTCGTGTCCAACTCTTTGTGACCCTATGAATCCCAGCACTCTGGGCCTCCCTGTCCATCACCAACTCCCGGAGTTCACTCAAACTCGCGTCCATCGAGTCCGTGATGCCATCCAGCCATCTCATCTTCTGTCGTCTCCTTCTCCTCCTGCCCCCAATCCCTCCCACCATCAGTCTTTTCCAGTGAGTCAACTCTTTGCATGAGGTGGCCAAAGTACTGGAGTTTCAGCTTCAGCATCTTTCCCTCCAAATAAATTCCAGGGCTGATCTCCTTCAGAATGGACTGGTTGGATCTCCTTGCAGTCCAAGGGACTCTCAAGAGTCTTCTCCAACACCACAGTTCAAAAGCATCGATTCTTCAGTGCTCAGCTTTCTTCACAGTCCAACTCTCACATCCATACATGACCACTGGAAAAACAATAGCCTTGACTACTAAGAGGGAAAAGATGACAAAAACAACAATAAGAACAACAACAACAACAAAAAAAAAACTACTCAAGAGTCACTGGCTCTGTGCTGAAAATAACTTGCCTGTGTCTTCAAAACACAGAAACTATATAATATGATCTGTATGAACACCATTACTTCAGTAAGTATGGCGCCAGTCTCATTGCTCTCTTTCTTTCTTTTTTTTTTTTTAATTTAATACAATTTAAGTAGTGGCTTCTCACCAATATGGATTGCAGACAAAGTGAATCTAGGGACTCCCATAAGAAACAGTCAGATATCTGGATCCATTGCCTGAATTAATCCACAAATAGATTTCAGGTTAATTATATAAAAGGATGGAGTATTTTCCTTTTTAAAACTTTTTATTAAGGTATAATTGATGTTCAAAAATTTCGCAGAATGTATACAATCTGATGTTGGACAAATGAATGAACCAGTGAAACTAGCACCAAAATCAATGTAATGTGTAATCATATCCATCAATTTCAAATCTTCCTTGTGTCCCTTTGATTTTTGTTTGCTTTGGTTATTAATTCTGTGAAAGAACACAACATACCTTCTTAAAAAAATTTCCAGTTGTCTTTAAGCCCTTTTTTTTCACAAAATATTGAGTGTTTTAAACCTGATTCATTATCTTTTATTTCCTTCACCATCTCCAATCTCATGCATGATTTTTGACTTATCTTACAGGTCTCTGAGGCTTTGTACATTGTTTTTAATATATATATATATATTTATCTCTCATATCACAGTTGACAATTTCTGTTGATTTCTCTTCACATTTTCTGACTATTTTGGAGTGTCTAATCCTTTATTAAGTTCTTCCAGTGACTGATATTTTTCCTTTTTTCATTTCAGATATTGTACTCTTCAACTCTAAAATTTACATTTGGCAAAGCAGTTTCATTTCTCTGGTAAAGTTTCCTCTTTCTTAAATCAATTATGAGCACAATTTCATTTATATCCTTGAATGTATTTCTAATAACTGCTTTAAAAACACTGTCTTCTAATTCCAACATCAGAATGATCTCAGGGCTGGTTTCAGCAGACTGCCATTTGTCTTTACTGTCAATCACGTTCTCCTGTTTGTTTGTATTCCTAGAAAGTTTGAAGTAGATCTTTAACATTATGTATGATTCATTGTAGAGATCTTGGATTCATATTTAATTATATTCATCCCAAAAGAATGAGTCTTTTTTTATTTTAGTAGTCAGTTAACGTGGATAAATTTAAATTACAAACTCTGAGTCTCAGTTCATTACTTTCAGCCTTAGCTGAGCTACTGCAACTTTTCCACATTCACTCTTGGTGAAGTGTCAGACATGATTTCAAGCACTTTGTAAGCAGAATATAGGACTTTTTCTCTATGATTTTCTCATAGGTGGGATTTCCCACCTCCCTTTACAGTTGATATAGTTGTCCTAGACCAGTCAATCCCAAAGAATATCAATCCTGAATATTCATTGGAAGAATTTATGTGAAGCTGAAGCTCCAATATTTTGGCCACCTGATATGAATAGGTAAAGACCCTGATGCTGAGAAAGATTGAGGGCAAGAGGAGGATGGGATGCCAGAGCATGTGATGGTTGGAGGAAATCACCAACCCAATGGATATGACTTTGAGCAAACTCTGGGAGATAGTGAAGGACGGGGAAGACTAGCATGTTGCAGTTCATGTCACAAATTGTTGGGAACTATTTAGTGACTGAATAACAACTGGTTCTTTAAGCTAGTAAAACTGCAGGTGTTCTCCACATGATTTTGCCACTTTCATCTGCCCTCAAACCAAAGAATGGGAAACTTACACAGTGCTCCATTCTCCTTCCAGTGTCAATCCCCTCTGCTAGCTATTTTTCACTTTCTAGTTACTTCAGATAGATTTTTTTTTTTTCTCCCTAGAGTTTGTAGTTGTTGACGCTGGGATGGTTGATAAGAATTACCCACTCATTGCTGGAGATGGAAATGTTGATTTACCTGCCTGTATTTTGGGGATCTGTCCAAACTGTTGTATGTGCATTTAATATTTTCCTTTTAAGCTCTGAATGGTGTTTCATAGCACATATTTACTATCATTTATTTTTTCCTCTAGGATTGAACACCTGTAATATTTGCAATTTTTGGTCTATAGTTTTTCTAAAAATATATTTATATTTCTGTATTAGGAAATATATGTTATATTATTTATATACATACATAAATAATATATGAATTTGAACAACTGGAAAATAGTTACTAGATTATATATATTTCACTAAATATTTCCAGATTGTTTTCAGGAACACACAGTAATTTTACACTATCACCATCAGTACTACAAATCCTCAATTATCAAAATCATTATTATGTTTCTAATTTTTGCTCATCTTCTGGTTGTACAGTGTTAAGTGTTAACACTGTTGTAATTTGCATTTTCCATTTGAGTTTAACTTTGCAAATCTCTTTAATATATGTTATTTATTCAATTTGGCTTTTTTATGAATTGTCTCTTTGTATGTTTGCACACTTGTAATTCGGTTTCCTGTGGTTTCTTTCTTTTTTTTTTTTTTTTTCTGTTGTTATTGTTGAGTTTCAAGAGTTCTCTCTTGGTAACTACAGGATTAGGAATTACAAAATATTTTCTCTTGACCTGTCATCTCCCTGAGAGCTATGTCAATGGTGTCCTTTACTGAAAATATATATTTTTTTAATTTTGAAGGTTTAATGTACTCTTTATAAAATTTTTTACTTTAGAAGTTTTATTTAAGAAAGGTGTCTCATGTATCATCACACACATATGCACACATTCAGCACTATTTGAAATTCAACATTTTGGTCTTTAAAACTTCTGAAATTAAAATTTGAATGTAATACCTTATTATTGATCATGATATCTTTTTCTCAGCCCTACGAGACTCTCTATATACTGGAATTATTGCTTAGCTCTCTGTTCTTTAGTAAAAGACCAAGGATTCTCATATGGAGATGTTCTGCATTTCTACAGCATGTTTCAATGTCTAGAATAAAACATTTCTTTAAAAAAGTTGACTGCATTGGTGTATATGTGTGCGTGCTTAGCTTCTCAGTCATATCTGACTCTTTGCAGTCCCATGGACTATAGCCCACCACGTTCCTATATCCATGTGATTCTCTAGACAAGAATACAGAAGTTGGTAGCCTATTCCTTCTCCAGGGGATCATCCCGACCCAGGAACTGAACATAAATCTTCTGCATTGCAGGTAGATTCTTTACTAGTTGGCTATCAGGGAAGCCCATATTGGTGTATATTAATCTATAAATATTAGAACAAGTGGGTCAAGTTCCTCAACCATTTTATCCAAATGTATTTCATACAATGAAATACATTCATTGTATTTCATTTCTAAATTAAAGACGAATTGATCTTTTTACAATTTTAGTTGTTCCATTCAGAAAAACTGTGCAACTTTTTAAATATTCAGTACCCCTTATGGCATAATGTCATTAAAATTTTCCTCCATGATGGTCTTATGATTTGCCTTAAAATAATTAGTACAATAATGTGAAGTTTCAGCTTCTATAGTGAATAGCTTTTATTTTTTCACCATAATTTCTGTTGTAAATATTTAACCTAGTAAGTACTGGCAGTGTTGAATTATTTTATTAATTCTAACAACTCATTATTATTGGGTTTTCAAACAGTTTTATTGAAATCTTTCCATTCTTATGTTACTTATTTCTTTTCTTATCTGTCTATAGAACTGCTTTGGTTAATAGCATTCATAAGGTTGAGCAAATAATTTTAAACAAATATATTTAAGTTATGTATAATTTCTTTAGATCAATTTTCTTACAAAAATATGAGCTCTATTTTAGATTTTTTTTCTTATGTGAGAATGAGATTAATGCTCATTAAAGTTAGATTTATTTTCCCATTTTAGATGTTTGAGGAAGATAACTTCAAAATCACAGCAATATCCATGATAAATCATAATTGAGATTATAAAGGCGATGGGAAAAAAAAGTACACAAAAGCACATACCAATTTTGTTTCACTAGTCACACTTCAACATTGTAAAATTTGTAAGAATACTTTTAATTTAATTGTTTGTATTTTTGAATCTATCCAGGCTAAAAATTACCAATTATTGCCATACATCAATATTTGAAAGTGACAAATCTTAAAATTTCCCCAAATTATGAATTATAAGTACAATTTTTCTTTACGTTATAAAACACTTCTCTCTGAATTCCAACATGATGTTCCCAAATAATTTAGTGAGATTATTAAAAATTTCTGTTTGTATTTTTAAATCGGAGATTTGGAAATAAATAAAAGTGGAAGCCTCTTGCTACTTAGCAATACAGTGAGTTAATGATAATTTCAAATATTCTCGCTTAAGAAGAAATTTCTAGATATCTCTTACAGCTAATGATATTTGTAAATATTTACAGAATAAAAACTCAGTAAAGTAAAATGCAGTTGCCACTGATAGTGAAAACAACTATGGTGAAAGCTATAATCAGTTTAAATTAATCACATAGACTATTGTGGAAAGCACTATGGAGGTTTCTCAGAAACTGAAAATAAGACTACCATATGACCTCAGCATTTCCACTCCTGAGTATAAAAAAAAAATCAAAATACTAATCCAAAAGATACATGCACCCAATGTTCATAGCACTGTTGTTTAGAATAGCTAAGATATGGAAGCCAAAGTGTCTATTAACAGATGAATGGCTAAAGACGATGTGGTTTCCCATTGTAATATCCCATTGTATGTGGTACATGATATCAGTGTAATACCAAGAAGGATCCTGTAGGTTTCCCTGGCCACAAAAGTCTTTCTGTGTTTCCCATTTGTTTTGATTACAGGAAATAGGTTTCATTCAGCCTCCCTGCCCTCCCCTGAATACAATAGACAGGTTCAATCAGTTGTTAATTAGGCAAGAGGAGATTGGAGACAAGGGAGGAACTGTGAAGAAAAATGATAGTGCAGCCTTGGGAAATGCCCTGATTTCCCATCAAGGGATTAACACAACATCTCTGAGCTGTTTTACAGTGAAAGAGTTGTACACTGTTTACACTGAAACCCACACCAGGTGGGAGAAGTTAACAGTATGCTGCCCACAAGCACATGGATACCAGTTGGTTGGAACCAGAAGGTTGATGATGCTGACTCCCACTTACCTCACCACCAACCAATTAGAAGAATGTGCATGAGTTGATTATGCCCTCTTTGAATGATTGCTATTAAACTTCTCACTAGCCCTTCCAGGCTGTGAAAGTCATTCAGTCGTTTCCAACATTTGTGACCCCATGGACTATACAGTCCATGGAATTCTCTAGGCCAGAATACTGGAGTGGGCAGCCTTTCCCTTCTCCAGGGGCTCTCCAGGTCACCCACATTGCAGGAGAATTCTTTATCAGCTGAGCCAAAGGGAAGCCCAAGAATACTGAAGTGGGTACCTTCTCCAGTGTATCTTCCCAACCCAGGATATATTTTAAAACACAAGAAATATTAGACACTATTCTATAATAGCTATAAATGGAGTATAGCCTTTAAAAATCATGCTGCTGCTGCTGCTGCTGCTGCTAAGTCACTTCAGTCGTGTCCGATTCTGTGCGACCTCATAGAAGCACAATTTTAAAAATGTGCAGTTTCTATAATATTGTATATCTGTGACACTTCCATAAAAATAAATGAAAGATAAATGAATCACATAGCATATTTTGTTTGCACTCTTCAATTGTATTGTCAGAATTTAATATCCACAGTAACACAGATGATATAACAGAATTGCTATCCATAATCAGAAAGATAATAGGTGACTTTCATAATTCCTCTTCAGTCAAAAACAAATTTATTATGTACAAGGGATCTTGGAACTGTGTTTTCATGCACTCAGAGAAAACATTAAGACAATTTGGAACTTAAGATAATATGTAATATAAATGCTGTTTGAACAAAAGAAAATCTTAACATCACTTATTGTCCATACTAATACACACTTACTTTATAGACATTACTAACAATTACAGCTGTTTGTAGAGAAAGTAGTCAAAATACAAGGTTAAAGAATGTATTTTTAAAGAAATTCTATGAGGTTCCAAGGACATTCAGAAATATTAGAAAATAGGTATATATATATATATAAATATATAAACACATATTTATCTCAAATATTTGTTGGTACAAACATGTATATATTCATGCATACATATACATGATTATTATGAGATATTTAATTTATCTGTGTGTATAAATGTTGTTGTTTAGTTGCTAAGTCATGTCTGACTCTTTTGTGACTCCTTTCAGGCTCCTTTGTCTGTGGGATTTCCCAGTCAAGAATACTGGAGTGGGTTGCCATTTCCTTCTCCAGGGAATCTTCCAGACCCAGGGATTGAACCCTCATTTCCTGCAATGACAAGCAGATTTTTTTTACCACTGAATCACCTGGGAAACCCATGTATATAAATATATACATATATACAAAAGCATACACACACTATCAGTGAGAATGATAATCTTAAAACTGCTTAGCAAAATATTTATATAAATTATCCTCTTAAAGCTTATCTGTTTGTTATTTTAGTGATACATGTCACTCTTATGGAAATATACATTTTTGATTTTTATATTTGATTTATTAATACCATCCTTTGAGGCAATTTGGGCTTCTCTGATAGCTCAGTTGGTAAAGAATCCACTTGCAATGCAGAAGAACTTGGTTTGATTCCTGGGTGGGGAAGATCCGCTGGAGAAAGGATAGGCTACCCACTTCAGTTTTCTTGGGCTTCCCTTGTAGTTCAGCTGGTAAAGAATCCACCTGCCTGGGTTTGATCCCTGGGTTGGGAAGATCCCCTGGAGAAGGGAAAGGCTACCCACTCCAGTATTCTGGCCTGGAGAATTCTATGGACTGTATAGTCCCTGGGGTCACAAAGAGTTGGAAACAGCTGAGAGACTTTCACTTTGACACAATTTAGTTCTACATCCTTTCCTATGTGTATTTATTTTAATATTAGACATATTACTAATTTTTTCTACCTACCACATCAATTGCATTATTTTCCGTAGCATTTACTATAATGAGCATGTATATTTAATTTTTAACACATTTAAGTTCCACCTTTCTAATTAAATTTTTTTTTAAATTTTGTATAGAGGTATAGCCAATTAACAATGTCGTGACAGTTTCAGGTGCAAGAGCAAAGGGACTCAGCCATACATATACAAGTATCCATTAACATGTATATATTTAATTTTTGTATTTATAGATATACTACTATATCTTTATTTGACAGTTGGTGTTTTGAAAATAAAATTCATGTTACTATCAGATATATGGATGCTTATTTATTATTTATTTTCTATTAACTGTTGGGTAATCAAATTTTTTTTCTTTATTCATTAACTTTTTTTTCCCCCTAGGGTAACAGAAATAAAAAACAAAACCTTTTTTAGTCACTGTAACTATTGCTGTCAATCATCAACTTTAAATCAACCAAATTTATGATTTACTTACTACAACATGTATTATTTTAGTTAAAGTTTTTTCATTTCTTTATTTCATTTATTTGTTTATTTATTTTACTTTCCCCCAGTCATTAATGTCACTTTACTTATATAATAGAATATCATTTGTTTAATTGAATCTCAGTAGATTGAGCCTCAACAACTTTTCTTTATCCTTATCTTTCAATTGTTAAAACACAATGAATCCTTATCAACCAGAATTATAACTAGAGTCTTCAGGTATCCATATTCCATTTTAGTACTAATTTCAGTATTTTTTCCCTTTCCCAAAGCAGAGTAATCACAAACTTCTCTGGGAAACTAACCTTACAAACAAATCTACTTTTACTTTGTCACCATAAAAAATAACTGAATTCATAACTAATCATGATGATCTATTTAGTTTTGCCAAACACATTCATTTAAGTTTAGAACCCAGCCTCTGTGGGCACCTAGGCATTTCCGCTGGCTCTGTATAACATAAGACGTGAATCTTCATATACTGAAAATCATTTATGGTAAATTTCTGTTTATGGTAAAATTCCAAAGACATTTTTCTGAACTTTTCCAATTAAAAAAAACCTAAAATATTAGGGGTTTTTGCTTATTTTACAAAGGCCTATTTATTAGGAAGCAAATTAAGATATAGGGTTTCATTCCTGCTTTAAATTAAAGGGATAATTAACATAATATTTGAAAGGTCCTCAAGACAATATTTTCAGTAATTATATGGTATACAATATAAGTTATATGATTGAATGTTTATTTCCATATATTACTATCACTTTTTAAATTATTTCCATTTTTAGTATCATTTTAGTATCACTAAGTGATAACTTAGTATCTTTTTTTCTATCAAAACCATGTAATCTGAATACAAAAAAAAGACTTATTTAATGTGTTTTGAGTTTGTAAGTGTTTGTACATGGATACCATGACATTGATCTTTTTTCAGTCTATTAACTTCAATTAATATACAATATCTAGGGAAATCTAAAAAGAGTAATCTAATTTTTAAAATAAATATCTACTAAGTAAAAATGATGGAATTTGGTTTGCGTAGTAATATCCAACAAAATATGAACACTCATATTACATAATTACTTATATAAATAATTTTGACTTTGACATTGGACTCTTCATCATTTCATGAATTCCCACAAAATATTTTCTTTCATCTCCACTTCAGTCCTGTGTGGTAAAATGTTACAAGTACGTAATTTACTTTGCAACACATTTACATTCTGAGTACAAGGGTGCTTGGCTTACAAGATCCTGTTTTCCTGAATACTGAAAGCATGTACTAAGAGGCTCATCTGCTACTGGAGAAAGAGATTTAATTTCAAAATATTTAAGGAAGTTCTCTCAAGCTAACTTCTACAGATTTTATCTTGAAGGTTTGGGGATTTTTTCAATGTGGTAACAGCTTAGATAACATAAAGATAAAATTGTATTTTTTAATTCATTCAGAAAAGCATGTTTTGGTCAAATTTTGAGAGATGAATCATCTAATCCATGTTCATGCCTCCAAGTGAGAGGATGCTATGACTAGCCATGTTTCAAATCATCATAGAAACATATGCATAAAAAGATATGATGTATATAGGCATTTGAGTGAGATGAGGTTTGCTTTAATGAATTCCAGTGAGCCCAACTAGAGTTCTGAAAACTTATAAAAAAGGAACTGGATTTTTGAAGACAGAACAGAGTTCTTTTCTTTCATTTTTTTTTTTTTATGAGAGTTCCAGAGTATTAAAAACAAACAGTAAACATTAACAGTGATCATGGAGCCTAGGTTAACTCGTAAATTTTACATTTTTGTACAGTATGTTAGTCAAACAGTCGTGTCTGATTCTGCAGTCCAATGGACTGTAGCCCTCCAAGTGCCTCTGTTCATGGATTTCCCCAGGCAAGAACACTGGAGTGGGTTGTCAGTTTCTTCTCCAGATTTTCCCAACCCAGGGATTGAACCTGGGTCTCCTTCATTGCAGGCAGATTTCTTACCATCTGAGTGACAAGGGAAGCCTTTTGGCATAGTAATTAAGATAATTTACTAATTTGCATATTATTACAGCCATCAATTCAGTTCAGTTGCTCAGTTGTGTCTGACTCTTTGTGACCCCATGAATAGCAGCACACCAGGCCTCTCTGTCCATCACCAAATCCCAGAGTTTACTAAAACTCATGTCCATCTAGTCGGTGATGCCATCCAGCCATCTCATCCTCTGTCATCTCCTTCTTCTCCTGTCCCCAATCTCTCCCAGCATCAGGGTCTTTTCCAATGAGTCACTTCTTCGCATGAGGTGGCCAAAGTATTGGAATTTTAGTTTCAGCATCAGTCCTTCCAATGAACACCTAGGACTGATCTCCTTTAGGATGGACTGGTTGGATCTCCTTGCAGTCCAAGGGACTCTCAAGAGTCTTCTCCAACACCACAGTTCAAAAGCATTAATTTTTCAGCTCTCAGCTTTCTCCACAGCCCAACTCTCACATCCATACATAACCACTGGAAAACCATAGCCTTGTGTTGGAGTCCAGCTCCAGCAGCCAGGGAATCAGCCTGAAGAGATGAGCGGTGTCAGCAGAGAATGATACAGCCTCTGACTCAAAGTGCTGGACTGTATGTTTATTTCAAGCATCAGGTCTTCTTTTCTACTTTGACAAAAGCATTAGGTCAGAGGTTTTACATTTTCAGTTCCCCCTCACCCAGGTTTATTGTCTCCATAAATCATTGTTGCCCTTCAACCAGAGTTACATTGTAACTCATGCTTATGTCTGGGCTGCATACCACATCCCTCAGTTTATTTCTTATCTTTCTAAATCCTGCTTGCTCCTAGTATCCTAAGCTCACTATCTCCTAAAAAGGCTTCTAGCTATTCTTAATTATTCCTAAACCCTAAGCTCAGCAAACTTCCTTTGCCATAAACATTCCCCTCACAAACAGGTCTCAGATAACAATCCTTCCCATGGTTTCAAGCTGCAGCCTATGTGCTCATCGTGGAACATTCTTTGTAAAGATCCTTGAACAAATGTCAATGGTTACTTTATAGATTATTTTCTGGGCACAACTGCAGAAGGCTTTGTGCTTTCTCATGCTTCTCTCAAGAACAATAAGTACCTTAACATTCTTTCCAGCCAACTCAACCGAAGAAAGGAAAGAAAAAGTCAGAATCACAAGAACTAACTCCTTCATCCCGGGACCATGCCTGCAGGATGAGGACAGAGGGGTGAGGCCCTACCTCCATTTTGTCAGTAATGCCTAACGCGGCTCCCAACAACCTTGACTAGATGGATCTTTGTTGGCAAAATAATGTCTCTGCTTTTTAATATGCTGTCTAGTTTGGTGATAACTTTCCTTCCAAGGAGAAAGTGTCTTTTAATTTCATGACTGCAATCACAATCTGCAGTGATTTTGGAGCCCAGAAAAATAAAGTCTGACACTGTTTCCACTGTTTCCCCATCTATTTCCCATAAAATGATGGGACCAGATGCCATGATCTTAGTTTTCTGAATGTTGAAGCTTTAAACCAACCTTTTCACTCTTCTCTTTCACTTTCATCAAAAGGCTTTTTAGTTCCTCTTCACTTTCTGCCATAAGGGTGGTGTCATCTACATATCTGAGGTTGTTGATATTTCTCCCTGCAATCTTGATTGCAGTTTGTGATTCTTCCAGCCCAGCGTTTTTCATGATGTACTCTGCATATAAGGTATATAAGCAGGTGACAATATACAGCCTTGACTTACTCCTTTTCCTATTTGGAACCAGTCTGTTGTTCCATGTTCAGTTCTAACTGTTTCTTCCTGACCTGCAAATAGATTTCTCAAGAGGCAGGTCAGGTGGTGTGGTATTCCCATCTTTTTCGGAATTTTTGCTGATTCCTGATTCTAAGACTCAACAAACTAAAATGTACTGGAATGGGTGAAATTAACTCAGATGACCATTATATCTACTACTGTGGGCAGGAATCCCTCAGAAGAAATGAAGTAGCCATCATGGTCAACAAAAGAGTCTGAAATGCCTTACTTGGATGCAGTCTCAAAAACTACAGAATGATCTCTATACATTTCCAAGGCAAACCATTCAATATCATGGTAATCCAAGCCTATGCCATAACTGGTAATGCTGAAGAAGCTGAAGTTGAATGATTCTATGAAGACCTACAAGACCTTTTAGAACTAACACCCAAAAAAGATGTCCTTTTCATTATAGGGGACTGGAATGCTAAAGTAGGAAGTCAAGAAACACCTGGAGTAACAGGCAAATTTGGCCTTGGAATGCGGAATGAAGCAGGGCAAAGACTAATAGAGTTTTGCCAAGAAAATGCACTGGTCATAGCAAACACCCTCTTCCAGCAACACAAGAGAAGACTCTACACATGGACATCACCAGATGGTCAACACCAAAATCAGATTGATTATATTCTTTGCAGCCAAAGATGGAGAAGCTCTATACAGTCAACAAAAACAAGAC
>SJYX01001162.1:192362-226099 GCA_006410675.1 Oreotragus oreotragus | reverse complement strand
TTGTTCCATGTCCAGTTCTAACTGTTGCTTCCTAACCTGCATACAGGTTTCTCAAGAGGCAGGTCAGGTGGTCTGGTACACCCAGCTCTTGAAGAATTTTCCACAGTTTATTGTGATCCACACAGTCAAAGGCTTTGGCGTAGTCAATAAAGCAGAGATAGATGTTTTTTTCTGGGAACTCTCTTGCTTTTTCCATGATTCAGCAGATGGTGGCAATTTGATTTCTGGTTCCTCTGTCTTTTCTAAAACCAGCTTGACCATCTGGAAGTTCATGGTTCATGTACTGCTGAAACCTGGCTTGGAGAATTTTAAGTATTACTTTACTAACATGTGAGATGAGAACAACTGTGTGGTAGTTTGAGCATTCTTTGGCATTGCCTTTTTTTGGGATTCTTATGGCCACTGCTGAGTTTACCAAATATGCTGGCATATTGAGTGCAGCACTTTCACAGCATCATCTTTCTGGATTTGAAATAGCTCAACTGGAATTCCATCACCTCTTCTAGCTTTGTTCATAGAGATGGTTCCTAAAGCCCACTTGACTTCACTTTCCAGAATGTCTGGCTCTAGGTGAGTGATCACACCACTGTGATTATCTGGGTTGTGAAGATCTTTTTTGCACAGTTCTGTGTATTCTTGCCACCTCTTCTTAATATCTTCTGCTTCTGTTAGGTCCCTACCATTTCTGTCTTTATTGAGCCCATCTTTGCATGAAATGTTCCCTTGGTATCTCTAATTTTCTTGAAGAGATCTCTAGTCCTTCCCATTCTGTTGTTTTCCTCTATTTCTTAGCACTGATTGCCGAAGAAAGCTTTCTTATCTCTCCTTGCTATTCTTTGGAATTCTGCATTCAAATGGGTATATATTTCATTTTTTCCTTTGCTTTTCACTTCCAGTCTTTTCACAGCTATTTGTAAAGCCTCCTCAGACAGCCCTATTCCTTTTTTGCATTTCTTTTTCTTAGGTATTTTCTTGATTTCTGTCTCCTTGACAATGTTACTAACCTCCCTCCATAGTTCATCAGGCACTCTGTCTATCACTATAACCTCCATAACACTGAGGGTGACTCTCTAGTGTACAGGTACCAATCTTCATCTCTCTACAATTGAAAGATTACTTATTGCTAAAATAACATGGTTTTACTCATATCCTTTTATGAATTTGAATTTAACTAGTTTTCCATGTGTACCCCATTTCTTGAGACTGTAAATTAAGGGAAGGGAAATGGGGGGAGAGAACCAGGTTTTTAGTGTGTGTGGTACCTAGTTGAAGGGAAATAATGAATACCTGTGAGCTATTTAAATATTTATGCTGCTCCTCAATTATTAGACTCTACACTTTAAATGTATTTTGAAAGTTACCTGGGAAAAGTATTATAAAAAAATATGTGATGCAATTCTGTTTAGATAAACCCAGAAACAGGAGCAGTAGTGTGGCTATTAATGGAATTTGGACTATATAGAAGACCAATATAAGTAATATAAAAACCATTTTACTTAATTGATCCTGGTAATAATAATAAATATTTTGAAAACAAAAAAGCGGAATTTGCACCATAACCCACTCTTACTTTATTGCAAAATAAATATTAGATGATTCCCTGAGTAAAATAGTTTACAATGCTTAAGAGATATTGAGCAAACATATCCTCATCAGACACTTAGAACATGTATAATGATGAAACGTTCTCTCCAGTTATGGTGCATGGAGTACTGCCTTTTTGTTATATTCTAAGAGTTTCAAATTGCCAAGCCTAGCATACACAAAAATGGTATGAAAATACATAAATAAGAATGAATGCTAAACTGACAATTAAATTAATGACAGTATTTTTGTATTATATAGTATTTTGGGCTTCCCTGGTGGCTCAGAGGTTAGAGTGTCTGCCTGCAATGCAGGAGACCTGGTTTCGATCCCTGGGTCTGGAAGATTCCCTGGAGAAGGAAATGGCAACCCACTCCAGTATTCTTACCTGGAGAATCCCATGGATGGAGGAGCCTCGTGGGCTACAGTCCACAGAGTTATAAAGAGTCGGACATGACTGAGCAACTTTACTTCACATAGTATTTTAAAGTTAGAATTAATATACATAGGACAGAATACAGGATAGTAATATAGAGAATATAGAGGTAATAATATGTATATGTCTTTTCACAGTATATTTACTTTGTTTTTACCGGGCAGGAAATAATTATTCTTGCTGAAAAATATATACTCTTAGGTCACTGTTTCTTTAGAATTTTGTGTCTTCTCTTTTTCATTATTAATTTTGTAATTGAGTAGCTAATCCCTCCCTGTCTCCTTCCTTTCTTTCTTTCCTTCTTTCTATCCTCCCTTTCTTCCTTTTTTCCTTCCTTCTTTCCCTCCTTTTCTTCTTTCCTCTCTGCCTAAAGCTTGTTTGAATAGCTTTAATCCCAAGGATTTTCTTGATATTTCTTTTTTTTTTTTTCTGAGTTTCCCTTTTATTAACATCTGTCATTACCCTGGTGTATTTGATGAGCCAATATCAATACAATATTATTAACTAAAATGCATATTTTACATTACAGCTTACTCTGCACTGTACATTCCATGGATTTGAACAAATATATAAAGACACGGGTCCATCATTATAGTATTGTACAGAGTAGTTTTATTGCCATAAAAATTCTCTGTGCCTCACCTGTTCATCCCTGCCACATAATTCCCACCCCTGTCAACCACTGAACTGTTTATTATCTCTATTTTGTTTTTTTAGACTGTCATATAGTTGGATTCGTACAGTGTGTAAACTTTTCAAATTGGCTTCTTTCACTTAATAACACACATTCATGGTTTCCCCATGTTTTTTTTTTTATGGCTGATAGCTCATTTCTTTGTAGAGCTGAATGATATTCTACTGCCTGGGTGGACCACAGTTTATTTATCCATTCATCATTTAAAATTTGCACCTGGATGTTTATAACAGCTTTATTTATATTACCAAAACTTGGAAACAACCAAGATGTACTTCAGTAGGTGAATGCCATTTTTCTTTTTGTTATTTGCTTGTTTCATCTGACATACTTCTGTGGAGAATTATCATAGAACTTCTATTTGCACTGCTATAGAATGGATGGGGCTTCCCAGGTGTCACAAGTGGTAGAGTCCACCTGACAGAATGGGTGAATTCTAGACTTCTCTCATTTTCTAAGACCTATTGGTGTTTTCCTGTTCGACCACTTCCAATTTGCCTTATGGACCTAACATTCCAGATTTCTGTGCAATGTTGCTCTTTACAACATCAGACTTTACTTCCATCACCAGTCACATTCACAATTGTCTGTTATTTTTGCTTTGGCTTTGTCTCTTCATTCTTTCTGGAATTATTTTTCCACTGCTCTCCAGTAGCATATTGGGCACCTACTGACCTGGGGAGTTCATCTTTCAGTGTCCTATCTCTTTGCCTTTTCATACTGCTTATATGGTTCTCAAGGCAAGAATACTGAAGTGGTTTACCACTTCCTTCTCCAGTGGACCACATCTTANTTTTTTTTCTGAGTTTCCCTTTTATTAACATCTGTCATTACCCTGGTGTATTTGATGAGCCAATATCAATACAATATTATTAACTAAAATGCATATTTTACATTACAGCTTACTCTGCACTGTACATTCCATGGATTTGAACAAATATATAAAGACACGGGTCCATCATTATAGTATTGTACAGAGTAGTTTTATTGCCATAAAAATTCTCTGTGCCTCACCTGTTCATCCCTGCCACATAATTCCCACCCCTGTCAACCACTGAACTGTTTATTATCTCTATTTTGTTTTTTTAAAACTGTCATATAGTTGGATTCGTACAGTGTGTAAACTTTTCAAATTGGCTTCTTTCACTTAATAACACACATTCATGGTTTCCCCATGTTTTTTTTTTTATGGCTGATAGCTCATTTCTTTGTAGAGCTGAATGATATTCTACTGCCTGGGTGGACCACAGTTTATTTATCCATTCATCATTTAAAATTTGCACCTGGATGTTTATAACAGCTTTATTTATATTACCAAAACTTGGAAACAACCAAGATGTACTTCAGTAGGTGAATGCCATTTTTCTTTTTGTTATTTGCTTGTTTCATCTGACATACTTCTGTGGAGAATTATCATAGAACTTCTATTTGCACTGCTATAGAATGGATGGGGCTTCCCAGGTGTCACAAGTGGTAGAGTCCACCTGACAGAATGGGTGAATTCTAGACTTCTCTCATTTTCTAAGACCTATTGGTGTTTTCCTGTTCGACCACTTCCAATTTGCCTTATGGACCTAACATTCCAGATTTCTGTGCAATGTTGCTCTTTACAACATCAGACTTTACTTCCATCACCAGTCACATTCACAATTGTCTGTTATTTTTGCTTTGGCTTTGTCTCTTCATTCTTTCTGGAATTATTTTTCCACTGCTCTCCAGTAGCATATTGGGCACCTACTGACCTGGGGAGTTCATCTTTCAGTGTCCTATCTCTTTGCCTTTTCATACTGCTTATATGGTTCTCAAGGCAAGAATACTGAAGTGGTTTACCACTTCCTTCTCCAGTGGACCACATCTTATCAGAACTCTCCACCATGACTGGTCCATCTTGGGTGTCCCTACATGGCATGGCTCATAGTTTCACTGAGTTAGACAAGGATGTGATCCATATGATCAGATTGGTTAGTTTTCTGTGATTGCTCTTTTCAGTCTGTCTGCCTTCTGATGGAGAAGTATAAGAGGCTTACAGAAGCTTCCTGATGGGAGAGACTGACTGAGGGGGAAACTGGGTCTTATTCTGATGGGCGTGACCATGTTTAGTAAACCTTTAATCCAATTTTCTATTGAATGGTGGGGCTACATTCTTTCCTTGTTATTTGACCTGAGGCAAAACCATGGTGGAGGTAATGAAAATAATGGTGACCCCCTTCAAACGGTCACATGCACAGATTGGTACACTCAGTGCCCCCAACCATGCAACAGGCCACTGGAGACCCATGCCTATGCCAGAGACTCCTGGACACTCGTAGGCAAGTCTGGGTCAGTCTCTTGTGGAGTCACTGCCCCTTTCTTCTGGGTCCTGGTGCACACAAACTTCTGTTTGTGCCCTCCCAGAGTCTGTTTCCTCAGTCTTGTTAAGTTCTGGCAGTTCTATGGTTGTAATAATGGCCACCTCCTCCAAGAGGGCTTATGCCATACCCAGGTCCTATCTCAGAGCCAGAGCCTCTGCCCCCAAAGCACTGTCAAAAGATGGAGGAGTGGGTGGTTCGCCAATGGTGCACATTGACACTTTAGGAATCAGAGAAATAAAATGGACTGGAATGTGTGAATTTAACTCAGATGACCATTATATCTACTTCTGTGGGCAAGAATCCCTTAAAATAAATGGAGAAGTCATCATTAAAAAAAAATGTATGAAATTCAGTATTTGGATGCAATCTCCAAAATGACAGAATGATCTCTGTTCATTTCCAAGACAAACCTTTCAGTATCACAGTAATCCAAGTCTATAGTCTCACCAATAAAGCTGAAGAAGATGAAGTTGAATGATTCTATGAAGATCTACAAGACCTTCTGGAACTAAGGCCCAAAAAAGATGCCTTTTCATTATAGGGGACTGGAATGCAAAAGTAGGAAGTCAAGAAATACCTGGCGTAATGGGCAAATTGGCCTTGAAATACAGAATGAAACAGGGTAAAGGCTAATAGAGTTTTGTCAAGAGAATGCACTGATCGAAGCAAATACCTTCTTCCAACGAAACAAGAGAAGACCCTACACATGAACATCGCCAGATGGTCATTACTGAAATCAAATTGATTACATTCTTTGCAGCCAAAGATGGAGAAGCTCTATAAAATCAGCAAAAACAAGACCGCGAGGGACTGTGGCTCACATCATGAACTCATTGCCAAATTCAGACTTAAATGGAAGAAAGTATAGAAAACTACTAGACTATTCAGGTATGACCTAAATCAAATGCCTTATGACTATATGGTGGAAATAACAAACAGATTCAAGGGATTGGATCTGATAGAGTGCCTGAAAAATTATGGACGGAAGTTCATTACATTGCACAGGAGGCAGTGATCAAGACTATCCCCAAGAAAAAGAAATGCAGAAAGGCAAAATGGTTGTCTGAGGAGGCCTTATAAACAGCTATGAAAAGAGAAGCTAAAGGCAAAGGATAAAAGGAAAGATATACCCATTTGAATGTGGAGTTCCAAAGAATAACAAGGAGAGATATGAAAGCCTTCCTTGGAGATCAATGAAAAGAAAGAGGAAAACAATAGAATGTGAAAGACTAGAGATCTCTCCAAGAAAATCAGAGATACCAAGAGAACATTTTATGCAAAAATGGGCTCAATAAAGGATAGAAATGGTATGGACCTAACAGAAGAAGTAGATATCAAGAAAAGGTGGCCAGAATACAGAGAAGAGCTATACAAAAAAGATCTTCAAGACCCAGATAACCACAGTGGTGTTATCACCAATGTAGAGCCAGACATCCTGGAATGCAAAGTCAAGTGGGCCTTAGGAAGCATCACCATGAACAAACCTAGTGGAGGTGGTGGAATTCCAATTGAGCCATTTCAAATCCTAAAAGATAATGCTGTGAAAGTGCTGCATTCAATATGCCAGCAAATTTAAAAATTTCAGCAGTAGCCTTAGGACTGGAAAAGGTCAGTTTTCATTCCAATCTCAAAGAAAGGCAATGCCAAAGAGTGCTCAAACTACTACACAACTACCCTCATCGCACACACTAGCAAAGTAATGCTCAAAATTCTCCAAGCCAGGCTTCAACAGTACATGAACCATGAACTTCCAGAAGTTCAAACTTGATTTAGGAAAGGTAGATGAACCAGGGATCAATTTGCCAACATCTGTTGGATCATTGAAAAAGCAAGAGTTCCAGAAAAACATCTACTTCACTTTGTTGACTATGCCAAAGCCTTTGACTTCATGGATCATAATAAACTGTGTAAAATTCTTCAAGAGATGGGAATACCAGACCACCTGACCTGCCTCTTGCAAAATCTGTATGCAGGTCAGGAAGCAACAGTTAGAACTGGACATGGAACAACAGACTGGTTCCAAATCAAGAAAGGAGTACGTCAAGGCTGTATACTGTCACCTGTTTTTTTAACTTATATGCAGAGAACATCATGAGAAATGCTAGGCTGGATGAAGAGCAAGCTGGAATCAAGATTTCCAGGAGAAATATTAATAACCTCAGATATGCAGATGACACTACCCTTGTGGCAGAAAGCAAAGAAGATTTAAAGAGCCTCTTGATGAAGGTGAAAGAGGAGAGTGAAAAAGTTGTCTTAAAGCTCAATATTCAAAAAACTAAGATCATGGCATCTGGTCCCATCACTTCATGGCAAATAGATAGGGAAACAGTGGAAATGGTGACAGATTTTATTTTTCTTGGCTCCAAATATCACTGCAGATAGTGACTGTGGCCATGAAATTAAGAGATGCTTGCTCCTTGGAAGAAAAGTTATGACCAATCCAGATAGCTTATTAAAAAACAGAGACATTATTTTTCCAACAAAGGTCCATCTAGTCAAAGCTATGGTTTTTCTAGTAGTCATGTTTGGATGTGAGTGTTGGACTAAAAAGAAAGCTGAGCGCCGAAGAATTGATGCCTTTGAACTGTGGTGTTAGAGAAGACTCTTGAGAGTCCCTTGGACAGCAAGGAGACCCAAAAAGTCAATCCAGAAAAAATCAGTCTTGAATAGTCATTAGAAGGACTGATGCTGAAGCTGAAGCTCCAATAATTTGATACCTTATGCAAAAAAGTGACTCACTTGAAAAGACCCTGTTGCTGGGAAAGATTGAAGGAAGGAGGAAAAGGGGATGACAGAGAATGAAATGGTTGGATGGCATCACCAACTCAATTGAGGTGAGTTTGAGTAAACTCTAGGAGCTGGTGATGGACAGGGACACCTGGCATACTGCTGTCCATGGGGACACAAAAAGTCAGACACGAATGAGTGAATGAAATGAACTGAACTGATTGGTCTCCTCTGATGAACAGTTGAAAAGCTGAGTAAAGTGAAACACCTCCTTTTCTAGGATTGAGGATTGAAGAAGGTAATAGAGATAAGCATGAGTAGTCTGGAGCTGATGCTTTATTGGCAAAATGAGCTTGGACATTTAAGAAAATTTCATTAATGCCTTATAAAAAGAATCATGAAGGAATAACATTAATGGGGACAGGATACACAAAATAAGTTATTCTGTATTTTTGTAGTTTTTTCTTGTTTGTCCAGTACTTTCACAGACATAATTCTACCATATTTCCTAGTAGTACATTTTATACAAGCATCCATATGTCCATATGGCTTATAATGCTTACAGCATAATAACAGTTTAAACAGATGGTAAAGAATTTTTCTTGCAATGCAAGAGACCCGGGTTTGATCCCTAGGTTGAGAAGATCCCTTGGAGAAGGGAATGGCTACTCACTCCAGTATTCTTGCCTGGAAAACTCTATGGACAGGGGAGTCTGGTAAGATATAGTCCATGGAGTTGCAAAGAGTTGGACACGACTGAGTGATTAATACTTTCATATACATATATATATACTAAAAATTAAAATATACAGATTTTTATGTGTCTATATCTAACTTATTTTTGCTCACTTCTTGTTTGAATAGAGAAAGGAAATTTTTATGACATGCTTTTAATGAACCATTTTTATCAAGACGGAAAATGAAAACTTTTCCAACTTCCAGGTTCTAGCTACTAGCAACAAATAACTATATGGAGTTTCTTTTACTATGATCCTTTTTGCTGATCTGATTTGGAGCCATCTGCTAAAGTTAATGGATTTAAAACAGCAAAATTCTTAAACAAAATTTTTAAACAAATTATATATATACAAACATATTATTTTAGCTAGAATGTTTGATATTCAAATAGTGACATAGCATACTAAACAGTTTAGATCATGTATCTAAAAAGAGTAATAAGAAAACATTTATCATTTCATTTGTAATATTTTAGTGGGAATCAATGCATACATTTTGTTAAAACTGCTTTGTTTCAATTATTATAGTTGGAAATAGGGCTGAACCTACAGAAGTTGAGAAGGATCAGGTGATAAGTAACTCACATGATTGGTGTTAAGGTAGTGGTGCTAGGTAGTGGGTATTCAAGATTTTTTAATATTTAGGGTAGTTTTCAATTTGTCTACATTGAATTTCCCAATAACTTCCATTTTTCTTCAAAATATGTGCATACTCAAGCTAAATCCAAAGCCACAATTAGCTAAGATAAAGATTAATGAGGTTTTAGGAAAACAAAGATTACTTGTAGTACAAACTGTCTCCAATATAATTATAGTGTAGCATTTTGGTCACTAGTGAATTTTAAAACAACTATTTTGTAGCAAATCTTAGTCCTTCATTTAGCTAGAGCTGAAAAACAGAGCCGGAGTTCCAGCCTCAAAATGACAGGAATTTCCAAGAGAATAAAGCATATTGATTTATCACTGAAAATACTGCTATGTGACCGGTTTGGGAATGTGACCATGGTGTCAGTTTGATACAAATGTTGTTGATTAGATGCAAAGCAATGAAAGTTAAATAGAGTGGCAGGTTGTCAGCACTTATTTTCCCTGCCTTCCAGTATGTATTGCAGGAGGCCCCACAGCTCCAATATGGCTTATGTAATGCTGACGGCATAATAATGATTTAACTGTGGATGTCCACTCTCACATTCAGGCTTGATTTAGTGCTTGAGCCAGAATAACCCATTATATAATGTCTGGAACAGCAGGTTGTCCACTAACATGCATAGCAATGAGTCTTATTTTTAAAGTCACTGCTTTTCAGCAAGTTATGTTTCTCTAAAGATTCACTACTGGAAGCACAGTCCTGCACAAAAATTCTTCACACAATGCTTTTGCATTAACTCACAAGCAAGCTAAAGAGTTTAATGCTAAAATGATAGGATTTTGTTTCAAAATTTACAACTGTATATTGGAAAGTTCCTCTTAAAAAAATAGAATGCATACTGTGATAACAAAAGGAATGATTGGCCTGTTTCCCCTGCTAGGGATTGCTTAAATATTTACTGATTCAATTAAAAGAGTGGAAACTCTCGGTTGTACTGCATAAAATTTTTGCTTTATATTTTTGGTGGATAGTAATAGACTCTACTCTTTATAAATAGTAGTCAAGATTTGTCCTTTTGAAAAGATTTTCTATTATTAAATTATCCATGCCTAAAAATGCTTTTTTCCTCTCTGGATGATGTATGCTAACTTACTAATGGAAGAAACAGTCTTGACATAGTACACACACACATCAATGTACAAACACACATAAGAACTCAAATACAGAGCTGAGTTAATCATCAATGTGGTTCATGAAGTTTCACCAATCTGAATTAAAAAAAGTTTTATTTAATTTTCTTTTTAACCTCTAATTCATATTTTTATTCCCTTCATCTCTGTATATACCCACTTTGATTAATATGTGTCAAAGTTTATGTATATGTTTTTAAATGATGTAGGACAGAATATAGTATGTAATTTTAATATATATATATATATATATAATGCTTTTCTCCAAGATAATTTTCTATTTCTTTAGTTTTCAACACAATTTTATATTCTGAATAGCTATAATTTTTATATGTCAGGGATAAATATTCCATATATTTAATTATTTATGTCATGGACACCAAATATTGAAAATTAATAGCTGCAGCAAACCTTTGGTGAAGACATCTAAGTGCGTACTGGCTGTATATCAACTCTGTTGAATGACCATTGTGTAATTGCAATAAAGACTGCCACAGTGCACTATAGATATCTCATTTTATATGCTACATGTATCTCAATTTTAAAATTATCTTTTCACTTTCGTAATTAATCTGTTGATGAATAGAATGTCTTAATGCCTCTTGGTGCCTTATTGGTTACACTCTTGAGCCTCATTTATAAAGTCTTTTCCAAGCTTGAGGTCATAAACTTAGCATCATTATTATCTCCTCCCCAATTTGTAATTTTGTCTTTCATATTTAAAACTTAATTTATTATAAATTGATGCATGTGTTTTGTATGAGAAAAGGGTCTAATTCCAGTAATTTTTTCATTATTCATTGTAAGTTAAAAACTCTTCTCAGTGATTACCAAAGCTAATTCTGTCATACATTTCTTGTTCTGTCATCCAGTGAGACAACTGCTCAAGTCTCACCACCAAGTAGGACACCTACTCTTGTTGCTGAGGCTAGGTGGATGTGAAAGTTCTCTTTATTCATAATTTGCTAGAAAATCCCGGGTGGCACAGTGATTAAGAATCTTCCTGCCAGTGCAGGAGATTCCAGAGAGGTGGATTTGATCCCTGGGTTGAGAAGATCCCCTGGAGAAGGAAATGGCAACCCAGGCCATTATTCTTGCCTGGAAAAACCCATGGATGTAGTTGTAAACTGTCAGAAACAACTGAGCACATAAGCATACATTAATAATTTGCTAAGAAATATGGCTTTATCCTGACTATTGAATTCAGTTACGTTTTTCTACCTCTAGTGACAAGACCACATGCATTTTAATATATTAGCAAAGTGTGTGTATGTTAGTTGCTCAGTTGTGTCTGACTCTTTGCGACCCCATGGACTGTAGCTTGCCAGGCTCCTCCATCCAAGGGATTTGCCAGGCAATAATACTGAAGTAGGTTGCCATTTCCTTCTCCAGGAGATCTTCCCAACCCAGGGATCGAACCCAAGTCTCCCACATTGCAAGTGGACTCTCTACAGTTTGAGCCACCAGGGAAGCCTTTACTAACAAAGTAAACTTTATTACATCTTTTTTTTTTTTAAAAAAAGTTAAACCAGCTTTTATCTTAGGGAACAAATTCATTTCCAAATTTGCAAAAATCCATTCTCTTTTGTATATATTGCCAAATTCACCATCATCACGCTCAGTTGCTAAGTTGCAGCCCTGGGACTGTAGCCTGCCAGGCTGTACTGTCTATGGCATTTTCCAAGCAAGAATATTGGAGTGGGTTGTCATTTCCTTCTCCAGGGATCTTTCAGATCCAGGGATCAAACCTGAGTCTCCTACATTGCCGACGTAATCCTTACCACTGAGCCAAAAGGGAAGCCCCTTATTGCCAAATTAGTTTCCCTGATTTTTTTAACTACCTTTGCACCAATATAAATTATTGAGATTAGCTTTTCATGTACAATCCTAATCAAACCTGTGTATCAATTTTTATGGAAACTCCATAAAATGAGTTTTGGAAAATATTTTCTTTTAATTCTATACCTTGGATTAGTTTGGACATTATTGGAATTATATTTTGCTTCAGAATTTTGTTGGTTGCACTGGTAAAATTGTTAAAGTTTCCACTGGTGATTGCAGCCATGAAATTAAAAGACGCTTACTCCTTGGAAGGAAGGTTATGACCAATCTAGACAGCATATTCAAAAGCAAAGACATTACTTAGCCAACAAAGATCCATCTAGTCACGGCTATGATTTTTTCAGTAGTCATGTATGGATGTGAGAGTTGGACTGTGAAGAAGGCTGAGTGCCGAAGAAGTGATGCTTTTGAACTGTGGTGTTGGAGAAGGCTCTTTATTTTTTAATTTAAGTTTATTTATTTTAATTGGAGAAGACTCTTGAGAGTCCCTTGGATTGCAAGGAGATCCAACCAGTCCATTATGAGGGAGATCAGCCCTAGGATTTCTTTGGAAAAAATGATGCTAAAGCTGAAACTCCAGTACTTTGGACACCTCGTGTGAAGAGTTGACTCATTGGAAAAGACTCTGATGCTGGGAGGGACTGGGGGCAGGAGGAGAAGGGGACAACAGAGGATGAGATGGCTGGATGGCATCACCTACTCGATGGACGTGCGTTTGAGTGAACTCTGGGAGTTGGCGATGGAGAGGGAGGCCTGGTGTGCTGCAATTCATGGGGTCGCAAAGAGTTGAACATTACTGAGCGACTGAACTGAACTGAACTGTAGAGAGTTTAAAATATGTTAGACATTCTCCCCTTTTTGTTTGAGTTTCTTAAACTCCCTTTCATACACTCCATTTTCCTGCTGTGATTTTTTTTCTGGATTTTTTTTCAGTTCTATCATCCACATAATTATGTTATATTTTCCTAGTCTGTTACTTAAATTCACTGCTCTAATATTTGGTTTTAAGCAGTTTACTATATTCATTCATAGATTTTTCTCCCAACTATCTTTTTTTCATATTTTATTCTTTTATTACATTTTTGAAATATCTTAGAGAGAATGCAGTTTACTGTATTTTAGTAATTGCAATATCTAAAAATTTTACAATTCTATATTTCCTGTGTCTTGTTTTTGCTTCTACATCTTGGGAAATGAGAAGAATATGTTTATGTTTCTGCATAGTTACAAGCTCTCTGAGCACAGAAAGCTGAAGCTGTGGAAGTTAAAAAGATGATTGAGTAGAGATCTACAGAAATATTTGTCTCCCCAAAGGCTATTGTTTACATTTAAAGAGGGATAAAACCCAGAATCATTAACAACCAAAGGACTGTAACCAAGCATTACCCTATAGGGTCTTCCCAGGACAGAGCCCACCATGTCCTACACTTTTATCTTTTGTCTGTAGAAAACGTTTAGCCTCCTAAACCTTCCCTGAGTTCCAAAGAATAAATTTAATCAGGTAAATAAGAAAATGTAGAAATAAAGGAAAACAGTTAAGCAAGACAAAATAATAATAACTTAGCCATCAAACAAAGTCAAGGACCTTTTGCTCCTCCTCAAAGACTATAGATAATATTCTGATAATATTCTATGTCCTTTGAGCTGTTTGGCAGGTACTGAAACCCATACAAGGTAGAAGTCAATTGCATGTGAATCACAAGCACACAGACCCCAGAAATGTTAAAACCAGAAGGCTGATGATATTGACACTCAGCCACTTCACTACCAATTGATCAAAAGAATATCTATAAACTAATCATGCACTCCACAACCTTCTCCCTCACCATCTTTAATAACTTTTTCTCAAATCTATTAGGATGCTCAAGACTTTTGCTTGATGTCCTACAATAAGTGTTACACTTTCCTTTACCACAACCTGATGTCAGTAGATTGACTTTGCTGCAGGTAGACCAATAGACTCAAGTTTGGTTTGGTAACAAGATTTGCTTATATGAAGAGGATTCCTTTCTCTCCCTTCTCCTAGTTGATAAGGAGGACAGCTAACCTATGTATCTTCCCAGATTCATAATTTAGGGAACACTAACCTTTATCAACTCCCCCTCTGCACTTTCAAGGTATAACCATGTTCTTCTCACTATATTACCCTGACAGGGTGAAATAAGGGAAGGGCAATCTATGTTGTTATTGCTTTAAGTAAAAACAGTCTACCTTAACTCAAAAATCTTATTTTTGCTTTCAAAATAAAAACTAGTTAAACTTATTAATGACTTTTGTGAAATTTTTAATGTGACCTGCCCATTTTTATCTTTAAAATATATCAGCACAAATTCTTTGAGGCTTGGATGGAGATGAACTTCCACAGAGAAAATGTGTTTTTCCTTTTTACATATTTTCAGGGAAATGCTTCTAGTGTGTGATTATATGCCAATGATTATATTTTCTCTGCTTCAGTTTTCTCAGTTTAAAATTGTAAATAAAAATATTTTATGTAGCTTTTGCATAAATAATAATATTAAAGATATAAATTCAGGGCTTAACAATCACTTATCTATTAATGTTAGTTAATATAAATACTCATAGTAAAATTTTACCAGCTAACTTTAAAACATCTGCTAATAATGAGGATTATTTGGAAATGCTTGCAAATGCTTCAAGTTATCTTCATATCATAAAAAATGAAAAAAACAAGATAATTTATTGTGGCAAACCACTTGTACAAAATTATCCAAGTTGCTATAGATAAAAATATAGGCCTAATTCTTACTCTGAATGATTCTCTAATCTAGATGGGAGAGAGAGTATACACATGCAAAGAGAATAAGCTGTAATCCTAAGAAACTGTGGTACCTACCAAATTAACAGAGACAGTTATTAACACTATAACTTTAGAGTGGAATGAAAATTGTTTACAGACTGGAGTTGTTGAGGAAGGCTTTAAGGAGAATTTAGACTCTCTGAAACATTATTGGAGTAAAGTTCTTACACAGTAAAAATAGTATGATATTATTTGGGTAGAACAGGATAATTTGAATGTAATTTTAAATTTTATTTATACATTTATTGGCTGTACTGGGTCTTCGCTGCTGCCTGAGGGTCTTTTCTAGTTAAGGTGAGTGGGGGCTACTCTAGTTGTGGTGTGCAGGCTTCTCATTGCCGTGGCTTCTCTTGTTGCAGACCACAGGCTCCAGGGCACGCAGGCTTCAGTAGCTGCAGTGCATGGGCTCGATAGTTGCAGCTCATGGGCTCTAGAGTGTGGGATCAGTTGTTGTGTCACATGCGCTGCCATACAAGGCATGGGAGATCTACCTAGAGCAGGGATTTAACTTGTGTCCCCTTTATTGATCACTCCCAACCCCTGCACCAATAGGGAAGCCCCTAAAGGTAACATTTAGCCCTAAAGTAACTATAAGCATACTATAGTCATAGTTAAACTTCAATATAGGAGAGAAAATGGAATACTAAAAACTAGAACTATTTCAAATCCTAAAAGATGATGCTCTGAAAGTGCTGCACTCAATATGTCAGCAAATCTGGAAAATTCAGAGGTGTCCATGGGACTGGAAAAAGTCAGTTTTCATTCCAATTCCAAAGAAAGGCAATGCCAAAGAATGCTCAAACTACCACTCACCTCACACACTAGCAAAGTAATTCTCAAAATTCTCCAAGCCAGACTTCAACAGTACATGAATCATGAACTTCCAGATGTTCATGCTGGATTTAGAAAAAGCAGAGGAACCAGAAATCAAATTACCAACATCCACTGGATCATGAAAAAAGCAAGAGTTTCAGAAAAAAAACATCTACTTCTGCTCTATTGACTACGCCAAAGCCTTTAACTGTGTGGATCACAAGAAACTGTGGAAAATTCTGAAAGAGATGGGAATACCAGACCACTTGACCTGCCTCCACAGAAATTTGTATGCCGGTCAAGAAGCAACAGTTAGAACTGGACATGAAACAACAGACTGGTTCCAAATAGGTAAAGGAGTATGTCAAGGCTATATATTGTCATTCTGCTTATTTAATTTCTATGCAGACTACATCATGAAAAATGCTAGGCTGGATGAAGCACAAGATGCAATGAAGTTTGTCAGGAGAAATATCAATAACCTCAGATATGAAGATGACACCACCCTTATGGCAGAAACTGTAGAAGAACTAAAGAGCCTCTTGATGAAAGTGAAAGGGGAGAGTGAAAAATTTGGCTTAAAACTCAACATTCAGAAACCAAGATCATGGCATCTGGTCCCATCACTTCATGACAAATAGATGGGGAAACAATGGAAACAGTGACAGACTATTTTTGGGGTTGCAAAATCACTGCAGATGGTGACTGTGGCCATGAAATTAAAAGACACTTGCTCGTTGGAAGAAAAGTTATGACCAATCTAGACAGTTTATTAAAAAGCAGAAACATTATTTTACCAACAAATGTCTGTCTAGTCAAAACTATGGTTTTTCCAGTAGTCATTTATGTACATGAGTGTTGGACTATAAAGAAAGCTGAGCACTGAAGATTTGATGCTGCTGAACTGTGGTGTTGGAGAAGAGTCTTGAGAGCTCCTTGGACAAAAAAGATATCCAACCAGTCCATTCTAAAGGAAATCATTCCTGAACATTCTTTGGAAGGATTCATGCTGAAGCTGAAACTCCAATACTTTGATTGAAGGTGAGAGGAGAAGCGGACGGCAGATGATGAGATGGTTGGATGGCATCACTGACACGATGGACATGAATTTGAGTAGTCTCCGGGAGTTGGTGATGGACAGGGAAGCCTGACGTGCTGCATTCCACGGGATTGCAGAGTCGGACATGACTGAGCAACTGAACTGAACTGATAATACTAAAAAGAAGACAGAATGTGGGAGAGAAGCAACAAACAAATGGGTAATTATATGACAAGCATTTATGGCAGACATGTAGCTAACCATACCTATAATTGCTTTAAGTATGAAAAGACTTAATAACTCAAGGTCAGATATTATTAAACATAATAATGGAAAAATATAGGCATACTTCAGAGATATTACAAGTTTGGTCTAGATCACCACAATAAATATCACAATGAACAAAGTCACACACAATTATTTTTGGTTATGATTACACTATACAGTCGGGGAAGGCAATGGCACCCCACCCCAGTACTCACGCCTGGAAAATCCAATGGACGGAGTAGCCTGGTGGGCTGCAGACCATGGAGTCGCTAACAGTCGGACAGACTGAGCGACTTCACTTTCACTTTTCTCTTTCATGCATTGGAGAAGGAAATGGCAACCCACTCCAGTATTCTTGCCTGGAGAATCCCAGGGATGGGGGAGCCTGGTGGGCTGCCGTCTATGGGGTCACACAGAGTCGGACACGACTGAAGTGACTTAGCAGCAGCAGCAGCACACTATACAGTAGTCTCTGTTCAATAGCAGCTTGTCTAAATAAAAGTACTTACCGAACTCAAAAATACTTTATTGACAAAAAATTTTCCAACAATCATCTGAAACTTCATGAGTAGCAATTTTTTCTCAGTGTTGATAGCTGCTGACTGATCAAGGTGGTGGCTGCCAAAGGCTGTGGGGACGTGACAGCTTAAAACAAGAAGACAATGGAAGTTTGCCACATCAGTTAACTCCTTTTTTCACAAACAATTTCTCTGTAGCATGTAGCACTGTTGATAATATTTTATCCACAGTGAAACTTCTTCAAGATAGGAAACAGTTATGTCAAACTCTGCCAGTGCTTTAATCAACCAAGCAACTGATGTAATATTCTAAATCCTCTGGTGATAGTTCAACAATCTTTATTGGATCATCACCAGAAGTAGATTCCATCTCAAGAAACCACTTTCTTCTCATCAGCAAAAAGCAACTCCTCATCCATTAAAATTTTACCATGAAATTACAGCAATTCAGTCACCTCTTCAGGCTCCATTTCTAATTCTGGTTCTCTTGCTATCTTTACCACATCTGCAGTTATGTCCTCAGCTGAAGTACTGAATCACTTAAAATCATCCATGAAGATTAAAATCAACTTCTTCAAAACTCCTGTTAATCTTTATATTTTGACTTCTTCTCGTGAAATAAATGTACTAAACAGCATCCAGAATGATGGATCCTTTCCAAAATGTTTTAAATTGTTTTTGCTCAGTCACTAAGTCATGATTCACTCATTGTGACTGTGGACTGCAGCATGCCAGGCTCCTCTGTTTTCTGCTGTCTCCCAGAGTCTGATCAAATACATGTCCATTTAGTCAGTGATACTATCTAACCATCTCATCCTCTGCAGCTATCTTCTCCTTTTGCCTTCAATCCTTCCAGCCTCAGGACTTTTTTTCTCAATGAATTGCCTCCTTGTATCATGTAGTCAAAGTATTGGAGCTTCAGTAACAGTCTTTCCAATGAATATTCAGGGTTGATTTCCTTTAGGATTAACTGGTTTGATCTCCTGCAGCTCAAGGGACTCTAAAGACTTCTCCAGCACCATAATTCGAAAACATCAAGTCTTGAGAGCTCAGCCTTCTTTGTGGTCCAACTCTCAAATCTGTGCAGTACATGATTACTGGAAAAAAAACATAGCTTTGACTATACAGATCTTTATGGCCAAAGTGACATCTCTGGTTTTTAACACACTGTCTAGTTTGTCATAGCTTTCCTTCCAAGGAGAAAGCATCTTGCAGTTTTAAGGCAGCAGTCACCATCCACAGTGATTTTGGAGCCCTAAAAAATAAAACCTGTCAATTTTCCCAACTTCATACCTTCTGTTTGCCATGAAGTGATGTCCATCGAGTAGTTGATGCCATCCAACCATCTCATCCACTGTCGTCCCCTTCTCTTCCTTCATTCGATCTTTCCCAGCATCAGGGTCTTTTCAAATGAGTCAGTTCTTTGCATCAGGTGGCCAAAGTATTGGAGCTTCAGCCTCAACATCAGTCCTTCCAATGACTATTCAGGACTGATTTCATTTAGGGTGGACTGGTTTGATCTCCTTGCAGTCCAAGGGACTCAAGAGTCTTCTCCAACACCACAGTTCAAAAGCATCAATTCTTTGATGCTCAGCTTTCTTTATAGTCCAACTCTCACATCCATACATGATCACTGGAAAAACCGTAGCTTTGACTAGATGGACCTTTGTTGGCAAAGTCATGTCTCTGCTTTTTATTATGTTATCCAGGTTGGTCATAACTTTTCTTCCAAGAAGCAATAATATTTTAATTCCATGACTGTAGTCAGGATCTGCAGTGATTTTGAAGCCCCCCAAATAAGTTTTTTCACTATTTCCATTGTTTCCCCATCTATTTGTCATGAAGTGATGGGACCGGAGGCCATGATCTTAGTTTTATGAGTGTTGAGTTTTAAGCCAGCTTTTTCACTCTCCTTTTCACTTTCATCGAGAGACTCTTTAGTTCTTCTTCACTTTCTGCCATAAGGGTGGTGTCATCTGCACATCTGAGGTTATTGTTATTTCTCCAGGCAATCTTGATTTCAGCATGTGCTTCATCCAGGCTGGCATTTTTGCATGATGTACTCTGCATATAAATTAAATAAGCATAGTGACAATATACAGCCTTGTCCATTTGGAACTAGTAAGTTGTTCCATGTCTGGTTCTTACTGTTGCTTCTTGACCTGCATACAGGTTTCTCATTTTTCTATAGTTTTTCTTAATTTTAAATACTTGCTTCTGATACATAGAGGCAATTCTAATATAATATTTGTATTGAAATTTCTAGACCAACTTTAAATGATCTCTTGTTATTCCTGAGTTATTTTTATGTAATATAAATATTTTGCATAATTACATAACTAATATACATGCCAAAAAAGAATAGGTCATACTCTGGACATAGGCAAAACAAATCACTTGTTTTTAAATCTCTCCTAAAGGGATGCAACAAAATATACTAACAGTGTTTAACAAAATTTATAGCTGAATGACTTTTACCTCTGAAATTAAAAAGTTCAAATTACATCAAATATTATTCTCTAAGTATAGTACAAATGAGAATTATATAATGGTGCTGGAATAGGATATGGAAAAGGTCAGTTCTTAAATATAGAATATTGTTTCCCACTAAATAGGAAAAGCACTATCCTATAATTTACCCATAATATTGCTACACAAAGAGAAAATAAATTGCTAACACTAAGACAGTAAAGTAAGCATGGTTTAAATAGTTTAAAAATACTTATAAGTTAACTGAGTATAACGTTTTCTTCACAAGTGCTTGGAAGCAATTGTTACAAAAACTCCTAGTGAAATAATAAAATAACTGTACTTTGAAGATTTCCCATGATCAGAGGAAAATAAATATATAGAAAAAATAAAATGATATTAGTTTTTTTTTTCTTTTAAGCATGTGAATATAATTGGGGGAACTGAAGCAAATGCAATTTTTTAGTGAAACGAGGAGAATGAAGTCTCATGTATATATTTCAAGACAGCATGGGGAATATATATTATTCTCTCCTATAGTCATTGTGCAGACAGAAAGAAATACTATGACATGTTTTCAAGATGAAAATGGTAAAATGGAAATACACTTCTTTCATTAAAAGACCCTTCAAGTCTTTCAACAACAGAGATATTTTATATTCTCAAGGAAATTATGAAACTTTAGAGAACAGAGAAGATGCGTATTTTACCATGTGCCTCCTCAAAGAGCACAAATCAAGCCTAGCTTTGTAGAATAGACTGTATTTAGTGGCTCTAGAACATAAGTCTTTGAAACGATGTCTTAAGAAAGCTAAGACTCTGAGTTTACACTTGAGACATCAGGAATCCCCCTTTGTTTCTGTAAGGCCAAATCATGTAACCTGTACAAGCTTCAGGTCTTTAACTCTGAGAAACAATTTTGTGAGGTATGTTAAATGATTAAATTAAATGACCCAGGTAGACATACCCTTTAAAGTATTTATGGTTATAGATGGCATTATAACCATCTATAAGATGGCTTTCCTGGTGACTCTGTGGTAAAGAATCCTCCTGCAGTGCAGGAAATGCAAGAGACTCAGGTTTGATCCCTAGGTTAGGAAGATCCCCCTGGAGAAGGGCCTGGCAAACCACTCTAGTCTTCTTGCCTGGAGAATCCCATGGACAGAGGAGCCTGGCAGGCTACAGCCTATAGGGTCGCAAAGAGTCGGACATGACTGAAGTGACTGGGCACACACATACATGGCATTAGATACAGCTTTCCAGGTGGTGCTAGTGGAAAGAATCCACCTGCCAATGCAAGAGATGTTAGAGACTCGGGTTTCATCCCTGGGTCAGGAAGATCTCCTGGAGGAGGGCCTGGCAATCCAATCCAGTATTTTTGCCTGAAGAATTCCTTGGACAGAGAACCCTGGAAGGATTCAAAGACATTGACATGACTTAGTGACTGAGCACATGGCTTTAGATGTTTTGAAATACTTAATTGTACCTAATTCTTTTCACTAAATTCACATACATAAAGCTTTCAAATATGATGGAAATATACAATTATGAGTGAGGGGAATACTGAAACAATACATAGACAAAGCAGAAAAATAAAAGGTCATCAGATGAAGAGATAGATGACTCATGATTAGATAGGTAGATAGTAATAGATGAAAGAAAGAGAGAAACAGAAAGAATGAGAAAGCAGGGAGAGAAGAAGGAAGGAAAGGAAAAGAGAGGTGAGAGCAAGAAACAATAAAGACCATAAAAATGTGAAATACTACTTATTTAGACTTTTATCTGGTTGATGATACTGGTAGTAAATACATTTCCAAGTTTATGTAGTCTCGTATATCACACTTATAACAATCGTTTTAGGAAATATGTATACTTTTATTATCTTTGGATTGGTTGTCCAAATCTTGGCATGGTACTGTGAACACAGTAGGGACTCAAGAAATATTTTCTTTTGAGAAAATATTAAGATAATTTTCAAACATACTTATTCTTTTTGCTGAAATTTCCAGCATCCTTTTCCTTATGGTTTTACTTGGAATAGGGTCTTCCCACGTAGCACAGTGGTAAGAAATCTGCTTGCCAATGCAGGAGACCCAGGAGATGTGGGTTTGATCCCTGGGTCTGGAATATCCCCTAGAAGAAGAAATGGCAACCCACTCCAGCATTCCTGCCTAGAAAATCCCATAGACAGAGGAATCTGGTGGGCAGGCTACAGTCCTTGGGCTCACAAGAGTCAATTATGACTGAACACACACACTGGTTATGGGGACTACGGAAAGAAAGCAACTTTCTCCCACTTACTAATACCAGTCTTGAAACTAATACTTTCAGCTCCACATGAAAATCATGTCTTCTTTATAGCATGTATTATCAAGAAAACATCCTGACTTCCCTGGTGGCTCAGACGGTAAAGTATCTTGTCTACAATGTGGGAGACCCAGGTTTGAGCCCTGGGTTGGGAAGATCCCCTGGCGAAGGAAATGGCAATCCACTCCGGTACTATTGCCTGGAAAATCCCGTGGATAGAGGAGCCTGGTAGGCTACAGTCTATGGGGTCACAAAGAGTTGGACACGACTGAGCAACTTCACTTATCAAGAAAATAGGAAGTCCTGCCTCATGATATAAGCCTATTGTTCATCATTCTTGGACTCTTATCCATTGATGAACTCTACACTTGAAACTTTCCTTCTACGCTGTTTGCTCATACCCTTTCAAAATGAACATGCCACCTGATACCAGACTTTCAAAGTCCTGTCATTTCTCCAACCTCATGCCTCCTACACTTAGGGTCTCACCCTAACCAACATCATCCTCCATAACATATCTACTTTTCTAATTTTAATGACCAACATTCAACTAAGATCATGACCTTTTACACTTTACTTTTCACTTTATCAATCTGTTCTTCAATTCCATTTATATATCTATACTATGATATTGGTTTTTTGCTCCTAGTATATCAGCTCTTCATGTTCCCTGTTGAATCCCATGCAACTCAGATCCCTCGTCACTGAACTTCTCTATCATAATCGACCTTTCCTTTCTTATACTTCTATCCTTCAACACACCAACTGGCCAAAATTTCAATTCCAGAAAAGTTTACCATCTCTTCAGTCAAAATTTTTACATTGTTTACCCTCAATTTTATCTTTCTAAAGCTAAAAATTTCTCTGGTTCCTTTTTTAAAAATAGGAAACATAAGATGATTTAATTACATTTCTTCTGCATTCTGAAGTATTTGTAAAACTGGACAATTTTCATCCAGCATATTGGTTCCATCTATTTGTTTTTAAACTTCCCAAAGTTAATCATTATTATTACTAGGTGAGTGCTTACTGAATATGACCAATATGTTTATCAACTTCCTAGCTCATCATTGTTTACTAAAGTTCGTTGTTTCCTCCTTGCTTCCTCTATTTCCTTCTTGCTAGAGTATATCCTTTGATAATTATTTCAGTGACATCTTATGAAAGAACTCTCAGACTTTGTCTGAAAGAAATTATTATTTTGATCTAGTCTTCATTGTTATTTTCCCTTCATCATGTTGAAGATACTATTTCATCATCTCTGGCACTTCTTGTGGGTTTGCTTGAGTTTGTTTAATCAACATTCTTTTGTAGGTAACATGTCTCATCTTCTAATTTTTTTTTTTTTTTTTGGTCTCATGAAAAGTTTTCCCTTTGTCTCTGATATCCTGAAATATTATCAGTCTATGTCTAGGTGTTAGATCTATTTTTATTATTCTACATGAGACTTACTGCCCTTCTTCAACCTGAGAGATGACTTACAATATAACATTTTATCTTTGGATAGTGTCTCTCCTCTCTTCTCTTTTATTCTTTCTTCTGGAACTCATATATGTATTAGAACTTTTCATTCTCTTCTCTCTCATGCATGCTAAAAAAAAAACTTTATATTTTTATATCAGTTTTAGATTTATGATAAATTGAGAGAAAGGTATGCAGATTTCTGATACATTTGTGTCTCTACACATGCATAGCCTCCCCCGTTATCATTATTATTGACCATAATTTTTTTTTTTTAAGTCAAGGATGATTCTATGTTGACATAAAAAAAATCACTCAGCTTCCATAGTTTACTTTAGAGTTCACTCTAGAGTTCACTCTTGGTGGTGTACATTCTATGGGTTTAGACAGAAGTATAGTGATATATATATATTCTTATACTGTCAGGCAGAGTATTTTTAGTGCCCTAAAAATCCTCTGTGCTCTGCCTATTCATTTCTATCACTCCTCAGCAACCATTGATACTGTCATCATAGTTTTGCCTTCTACAGAATATTATATGGTTGGAATCATATACCATGTAGCCTTTCAGGATTGGCTTCTTTCACTAAGTAATATGCATTTAAGTTTCCTCCATGTCTTTTCATAGCTTAATATGAAGTTTCCTTTTAGTGCTGAATATTATTCCTTTGTTTGAAGGGAGCACAGTTTGTTTTTTACCCATTTACCTACTGAAACACATCTTAATTGCTTCCAAGTTTTGGCAATTATGAATAAATCTGCTAAAAACTTCTGTGTGCAGGTTTTTGTGTGGATACATATTTTCCACTCCATAGGGTAAATACTGAGAAGTACAAATGCTGGATCCTATGACAAGAGTATGTTAAATTTTGTAAGAAACTGCCAAACTGAGGACTTAGTAGATACAAGCCTATTTAGATCATCTGTTTCTGCTTGTGTAAGTTTTGGCAGATGTAGCTTTCAAGGAAGTGGTTCATTTCATGTAGGTTATCAAATATGTGGGCATAAAATTGTTTATAGTATTATTTTATTATTCTTTTAATTTCCTTGGAATCTGTTGTGATGTAGCCTCTTTAATTTCAGATATGAGTAATTTATGTACTCTCTTTTTTTCTTAGTCTGAGTAGAGGCTTATCTATGTTACTGATCTTTTCAAGTAAGCTTTAGATTTTCTTGATTTTTTCTATTGACTTCTTGTTTTTAATTTCACTGATTTTTTGCTCTAATCCTTGTTTCTTTTTTCTGCTTACTTTTTATTTGATTTGTTTTTTTTCTAGTTTCCTAAGATGGAAACTTAAATTACTAACTTTCAGATCTTTTTTATTTTCCAATATATGTATTGCTTCCCCTGTTCACTGCTTTCACTGCATTTAAATTATTTTGATAATTTGTGTTCTTTTTTAAAAAAATTTCAGTTAATTTATTTGTTTTAATTGGAAGCTAATAACTTTACAATATTGTGGTTGTTTTTGCCATACACTGACATGAATCAGCCACGGTTGTATTTGTGTCCTCCATCCTGAAACCCCCTCCTACTTCCCTTCCTATCCTGTCCCTCTGGGTTGTCCCACTGCACTGACTTTGAGCACCCTGTTTCAAGGACTGAACTTGGACTGGTGATTTATTTCACATATGGCAATAGACATGTTTCAGTGCTGTTCTGTGAAGTCATCCCACCTTTACCTTCTCTCACAGAGTTCAAAAGTCTCTTCTTTATATCTGTGTCTCTTTTGCTGTCTCACATACAGGGTTGTTGTTACCATCTTTCTAAATTCCATATATATGTGTTAGTATACTGTATTGGTCGGGGAAGGCAATGGCATCCCACCCCAGTACTCATGCCTGGAAAATCCAATGGACGGAGTAGCCTGGTGGGCTGCAGTCCATGGGGTCGCTAACAGTCGGACAGACTGAGAGACTTCACTTTCACTTTTCTCTTTCATGCATTGGAGAAGGAAATGGCAACCCACTCCAGTGTTCTTGCCTGGAGAATCCCAGGGATGGGGGAGCCTGATGGACTGCCGTCCATGGGGTCACACAGAGTCGGACACGACTGAAGTGACTTAGCAGCAGCAGCAGCAGCATACTGTATTGGTATTTTTCTTTATGAGTTACTTCACTCTGTATAATAAGCTCCAATAATATTCACCTCATTAGAACTGATTCAAATATGTTCTTTTTAATAGCTGAGTAATATTTCATTGTGCATATGTACCACAGCTTTCTTATCCATTCATCTGCTGATGGACATCTAGGTTGTTTCCATGTCTGGCTAACCATCTGTATGTCTTCTTTGGAGAAACGTCTATTTAGTTCTTTGGCCCATTTTTTGATTGGGTCGTTTATTTTTCTGGAATTGAGTTGCATATGTTGCTTGTATATTTTTGAGATTAGTTATTTGTCAGTTACTTCATTTGCTATTATTTTCTCCCATTCTGAAGGCTGTCTTTTCATCTTGCTTATAGTTTCCTTTGCTGTGCAGAAGCTTTTAAGTTTAATTAGGTCCCATTTGTTTATTTTTGCTTTTATTTCCAGTATTCTGGGAGGTGGGTCATAGAGGATCCTGCTGTGATGTATGTCAGAGAGTGTTTTTCCTATGTTCTCTTCTAGGAGTTTTATAGTTTCTGTTCTTACACTTAGATCTTTAATCCATTTAGTTTATTTTTGTGTATAGTGTTATAAAGTGTTCTAGTTTCATTTTTTTACAAGTGGTTGACCAGTTTTCCCAGCATCACTTGTTAAAGAGATTGTCTTTAATCCATTGTGTATTCTTGCCTCCTTTGTCAAAGATAAGCTGTCCATAGGTGCATGCATGTTTCTTTTGAAACCTCACTAAGACAGGCTTCATTTTTGTAGTTTTTCTCATGGGCTCTAAATTTTTTAGAATTAGATTCCTACATTTTATACCACTTTAAGTCCTAATCACCCTTTTAGACTCAAATGAATATTCATCTCATCCAAAAGTCTCAAATGATCATCTCTAGAGGGAAGGGGCCTCTCACCTCTGCTCCCATAAATATTTTTATTAGTGCATTATCTTCTGGATCACCACAGAAGCATATATTAAAAGAATTATTTGAGGACAGGTTGTTATTTGGAAGATGATCTCAGAAAATATTGGTAACACACTGGGGGTGTGAGGAAGGGAAATAAAATAAATCGATAAATGTATCTTATTTTTAAAGTTGTCATTGTAGTCTGAGTGAAATTTAACTCCACTTGGGAATTTTAAAAATCAATGTAAGCTTTTCCCATAATTATCCAGCTTCCATCATTTACTGGTAGAGTGCTGCTGATGGGAAATTTTTGTTTTTCTAGTATTTCTGACCATCCTTCACATGGTGGAACCAGCTGCAGTAGACAGAGACACAAATTAGGTGACAAACCAGAAGTAGCTAGTGGAAATCAGGCTTTCATGTAAGGAAATTGTAAGCACTAAGGGAAATGAATAAGGCATTGGCATATCTGCTTCATGCATTTTCCACAATATAACTATTTTGGGCACATGTCTACTAATAGATTAAGTTCCTTGAAACAGTATGCTTGTGTGTGTGTGTATCCTTGTATGTGGGGGAGGGACGTATATGTGTGTGTGTTTATGTGTAATTTTGTCTTCTTGCTACCTAATTAGGAAGTCGTAAAATAAATATTTGTCACACAATCTAAAAATAAAATGTTTAACTTTCAGGGCTTGCTAATGAGCTGGTAAAGAATCCACTTGCAATGCAGGAGACTCCAGTTCAATTCCTGGGGCAGGTAGATCCCCTGAAGGGATAGGTTATCTACTCCAGTATTCATGGGCTTCCCTGGTGGCTTAGATGGTAAAGAATCCAACTGAAATGCAGGAGAACTCAGTTTGATCCCGGGGTTGGGAAGATCTCCTAGAGTAGGAGTAAGATGGCAACTCACTCCAGTATTCTTGCCTGGAGAGTCCCCATGGACAGGGAGCCTGGCAGGCTACAGTCCATGGGGTCACAAAGAGTCGGACATGACTGAGTGACTAAGCAGCACTGACAATACATTGATTATGTCCTGTCACTGGTTCTAGGACTATTATTAATCAAATATACCATTATATAATGAACATAAGTATACCAAAGCAATAGTCCAAAAACAATTTTTAGAGTTCATGGAAATTGACTCATATTTCAACAGGGAAAATAAAAAGACCGGCATTTTTTATAGGTAAAAAAAAAAATAAGATTTATTTATATGCAGAGTACATCATGAGAAATGTTGGGCTGGAAGAAGCACAAGCTGGAATCAAGATTTTGGGGAGAAATATCAATAACCTCAGATATGCAGACGACACCACCCTTATGGCAGAAAGTGAAGAAGAACTAAAGAGCCTCTTGATGAAAGTGAAAGAGTAGAGTGAAAAAATTGGCTTAAAGTTCAACATTCAGAAAACTAAGATCATGGTCCCATCACCTTATGGCAAATGGATGGAGAAACAGTGGACAGTGGCTGACTTTATTTTTCTGGGCTCCAAAATCACTGCAGATGGTGATTGCAGCCATGAAATTAAAAGACACTTACTCCTTGGAAGGAAAGTTATGATCAATCTAGACAGCATATTAAAAAGCAGAGACATTACTTTGCCAACAAAGGTCCATCTCTGTCTCTTATACACATNTTGCAGCCATGAAATTAAAAGACACTTACTCCTTGGAAGGAAAGTTATGATCAATCTAGACAGCATATTAAAAAGCAGAGACATTACTTTGCCAACAAAGGTCCATCTAGTCAAGGATCTGGTTTTTCCAGTGAGAGTTGTGAGAGTTGTGAGAGTTGAACTATAAAGAAGGCTGAGTATCGAAGAATTGATGCTTTTGAACCGTGGTTTTGGGGAAGACTCTTGAGAGTCTCTTGCACTGCAAGGAGATCCAACCAGTCCATCCTAAAGAAGATCAGTCCTGGATGTTCATTGGAAGTACTGATGTTGAAGCTGAAACTCTAATACTTTGGCAACCTGATGCGTAAAGCTGACTCATTTGAAAAGATCCTGATGCTGGGAAAGATTGAGGGCAGGAGGAGAAGGGGATGACAGAGGATGAGATGGTTGAATGGTATCATCGACTCAATGGACATGGGTTTGGGTGGACTCTGGGAGTTGGTCATGGACAAGGAGGCCTGGAGTGCTGCAGTTCATGGGGTTACAAAGAGTCGGACATGACTGAGTGACTGAACTAAACTGAAGTGAAAATTTGTTTTCTTTTATTGGCCATTTTGAGTGATTGATAAGAAATATTGTTCATGGCCTTTACATGGCATCATGCTAAAAAATGCAGAAGAGTTATAGTTAAAGCAAATCTATCTTACATAATTTGTCCAAAGGTTATGGAGAAAGAAACTTGGTAATTATTTTCTACTCAAATAGTATGAAGAAAAAGTGTATTCTAACATATTCCTATGATATATATTATATATTACAATAAAAGTGAAAGAACCTCACATTTTCAGAATGAAACTTTGACTTGCTTATCTAACTAGAGTGAGGAGAAGAGGGAAAACTGCCCATGTGGGACTGCAACAGTTAGGAGAAATTATGTTGCCTCCACTGAGCTTGTCAAGATTCATGCTGAGAGTCAGAAATATTATCTCCCCCATCATATCACTCAACAAAGTTTAAAACTTTGTACATACATGTCAATTATAAAAATAAGAGAATAATGCTTCTACTCTAGTTTCTGGAGATTTCTGACATTCTGTCAGTCAGTTTGACATTAACGCAGCCAAACTCCAGTCTCTAGTTCAGCCTAATATCATGCAAAGTATAGGAAGGGAGTTTTAGAATAAGTGAATGGATTGGAGGTAAAAGAGATAGCATACCAAAGTGTCTTAATTATGTTCCATGCATTAATTTATTTGTACCTATAAAAATGCAAATATATGCTGATTGAGTCTGAAAATAAAAGTATCTTGCATTTGGAAAGTTAGCTTATACTGAATCAGTGAATTATTTACACAAATGAGTGAGGTGTCAAAATAAGCTACTAAAGATGCCAGATGGCCCTGATGCATCTTCTCCTAGTTAATGCTGTCAGTAATAGAAAAGATAATTTGAATAAAATAAATGATTCCCCTTAAAAAGAAAACTTATCCACGATGAAACATAAACATGAATTCAGTGTTTATTGTACCCAAACAGACTTCCTGGCAAATAAAGAATAAATTTATTCATGTACATAACCACAGTGGTAAGAGAGACATATGTTCTTATTTAGATGCATTTGTGGGAATTTTTTAGTGAAAATATCTTATTCATTAACTCTGAATGTTAAATTATCTGAAGGAGAGTTGTTAGTTTGTTTAGTTTTAAGGAAGTTTTGTTATATATCAACTGAAAATCATTATACTTTCCTAATATCTCAAATATGTCCATTCCTCCAGCTTGCATCCATATTATGAATGCATTAATAAAAGACAAAGTAATAAAATCATTCCTGACACAGCAAATTATACTTGAAATAGGTGTGCCTACATGAGTGTACATGTGAGTGAAAAAGATGTTTCTCTAGCATGCTTAGAAATATTTTCACTAAATTTGTAGCTGAAAAATTTTGTTTTACACATGGTGTGAATTTTTTTTTTTATATCTGTAGAAGGCAATCTTCAGAGTATAGTGTAAAAACCTCTCAGTTAGGACTGATGAGACATAGCTTCTAGGCTACACTATGCAAGAAGACTTACATTTCCTTGGGTAACACTTTAAATGTCTTTCTTCTAAGAAAATATAAGATAATAACTTTATCATATCTAAGTCATTGGTGTGTTCTTATAATTAAATGTATTTTTATGTTTTAAATGTATCTTCATGTTATTAAATGTATCTTTATGTTTATGTAAACAAATGATAAACAGTTTTTTAATACTGACATTTTATAACACCTATTGAAATATATAAAAAGAGAGTTGAATATTAATTTACAGATAACTAAACATTGGGAAGATGTAAGTTTTCCAATCACTAACCTATACATTCAAAGTCATATCAATACAATTTAAATTGCTTTTTGTTTTCAAGAAAAATGACACTTCAATATAGTGAAAATGAGTACACTACCTAAAGCATTCTACAGATTCAGTGCAATCCCTATCAAGCTACCAGCAGTATTTTTCACAAAGCTAGAACAAATAATTTCACAATTTGTATAGAAATACAAAAAAAACTCGAATAGCCAAAGCAATCCTGAGAAGGAAGAATGGAACTGGAGGAATCAACCTGCTTGACTTCAGGCTCTACTACAAAGCCACAGTCATCAAGACAGTATGGTACTGGCACAAAGACAGAAATATAGATCAATGGAACAAAATAGAAAACCCAGAGATAAATCCACACACCAATGGACACTTAATCTTTGACAAAGGAGGCAAGAATATACAATGGATTAAAGACAGTCTCTTTAACAAGTAGTGCTGGGAAAACTGGTCAACCACTTGTAAAAGAATGAAACTAGATCGCTTTCTAACACCATACAAAAAAATAAAATCAAAATGGATTAAAGACCTAAACGTAAGACCAGAAACTATAAAACTCCTAGAGGAGAACATAGGTAGGCAAAACACTCTCTGACATAAATGACAGCAGGATCCTCTATGATCCACCTCCCAGAATACTGGAAATAAAAGCAAAAATAAACAAATGGGATCTAATTAAAATTAAAAGCTTCTTCACAACAAAGGAAACTATAAGCAAGGTGAAAAGACAGCCTTCTGAATGGGAGAAAACAATAGAAAATAAAGCAACTGACAAACAACTCATCTCAAAAATATACAAGCAACTTATGCAGCTCAATTACAGAAAAATAAATGACCCAATCAAAAAATGGGCCAAAGAACTAAATAGACATTTCTCCAAAGAAGACATACGGATGGCTAACAAACACATGAAAAGATGCTCAACATCACTTATTATCAGAGAAATGCAACTCAAAACCACAATGAGGTACCATTTCACACCAGTCAGAATGACTGCGATCCAAAAGTCTACAAGCAATAAATGCTGGAGAGGGTGTGGAGAAAAGGGAACCCTCTTACACTGTTGGTGGGAATGCAAACTAGTACAGCCACTATGGAGAACAGTGTGGAGATTCCTTAAGAAATTGCAAATAGAACTGCCTTATGACCCAGCAATCCCACTGCTGGGCATACACACCGAGGAAACCAGAATAGAAAGAGACACATGTACCCCAATGTTCATTGCAGCACTGTTTATAATAGCCAGGACATGGAAACAACCTAGATGTCCATCAGCAGATGAATGGATAAGAAAGCTGTGGTACATATACACAATGGAGTATTACTCAGCCATTAAAAAGAATACACTTGAATCAATTCTAACTGGAGCCTATTATACAGACTAAATTAAGCCAGAAAGAAAAACACCAATACAGTATACTAACACATATATATGGAATTTAGAAAAATAGTAATGAGGACCCTGTATGCAAGACAGCAAAAGAGACACAGATGTTTAGAACAGACTTTTGGACTCTGTGGGAAAGGGAGAGGGCGGGATGATTTAGGAGAATGGCATTGAAACATGTATACTATCATGTAAGAAACAAATTGCCAGTCTATGTTTGATACAGGATATAGGATGCTTGGGGCTAGTGCACGGGGATGATCCAGAGAGATGATATGTGGTGGGATATGGAAGGGGGGTTCAAGATTGGGAACTCATGTACACCCGTGGCTGATTCATGTCAATGTATGGCAAAACCAATACAGTATTGTAAAGCAAAATAAAGTAAAAATAAAAATAAAAATAAATAAAGTTAAAAAAATTGTTTAAAATATTAAAGAGCCAGCAATAGTGAAATCATTTTAAAGCAGAAGATGCATTCCATGAGATATTCTTAGGTAATTGAAACAGAAGAGTGAGCTCAAAAATAGACCTATGTGTGTATATAAACATTGATTTTATAAAGGTGTCCATATAATCAGTGCTTCATGGTACTGTAAAAACTGGTTAACTAGATAGAAAAATAAAGCTGAATTTTTGGCTAATATATATCCTTGATATGTTAAAGAACTAAATGTAAGCAGTAAAATCATAATGCCAAGGAAGAAAATTCAGGCCAGTTTCACTGTGAATTAGAGTGGGGAAGGAGTCTTTGATAGCATGCCAAAGGCACTCACCCTAAGGCAAAACAGATTGACTTGACTACATCTGTTAAATCTTTGCCTAAATTACATCATGGTATTACGAACAAAGCTAGTGGAGGTGATGGAATTCCAGTTGAGCTATTTCAAATCCTGAAAGATGATATTGTGAAAGTGCTGCACTCAATATGCTAGCACATTTGGAAAACTCAGCAGTGGCCACAGGACTGAAAAAGGTCAGTTTTCATTCTAATCCCAAAGAAAGGCAATGCCAAAGAATGCTCAGATTACCACACAATTGCACTCATCTCACATGCTAGTAAAGTAATTCTCAAAATTTTCCAAGCCCAGCTTCAGCAATATGTGAACCATGACCTCTCAGATGTTCAAGCTGGTTTTAGAAAAGGCAGAGGAACCACAGATCAAATTGCCAACATCTGCTGGATCATGGAAAAAGCAAGAGAGTTCCAGAAAAACATCTATTTCTGCTTGATTGACTATGCCAAAGCCTTTGACTGTGTGGATCACAAGAAACTGTGGGAAATTCTGAAAGAGATGGGAATACCAGACCACCTGACCTGCCTCTTGAGAAATCTGTATGCAGGTCAGGAAGCAACTGTTAGAACTGGACATGGAACAACAGACTGGTTCCAAATAGGAAAAGGAGTACGTCAAGGCTGTCTATTGTCTCCCTGCTTATTTAACTTATATGCAGAGTACATCATGAGAAACGCTGGACTGGAAGAAACACAAGCTGGAATCAAGATTGCCGGGAGAAATATCAATA
>SJYX01001162.1:178820-189342 GCA_006410675.1 Oreotragus oreotragus | reverse complement strand
TGTTGGAGAAGACTCTTGAGAGTCCCTTGGACTGCAAGGAGATCCAACCAGTCCATTCTGAAGGAGATCAACCCTGGGATTTCTTTGGAAGGAATGATGCTAAAGCTGAAACTCCAGTACTTTGGCCACCTCATGCGAAGAGTTGACTCACTGGAAAAGACTCTGATGCTGGGAGGGATTGGGGGCAGTAGGGGAAGGAGACAACAGAGAACGAGATGGCTGGATGGCATCACTGACTTGATGGACGTGAGTCTGAGTGAACTCCTGGAGTTGGTGATGGACAGGGAGGCCTGGCGTGCTGTGATTCATGGGGTCGCAAAGAGTCGGACACAACTGAGAGAATGAACTGAACTGAACCGATTGAGCCAACTCATTGGAAAAACCCTGATGCTGGCCAAGAATGAGAACAGGAAGAGAAGAGGGCAGCACAGGATGAAACAGTTAGACAGCATCACTGACTCAGTGGACATGAGTTTGAGCAAATTTCCCGGGATGGGGAAGCCTACTCTGCTGCAGTCCATGGAGTCACAAAGAGTCAGACATGACTGAGCAATGGAACAACAGTTGCTGCCTTGCTTCCCAGGTGGCGCAGTGATAGAGCTCACCTGCCAGTGCAGGAGACTCACGAGATGCAGGTTTGATCCTTGGGTCTAGAAGATCTCCTGGAGGGTAAAATGGCAACCCGCTCCAGTATTCTTGCCTGCAAAACTCCATGGGCAGAGGAGCTTGGCAAGCTACGTCCTTGGAGGTGCAAAGAGCTGAACATGACTGAGCACACAACACATTGCTATCTTAGCATTTATTTATTATTTGTCCAAGCAGTTAGGAACAGTAACTTCTCATACAGGCTCATGCCCTATATAGGAGCTCACAGAGGTGCAAGCAAATGTAAGTTTCTGATAGGCCTTGTGGTCAAGTCTTCCTTGCTAACTAGCACTTTTTCTTTCTGGGCTTCCTAGATAAAACCCTCATGTGACTTACCTAAACTATGCCCTTCTGGTTTGAATTGATCAGTATGGCATTATCCTGAGAACATCAGATGACCACAGGCTCTAATAATGGCATGAGCTCCAGGTCCTGCCTCTCTCTGTCTGCACTTTGCCTTGTCTTCCCCCTGTGCATATTCCAGGCATAATGGGTTTTTCTTCCAGAGCCTGTGACAAATTCATGACATCAAATATTTTATTTAGTGAGAGACATTACAGATGCATGTAAAAGAACTGATGACAGTCTGAGAGAAGATATTTAACATACTAAAATTAATAAGTGGTTAATATCTGAACAACATGAACTCCAGAAATTAACAATAACATGATGAGAAACAGATTTTAAATGACAAGGGAATAGGACTAGAATTTTGACAGATTCCCCAAGTTATTTTTCAACTTTATTAGGAATTAAATAACATTAAGAAAAACTAATTACCAAATTAAATTAAAACAACAGTAAGATATATTTATATGCCTGTCAGCATAGTGCAAAAGTAAGAATAACAGCTAATATCAAATTGTTAGGGATGAGAAGCGATATTCAATGACAGATTCCCCAAGTTATTTTTCAACTTTATTAGGAATTAAATAACATTAAGAAAAACTAATTACCAAATTAAATTAAAACAACAGTAAGATATATTTATATGCCTGTCAGCATAGTGCAAAAGTAAGAATAACAGCTAATATCAAATTGTTAGGGATGAGAAGCGATATTCATTGCTGGTTAAAGTGGACATGCATATCCATTTGGGGTGAAATGTAGATATCATTAATAACATTACTTCAGCTTACATTCTGAATCACAGCACGCAAAGGGTGACAATATACATCTTTGATTTACTCCTTTTCCTATTTGGAACCAGTCTGTTGTTCCATGTCCAATTCTACCTGTTTCTTCCTGACCTGCATACAAGTTTCTCAAAAGGAAGGTCAAGTTGTCCGGTATTCCTATCTTTTTCATAATTTTCCACATTGTGATCCACACAGTCAAAGGCTTTCCATAGTCAATAAAGCAGAAATAGACGTTTTTCTTGAATTCTCTTGCTTTCTCAAGATAACAGAATTAAGTTTATTGAGGTAATATATTTAGAAAATTATAGGGAAAGTAATACTTAAAAGCTGTATATTGTCACCCTGCTTATTTAACTTATATGCAGAGTACATCAAGAGATATGCTGGGCTGGATGAAGCACAAGCTGGAATCAAGATTGCCAGGAGAAATAGCCATAACCTCAGATATGGAGATGACACAACCCTTATGGCGGAAAGTGAAGAAGAATTAAAGAGCCTCTTGATGAAAGTGAAAGAAGAGAGTGAAAAATTGGCTTAAAGTTCAACATTAAGAAAACTAAGATCATGGCATCTGGTCTCATCATTTCATGGCAAATAGATGGGGAAACAGTGGAAATAGTGACAGACTTTATTTTCTGGACTCCAACATCACTGCAGATGGTGATTGCAGGCGTGAAATTAAAAGACACTTGTTCCCTGGAAGAAAAGTTATGACCAATGTAGATAGTGTATTAAAAAGCAGAGACATTACTTTGTCAGCAAAGTTCCATCTAGTCAAAGCTATGATTTTTCCAGTAGTCATGTATGCATGTGAGAGTTGGACTATAAAGAAAGCTGAGCACTGAAAAATTGATGCTTTTAAACTGTTGTGTTGGAGAAGACTCTTGAGAGTCCCTTGGAATGCAAGGAGATCCAGCCAATCCATCCTAAAGGAAATCAGTCCTGAATAGTCATTGGAAGGACTGATGCTGAACCTGAAACTGTAATAGTCTGGCCATCTGATGTGAAGAGCTGACTCATTTGAAAAGACCCTGATGCTGGGAAAGATTGAAGGTGAGAGGAGGGAACGACAGAGGATGAGATGGTTGGATGGCATCACCAGCTGAATGGAAATGAGTTTGAGTAAACTCCAGGAGTTGGCAATGGACAGGGAAGACTGGTGTGCTGCGGTCCATGTGGTTGCAAAGACTTGGACATGACTGAGTGACTGAACTGAACTGAATAGTAAATTATAACTATTAATACAAAAGGAAATATGAACTAGGAAATGTGTGAGTATGTCTATTCAGGAGATTGTTGGAGCAGGAAGATGGAGGCATCTTAGGTATCTATCATTAGGGGGATTAAAAATAATATGTGGTTGGAGCATAGGACAAAATAATAGGCAGCTGATAAGATTGATGAACTTGTGCATTAAGAATATATCTTAAATATTTAGAGTAAATTTATTTGAATGTAAAAATATGCCAGACTTCTTGTTCAGGTCAAATACAAAAAAAAATTTAGATACCATCAAACATCCTCAAAATAAGAAGAAAGATGAACACACTGAAAATCAACAAATTATTCTTAGATCTACTAGAGGATCATATGGCAGATCTCTGCTTCTCAAACTGCAGGATAAGACATATCAAGAATCACAGCTTCCTGTGATCAGAAGCCCTTCTCTAGAGCCAGAACTGGTAGGGCGACTTGACAAAATATGAAAATAACTTGCAAAATTCAAAATAAGAGAATAATCTCATTAAAAAGTGGACAAAAGATCTGAACAGAAATCTCATCAAAGAAGGTATACCAAAGGCAAATATATATATATATATATGAATGTTTAATTTAACATCATATGTCATAGAAAATTGCAAATTAAAACAATATTGTGATATCATTCCACGTGTACTAGATTGGCCTAAATCCATGACATGAACAACATCAAATGCTGGAGAGGATGCGGAGAAACAAAAACTCTTATCCATTACTGTTGGGAATGAAAAATGATGCAGCTGCTCTGGAAGACAAACTGACATCTTACAAAATTTACAACATCCTTACCATTCAATCTATTGATCATGCTCCTTAGCATGTTTCCCCAAGGAGCTAAAATCTTATGTCTACACAAATATCTGCAAGTGCATGTTTATAGCAGCTTTTTTCTTAATTGCCAAAAAGTAAAGCAATCAAATGTCCTTCCATAGGTAGATTTATAAACACACTGTTATACATCCAGAAATGGACTATTGTTCAGCAACAAAAAGAAATGAACTACCAGGCCATTAAAACCCATGAAGGAATACTGAATACACATTACTAAGTGAAAGAGACCAGTTTGAGAGGCTGTGGATAGTGAGATTCAAACAATGTGGCATTTTGGAAAAGGCAAATCTGCAATATTGTGAAAAAAGCAGTTGTAGCCAGGTGTTGAGGGACAAGGGAGAAAAAATGAAATTATCTTTTGTGACATTGTGATAGTATATATCTGACATTATGTATTTTTTTAAAAACCCATAAAACTCTTCAATGGAAAAGTGAATCTCAGGGTAAACAATGGACTTTGGTTTATGTGTCAATATTGGTTTATCATCGCTAGAAATGTACCACAAGATGCCAATAATAGAAACCAGGGGCAGGTGTGTGTGAACTCTTACTTATTGCTAAGTTTTTCTGTAAAGGTAAAACTGCTCTAAAAATAACATCTATTAATTAAAAGTCACAATGAAGCAACACATATTACAAAAAGATAAATGTATAAGATATGACCTTATAAGGACATATATCAAATTTATTAGACTGAATAGGAAACAAAATAGGATTCAGACACAGAAATCAGAAAGAAAATAGTAAGAGGTGAGATTTAGTAACAAAAAACTGTATAATAGAAGCTGAGGGGAAATCCCTGGTGGTCCAGTGGCAAAGGCTCCACACTCCCAAAGTAGGGTGCTCAGGTTGGATTCAGGGAACTAGAACACACATGTCACAACTAAGACTTTGCATGCTGCAGCTGAGACCTGGTACAACCAAATAAATCAGTAAACAATTATTAAGAAAAACAACCTGAGGAACATGTTAATAATGTATTTCTATGCCTAAAAAGCAACAAAGAAAAANGGTGGTCCAGTGGCAAAGGCTCCACACTCCCAAAGTAGGGTGCTCAGGTTGGATTCAGGGAACTAGAACACACATGTCACAACTAAGACTTTGCATGCTGCAGCTGAGACCTGGTACAACCAAATAAATCAGTAAACAATTATTAAGAAAAACAACCTGAGGAACATGTTAATAATGTATTTCTATGCCTAAAAAGCAACAAAGAAAAAAGCACTAAGCATTACACTCGTAGTATTGACAATGGAGCATTAATCTTTAAAATAAAATTAAGTATAATTTGGATAGTGCACGGTAATAAAGAGCAAGGCAGGAAGGTAGAGATTAGAGCAGAAGGAAGAAATAGGAAAAGACCACCCCTAAGTGTTTTATCTTTAATATATTTAATAAATTTAATAAATTTGCTGATGTAGCCAAGCTGACATGAGCACTACTGACTTCAGTTCAGTTCAGTCACTCAGTCGTGTTTGACTCTTTGCAACCCCATGGACTGCAGCATGCCAGGCCTCCTTGTCCATCACCAATTCCTGGAGTTTACTCAAACTCATGTCCATTGAGTCGGTGATGTCATCCAACCATCTCATCCTTTGTTGTCCCCTTCTCCTCCTGCCTTCAGTCTTTCCCAGCATCAGGGTCTTTTCAAATGAGTCACTTCTCCACAAGAGGTGGCCAAAGCATTGGAGTTTCAGCTTCAGGACTGACTGACTTCAGGAATTGGCAACACCACAGCTTAGGGATGACACAACATTGCCAGTGCTCATCATGCCTGCAATTTCCTTTATACGACTTCAGTGTTGAGGATGCTTGTGTCAGTAACATTTATCTTTGAATTCTAGGGTAATCAGTTGCAATAATCAATAACATATATTCCAGGACTTCTCAGCTGCAATGATATCAAGAATGCAGTTTCCAGGGAGATTATCAGATACTGTCTAGGGGAAGATCCTAGATAGCACATTAAAAAGCAGAGACATTGCTTTGCCAACAAAGGTCCATACAGTCAAAGCTATGGTTTTTCCAGTAGTCATGTATAGATGTGAGAGTTGGACCCTAAAGAAGGCTGAGTGCCAAAGAATTGATGGTTTTGAGTTGTGGTGTTGCAAAAGATTCTTGAGAATCCCTTGAACTGCAAGGTGATCAATCCAGTCAATCCTAAAGGAAATCAATCTTGAATACTCATTGGAAGGACTGAGTCTGAGGCTGAAGTTTCAATACTTTGGCCACCTGATGCAAAGGGCCGACTCATTGGAAGACTCGGATGCTGGGAAAGACTGAAGTAAAAGAAGGGGGTGGAAGAGGATGAGGTGGTTAGACAGTATCTCAGACTCAATGGACATGAGTTTGAGTAAGCTCTGGGAGATGGTAGAGGACAGGGAAGCCTGGCGTGCTGCAGTCCATGGAGTCGTAAAGAGTTGGACACGACTGAGCAACTGAACAAAAACAACAAGGGGAAAGTCATGCTTTAGAGGTGGCAGAGGCAAACAGTTCTGAAACTCTATGTTGATTAACAACCGACGCTCTGAAAATGAGCACTCAATAGTAAAAGTGACCTCTTATCATGATGATTGTAGAAAATAAACTCCTGTTAATAAAATTAAAAGTATTCAATTGATGTGGATTAGTTGAAATAATTGAGACTCTCTCCACCTTTAATTAAATAAGAACAAGTATGCAACCATTCTCATTGGTTTGGCTGCATCCCCCAGAGGTCCAAAGTGAAGGTATTGTTTTGGACAGCATTCTGGTGCTGGTTTTTCTTTCTGATAGCATGATGTGATGAATCCTGGCCGTGGATCAGTCTCTGAATTACACGTGTCTGCCTCAAAATGTGTAACCAGAGCACCTGAAAGCACAGAAAGCTGGAACTTTTCTGTCTTCAGGACAGGTTTAGAAACTTGCTTGTGCTTGCTTTGCTCATAAGTGTTTATTTGCTCTACAACTGCATATGTGGCAGAATTTGACCTAAAGTTTGGCTCATCACAACCTCACAAAGCAATTTCAGACGGTTTAAGTGAACAACTGTGATAGAACGCCACACAACAGTAGGTTTAACCTGAACCTAGTTTTCTTTGGATTTGGTTGAAGGAGCGTGTAAATGATGTGGTAAAAAGGAGTTTCAGACTTGTGGGGAATTGAAAGCAAATGTCAAAAAGTGATGACAGCAAACTGGCCTTTCAGGAAGTATAATGCAAGCAGTAGGTATGCCCATTGGGGAAGGCAATGGCACCCCACACCAGTACTCTTGCCTGGAAAATCCAATGGACGGAGTAGCCTGGTGGGCTGCAGTTCATGGGGTCGCTAACAGTCGGACAGACTGAGTCACTTCACTTTCACTTTTCTCTTTCATGCATTGGAGAAGGAAATGGCAACCCTCTCCAGTATTCTTGCCTGGAGAATCCCAGGGATGGGGGAGCCTGGTGGGCTGCCGTCTATGGGGTCACACAGAGTCGGACACGACTGAAGTGACTTAGCAGCAGCAGCAGGTATGCCCATCCTGAGTGTTCATCCTGTATTGTGTAGATAAAGAACTGCCTGGGACATAGGGCCTCCTTTACAACCTTTCTCCCAGTGAGCAGAACTGCATTCAAATTCAGCTTCCCATGGGATTAGTGGTTCCTTCCAGCATGGAGGGGAAGCCAATTCCCTTCTCCATGCCCTTAAAGACTCCAGTTGCTGAGCAATTTACATTCTCATACTACTCCACTTAATAGATCAGCATCCAAATCTACTTGGTGTCAAGCAATTTACTTCCAAACTGACAAAGTACTCACCCTTTTGTGATAAAGATGAAGGCAAGCCCAAACACACCTCCATCTGATAGTGTGGAAGAATGAGAGATCTATGCTTTCTCTTTTCTCGTAAACTTCAGTTATGTAAAATTTGCTTTCAAAATAAAAGCTATACCTCACTCACAGAAAACGTCATGAAATGGGTTCAGCAACTTGGTGCTCAATAGATGGTGATGGGGAATATTTCAGAGACTGAGTGTGAGAGTTATTAAGTAGCATAAGAAGAAAATTTGATTCAAGGGGGTTTATAATGGATAGTAGTTTTTGAGTTGTTCTACAGACTAAAATACTTTTGAAAATATTTGAATATCAATGAGAGAGAGTGGAGAGAGTGGAAGATGTTGAAGAGCATAAGAGATAGAGAATAAGCCATAGAGGAAAGTCTCTAAGGAAGGGAGGGAGCATTATGCAGGGCATAGATAAGAATGTCTCAGTTGTCAAGTGGACAGCTCACCTACTGCATTGAGAGGAGAGGCTAACTACTGATGCTGGTGATTTTTAAGACTTCTTTACCTTCAAATCTCACATATACTTAAGTATTTCTGTTGTTCTCTCTAACTGAGCTAGATTAAGCTGTGTGATTCTCACAAGCCTAATTATCATGGTTAAGAAACATGCCCCTCATTGTTTAACCTAAACCTGACTTCCATATCTATCCCTAAGCTAATCTACTGACTTAACCCAAAGGTTATATAAACTAAGAGATACTTGAAAATGAGAAATAAGAAACAACTGTAATTTATTATTTTTATTTGGAAATAATATTCCTGACTACTGCAGCCCAGAAAAAAAATATCCATTTTTCTAAGTCTAAAAATTCCATAGAACTCTTACCACAAAAGAATACATGACATTAACAAAGCATTTTTTGAAATGTTTCTAAAGAATGCAATCAAATTTATAATGTTTACTTATAAACCTGTGTTACACAGATTTTTACAAGAAAAAGAAACTGATGCTGGGAAAGATTGAGGAGAGGAGGAGTAATATAGATAAAGCAATAGAAAATTCATAAAAGTATAGCCTTTGATCAATTACAGTCAAAAGTTTTGTTAATTACGGTGACTATATCAAACTTGATGTCAAGCAGTGACCAGTCCACTGTGGGTAGACTGACACAATATGAACAGCCATTGTTGTTGACACAGAACTGAGAAGATAAGAGAGAAAAAGAGAATGAATGAACAAGAAATCACTTTAGCAGACTCTGTTTAAAAGTTTGAAAATATCCCAAGAATAGAAATTTATAGTTCCCATGATATCCAGCTTTTATTTATGCTAAACACTTATCATAGCATGTATTTATAATTCCTTCTATCCTCATCAATATTAGTTCAACAATGTAAGCTAACTAACTTTAACTCCTAGAGTTACTGAAAAAATTTACATGCCATATATTTTAATGTTCAATTACAATTTTAATTTAAATTCTTACACAAGAAAATTACCGCAAACTTTAATATTGGAAGGTTTGACCTTACTGGGGAATTGAAAATCTTTTCCTTTTTGTTCAGATAATGTTGATTCCATCTTCACCCTGACTTCTGCAAAATACTCAGAATAAAATTTAACCTATTTGATTTTATCTACCAATATATTTTTGTCTTACCCAGATTTTTTAAATCTGTTTTTAAAGGCAGTTATTACTTCATTCTACTTTTTAAAATAAGCAATGACTAAATAGCCTTCTGCTAAAGTTGACTAGTATTTTATGTGCATTTTATTTATTATTCACTTAAAAAATAAATTCCTTTTTCTCTGAAACCACCCAATTAATATTTCCATCTTAGTTTATGGGAATTCCATTCTACTAGTTAATTAAGTAAATAAACGAGGTTAGCCTTGAATTATTCTTTTATATTCTACAAAATCTAAAAAGTCCTGTCAATTCTGCTTTCAAGGTATATCCAGTATCAAAATATATCCAGAACAAAAATATATCCATCTTTACTACTCATAATAAATGCATCATCCTGCCCTGTATGAATCACTACAAAAGTTTCCTAACTAGTCTCTCTGTTTCAAACTTTGACCACTACAGTTTATTGAAAACAGAGTCTATTCTCAACTCAACTCTGAATATTCATTGGAAAGACTGCTGCTGAAGCTGAAGGTCCGATACCTTGGCCACCTGATGCAAAGAACTGACTCATTGGAAAAGAAAACTGATGCTGGGAAAGATTGAGGGCAGGAGGAGAAGAGAGCAGTAGAGGATGAGATGGTTAGATAGCATCACTGGACTCAATGGACATGAATTTGAGCAAGTTCTGGGAGAGCAGAGAAAAGAGGAGCCTGGCAGACTACAGGCCTTGGGGTCACAAAGAGTCAGACATGACTCAGCAACTATTCTCAACATAAAAATTACAGTTCAGTTCTGTTAAGTCGCTAAGTCGTGTCCGACTTTTTGCGACCCCATGAACTGCAGCAGGCCAGGCCTCCCTGTCCATCACCAACTTCCGGAGTCCACCTAAACCCATGTCCATCTAGTCGGTGATGCCATCCAACCATCTCATCCTCTGTCATCCCCTTCTCCTCCTGCCCTCAATCTTTCCCAGCACCAGGGTCTTTTCAAATGAGTCAGCTCTTTGCATCAGGTGACCAAAGTACTGGAGTTTCAGCTTCAACATCAGCCCTTCCAATGAACACCCAGGACTGATCTCCTTTAAGATGGACTGATTGGATCTCCTTGCAGTCCAAGGAACTCTCAAGAGCCTTCTCCAACACCACAGTTCAAAAGCATCAATTCTTCAGTGCTCAGCCTTCTTTATATCCCAACTCTCACATCCATACATGATCACTGGAAAAACCATAGCCTTGACTAGACGGACCTTTGTTGGCAAACCCTGACCA
>SJYX01001162.1:167229-178714 GCA_006410675.1 Oreotragus oreotragus | reverse complement strand
AAAAAAAAAAAAGTAAAAAGCATCCAAGTTGGAAGGAATAAAGTAAACAAATAACATATTTTTCACAGACAACATGGAAATTTTGGAAATCATGTACCTGACATGGGGAGTGTATCCTTAGTATACAAACTTTTAAAATACCATGAAGCAGTCATTTAAAAATGGACAAAATATTTTAACAGACACTTCACTATAGTGAAGCAAGAGAGAAAAGATGATCAGCATCATTAATCATTAGGGAAATTCTAACAAAACCACAGTAATATACCACCACACACTCTTAGAATGGCAAAAATTCAAAAGATTGGCATATTAAATGCTAGTTAAGGATATGGAGATATTGACATCCTTACATACTGATGGGAGAGTGAAATTGTAAAATCACTTTGGACAACTGTATGCCCACTCAAAATAACCAGGAAATATATAAACATTGAGATGTAACATACACACCTTGTACAAGAAGCAACAGGGAATCCAGTAAGTCTAGAGGAAAAAAGGCAAATGTGAGAGTGAGAGGTAAAAGTCAGAGAACTGAAAGAGGTCCTTGTAATCTTGTAAGCATAATGACATTCGCTTTGACTGAGGTTGAAAACCATTGATGAGTTTTGAGCAGAGAAGAAACCTGGTCAGGGTTTGCCAACAAAGGTCCGTCTAGTCAAGGCTATGGTTTTTCCAGTGATCATGTATGGATGTGAGAGTTGGGATATAAAGAAGGCTGAGCACTGAAGAATTGATGCTTTTGAACTGTGGTGTTGGAGAAGGCTCTTGAGAGTTCCTTGGACTGCAAGGAGATCCAATCAGTCCATCTTAAAGGAGATCAGTCCTGGGTGTTCATTGGAAGGGCTGATGTTGAAGCTGAAACTCCAGTACTTTGGTCACCTGATGCAAAGAGCTGACTCATTTGAAAAGACCCTGGTGCTGGGAAAGATTGAGGGCAGGAGGAGAAGAGAGCAGTAGAGGATGAGATGGTTAGATAGCATCACTGGACTCAATGGACATGAATTTGAGCAAGTTCTGGGAGAGCAGAGAAAAGAGGAGCCTGGCAGACTACAGGCCTTGGGGTCACAAAGAGTCAGACATGACTCAGCAACTATTCTCAACATAAAAATTACAGTTCAGTTCTGTTAAGTCGCTAAGTCGTGTCCGACTTTTTGCGACCCCATGAACTGCAGCAGGCCAGGCCTCCCTGTCCATCACCAACTTCCGGAGTCCACCTAAACCCATGTCCATCTAGTCGGTGATGCCATCCAACCATCTCATCCTCTGTCATCCCCTTCTCCTCCTGCCCTCAATCTTTCCCAGCACCAGGGTCTTTTCAAATGAGTCAGCTCTTTGCATCAGGTGACCAAAGTACTGGAGTTTCAGCTTCAACATCAGCCCTTCCAATGAACACCCAGGACTGATCTCCTTTAAGATGGACTGATTGGATCTCCTTGCAGTCCAAGGAACTCTCAAGAGCCTTCTCCAACACCACAGTTCAAAAGCATCAATTCTTCAGTGCTCAGCCTTCTTTATATCCCAACTCTCACATCCATACATGATCACTGGAAAAACCATAGCCTTGACTAGACGGACCTTTGTTGGCAAACCCTGACCAGGTTTCTTCTCTGCTCAAAACTCATCAATGGTTTTCAACCTCAGTCAAAGCGAATGTCATTATGCTTACAAGATTACAAGGACCTCTTTCAGTTCTCTGACTTTTACCTCTCACTCTCACATTTGCCTTTTTTCCTCTAGACTTACTGGATTCCCTGTTGCTTCTTGTACAAGGTGTGTATGTTACATCTCAATGTTTATATATTTCCTGGTTATTTTGAGTGGGCATACAGTTGTCCAAAGTGATTTTACAATTTCACTCTCCCATCAGTATGTAAGGATGTCAATATCTCCATATCCTTAACTAGCATTTAATATGCCAATCTTTTGAATTTTTGCCATTCTAAGAGTGTGTGGTGGTATATTACTGTGGTTTTGTTAGAATTTCCCTAATGATTAATGATGCTGATCATCTTTTCTCTCTTGCTTCACTATAGTGAAGTGTCTGTTAAAATATTTTGTCCATTTTTAAATGACTGCTTCATGGTATTTTAAAAGTTTGTATACTAAGGATACACTCCCCATGTCAGGTACATGATTTCCAAAATTTCCATGTTGTCTGTGAAAAATATGTTATTTGTTTACTTTATTCCTTCCAACTTGGATGCTTTTTACTTTTTTTTTTTTCTGCCTGATTGTACATGCTGAGAATTTTTATAAGAAATGGATGGTACATTTTATCACATGATTTTTTTCTGAGTCAGTTAACATACAAGCAACCCTTCATCGCTTGATGTAAAACTGTCTTGAAACATGTTTTTCCGTTTCTTGCTTTATTTAATATTTGTTTGTTCAGCAGGAGAGAAAATCTGGTTCTTGTTACTCTGTCTTGTCCAGAAGCATAAGTTTCATCTAGTCTTTGTAATAACTAAAAAATTCCACCTTATTTTTCTGTATGAAACTCTCTGATAATTTTTCATTATTCCCAGAATAAACTCCAAACACTTCACCATGGGTTAGAAAGTAAATAGTACCTACCACCTTCTTCAAATTTATCTCCAGCTACTTTCTAGACCATTATATCTGGTCATTTTGCTTTATGTCTCTGGGAGACATCAAAAACTTTAGAGTGTTAATTTTTTCACTTGTTTCCTCTGTCTGAAGAGTCTATATCTAAATTCTGCACATGGCGCTGTAACTTTCACCCTTCACTCAAATGTCATTTCCTTTTATGTGGCACATCAGTTCAGTTCAGTTCAGTCACTCAGTCATGTCCGACTCTTTGCGACCCCATGAATCGCAGCACACCAGGCCTCCCTGTCCATCACCAACTCCCGGAGTTCAGTATCACATTACTCATATTATTCTTTTTTTTTGGGCAGGGGGAGGGTCCAGGAGCATTTATCAATAATTGAAACCAATGTTTAAGACTTGATTTACTTTTTGGAAATTTTCCTCTCCCATCATTTCATGGCAAATAGAAGGGGAAAAGTGGAAGAGGTCATAGGTTTTATTTTCTTGCTCCAAAGTCACTTCAAATGGTGACTGCAGACATGAAATTAAAAGACACATGCTCCTTGGAAGGAAAGCTAGGACAAACCAAGACACCATATTAAAAAGAAGTGCCATCATTTTCTGGACAAAGGTCTGTATAATCAAAGCTATGGTTTTCAAAGTGGTCATCTATGGATGTGAGAGTTGGACAATAAAGAAGAATGAACACAAAAGAATTTATGCTTTTGAATTGTGGAGCTGGAGAAGACTCTTGAGAGTCCCTTGAACTGCAGGTGGTTCAAACCAGTCAATCTTAAAGGAAATCAACCCTGAATTTTCACTGGAAGGACTGATGCTGAAATTGAAGCTCCAACACTTCAGCCACCTGATGAGAAGTGCTGACTCATTGGAAAAAAATCTGCTGCTAGAAAAGATTGATGGCAGGAGGAGAAGAGGGCAGCAGAGAATGAGATGATTAAGGAGCATCACTGACTTGATGGACATGAATTTGAGCAACCCTGGAAGACAGTAGAGGACAGATGAGCCTGATGGGCTGCAGTCCATAGGGCTTCAAAGAGTCAGACATGACTTAGTGACTGAATAACAAAAGCAATTTTGTTCTCTCTTTCCTATGAAATTTAAACTTTATGAAGACAGGGGTCTGGCTCTATGTCCATCTATAAACTCAGCAGAAAGAAGTATGCAGAGCACCCACAAGAAGGTGAACAAATATTTATTTAATAAATAATATGGAACTAAAACTTTTTAGGGTCTTGAAGCTGATTACTTCCACATTCCATCATCACTCTAATGAGAACCTTTTAATTCTTCTATTACTTTATGGATTAATTGTAAATTGTCTGTCCCTCTCAAAGAATGAAGACTATAGGCATTTTTTCCTTTATCAGTTTTTAATATGTATTTCATATTATGTTCTACTTATTGTCTTATATACTATACAACCACAGAAAAACACAAGCATTTGTGCCATATAGCTTCCCCACTCCCAGATGTGTTTTCTTTCCACAAGTTAGTTAGCATTTCAACACTTCAGTTTCCCAATTTATTACAGAAAGGCAATAATACATCAGGTACCAGAGTTGTAAAAATGAATTGAGGTTATATACATGAGACCTAGCATATAATAAAGGCATGGAATTTGTTTCTAAATTCTTTTACTTTAACCTAATTTCTAGATTTTATTTGCTTTTAAATTAGGGTTAGTGTGATTATTCAGACAGGCTTAGTTTAGTCTGAATGATAAGGCAAGTGACAAAAAGAATCTAAGGTTTAGAAAAGAGTTGTGAAGAGAGGGAAAGCTACAATAGGCAAAATTGTCACTATTAATTTAATAACTTGGCAGGAAAGATGAGGATAAGAAGTTGTGTTTGTGTTCATAAAGTGTTTATGATAATTATAACACAAAGAAAATCTGAACTTAGAAAAAAGCATTTGATTCATGAATTCTAGTATCAATGCTCTCAGCAAGGAAATATTCATTCAATATTGCCTAACTTATATAAAGGAAGAACTATGAATTTACTGTATAATTAAGTGTAAGTAGATATCTATATCTATTTCTTCTAGAATTGGACAATAGAATTGCATTCTTGGATATAAACCCAGGAGGTCACCACTCTCAATTATTAGCATCTGTAATACATCATACCTAGTTTTTTAAAGGTGATTCTTATTGAGGACTATTGACTTTTACTACAAGAACAGCTGTAATAGCAAGTTAGTGTGATATTTTCCATGACATCCCAGGTCTTTGAACATCTCTTAGACATTTAATTACATATTACCAATGAACAATGCATATCTGGAGTTATTTGGACAAATCCAAAAAAAAAAAAAAAAAAGACTATAAAAGATAGAATCATCTCTAGTGAAACTTAGACAATGTATTTGCTTCACATTTCATGATTCCAGAAACAAATATTGTACAGGAGATCAACTTATTTTTAATTTAATCTTTAATCTAATTTATCTAAGTTTTAGATGAAAAGCCATAATATTTAATATGATGCTTCACATATTAAAAAATGCACTGAATGAACCAAAATAAAAACTTATGATAGTGTCCATAGAATGCTTCACTTAACACAGAAGACTTATGTCTAAATTGTAATTAATGTACTGATTTATTTAATTATATTTTCCAATTTTTTGTAGATTGTTTGTACCTTATCTTTATGCATGTTTTTGTCCTTTAAATTTTTGTATTTCATTTTAACTAGTATCTCTCGAGCAAATAGTGCTTTTTAGACCCACAAGAACAATCTGTGTTTTAAAGGAAAGCTATCGATATATATTTTAAACAAAAATACGCATTGAATAATTAAATTATCACCATCTTATTTATTATTTGTTTGTATTTATTTATAGACTTTTAATATTATTTTATTTATTGAACATTCTTGTTTTGTATTGGAGATAGTCGATTATCAATGTTGTGATAATTTCAGGTGAACAGCAAAGAACTCAGCCATAACTGTACATGTATCCATTTTCCCCCCGAACTCTCCTCCCATCCAGTTTGCCACATAACACTGAGCAGAGTTTCATGTGCTATACAGTAGATCCCTGTTGGCTATCCATTTTAAGTATAGTTGTGTGTACATGTCCATCCCAAATTCCTTGAATGTCCCTGCCTCTCATTCTTCTGCCTGAAAATTTTTAAAATGAAGGTATTAATATATAGAAAGTAAAACTATTCTGTATCACTCACTCACTAGGAATTGATCTTAAAAATAAAGATTACCTTAAAACATATATATGTATATACACACACACACACACAACCATGCACACACACACACATACACAAATATATAACTTTGAAATTAAATTGCGATTTTACTGTTTCTTTATTTTATTTGCTATTTTCTATGTGAAAAAAAGCTTTCCTAGTTGAAGCAGATGAAACACTTTAAGTACTCAAGAGAGAGGGTGTTTAGCATATTGCTAGGAGACCACATTCATATCCTCCGTAATAACAGTAGTAATTATGTGCTTCCTGGTGCAGGGCATTAGAAACACTGCCAGTTATGTCTCAGCATGCCACGGAATTAACTCATACAATCTTGATCATCTATTTCGAGCAACTCATCTGCCAAGTTGACCTATACTGTAATCAAACTAAATTGTATACTTTTGCTACATTTGCATTTTATTCCAATTTTCAGACACACTCTTCTCATTCATCCTCTGAAATAGCCCTGCTGTAAGTAAGACTTGGTAAATGAATTTTCTTCCCTCAATATCCGGTTCAATAAAAAGCATAAAATTTCTGAAAGTTAAAAGTCCCAATACAGTAATATATTTAACTGTTTTTAGACTTCAGTGAATATCTAATCCTCATAATTGAAACTTCCTAGAATAAAGACAGAGTTATCTAGATTATTCCCTTAGTGTTTACATTGTTTAAAGAAACTCATATATTTTTACCTATCGAGGTCAAGTCCTCAAATTCTTAACAATGCATTTCAATGTTAGAAACTAGTCAATTTAGAATTGTGAGATGCTAAATGTCCTTTCGGCTCATGGGTAAGGCTGTTGTCTTGGAGGCATAGTATTTCCATTTTATTTCATGAAAATATTCAAATACTTTTTAGTTTATTGCTCTTATTTGTAAAAATGAATGCAATACTTCTCAGGTTTGTTAAAGGTGATAGTTTTATAAATGTATGTAAAACACTTAGAATAGTATTTAACAACATGTAAGTAGTCAATAAATGGCAATTGTTACAATTCCAGTTTTTTTTTCCCCTCCTGCTATGAAACACAATATGTATTCTATATCTCCAACTCTTATCAGCCGGTAGATTTAAAATAAAACCCTGCTTTGGAACATTTCTGTATGTAAATGTATAAGTTTGAAAATTATATGTATATGTGGAATTTTATAATAAAAATTTAATGCTTATTCACAGCAATATATTTCTTATACCTGACATATTGTTGTGTTCTGAGCATATTCTTTAAAATTTGCAAGGAGTTTTTAACACAGTTCTGGCTTTCACGCTTGAAATAAGTCTTCTTACTGTAGCAGACTATAATCACCCTAAACAGTATCCTAGGCTCTTTTACTAGGGAGGATAATATAGTAACAGGAATGTTTCCTTAGAATAATCCCAAGGATTAAGTCTTTTGAGGTGAAATGCCTTAAGTAAATAATATGACTACTCCATGGATGAAGTGAAGTGTCAGTCGCTCAGCCATGTCTGACTCTGTAGTACCCAGAGTAGCCCACCAGGCTCTTCTGTCCATGGAATTCTCCAGGCAAGAACACTAGAAAGGATTGCCCATTTCCTTCAGTAGGGTATCTTTCCAATGTAGGTATCTGACCTGGGTCTCTCTCATAGCAGGCAGAGTCTTTACCATCTGAGCCACCAGTGGATAGTGGTTTAATATTGTAACTTAAACATGTGATTGAAGAGGCAGTTTGTTGCCTACTTTAACGTCCATTTTCTTTTCTGGCATTAAAGTATCTGATTTTTAGCTTGAACTCCAAATCCCAAACTTCTTTGCAGTTACTGTGGCCTTGTACCAAGTCTGGCCAGTGACATTGACGTGTACTTGAATATGCAATTCATCAATTTCTAGAAAATCTCATAAAAGGTCTTTTCTCACTTCTCCCTTTTCCTCAGATCTGCTGCCTGGAATGAAGAACTGATGAATGAAGGTTTATCTACCATCTTGGATTTTAAACCATCATGTTTTGGAGAACAGAGAGAAAAGAAGCAAAAGGACAAAAAACACTGCTAAATTTATGAGTCTTGTGGAACCACCATATACTCAATGTCTGCTTGTACTTTGGCTTCTTTATGTCACTCATAAGTAAGTTTTATATTTGTTTAAGTACTCATTTCCTATAGCATGGAGGAAAACTCGAAATACCTTCTATTATGAGATATCCTTATTTTTCTATCATTTGTTTTCACTACTGAACTTCAGTAAATTTTAAATTTAAATTGCATAATATTCAGTTTACTCTTGGTTGGACAAGTATTAAAACTTGTTTCGATTAATGTGTTTCATAAGAGGATATAGCTTACTTTTTAATAATTTGTAAATATGCAATGTTTTAACTCAGTGTTGTAAAACTTAAAGACAACACTTGTCTATCATAATCTGACTATTAATACATTACTACTGATAATTAATAGTAGAAAATTAAGTGCACACTTTATTCTGTACAAAACAATGTTAGTGCTTATGTTATTAAAATATACTTATTGATAGTCTTCACAAATATCTTAATCACTATTACTTAGTTGCATTTATTTCATAGCAGAAACATAGAACCATAGATTACTTGGCATGGTTTCAAACTGTAGAAATAAGTGAAATAATATCATATACACTTTAGATTTTTCATACCCAGTTATTTTTACTCAATTATTTCATAGTCTTTAACATTAAAAATAGAACCCCGTGAAAATAACCAGTGGTCTTCACGGGTGAACATTCCTGCTCAGGGCACAAAGCTTGATCAAATTGTCTTTAACATTAAAAACAGAACCCTGTGAAAATAACCAGCAGTCATCAATTATTTCATAGGATAGTTATGGATGAGATTAATGGAAGATTAAAAATGTGAAAGTGATTTCCTGGTGATTCAGTGGTAAAGAATCCACCTGCCAATGCAGGACACATGGGTTTGATACCTGGTCTGGGATGATCCCACATGCCATAGAGCAACTAAGCCTGTGTTGCATAACTACTGAGCCTGTGCTTTAGAGCCTGAGAACCTTAACTACTGAGGTCGCACACTGCAACTACTCAAGCTTGCCAGTCCTAGAGCCCATGCTCTGTAACAAGAGTGGCCACCACAATGAGAAGTCCACTTCTTGCAAGGAAGAGTAGCCCCCGATTGCCACAACTAGAGAAGGGCCCGAGCAACAAAGAAGACCCAGCACAGCCATGAACAAATAAATAAGGCTTTAAAAAAACTGTGAAAACAAACACTAAAATCATAGCAATATAAATAATTCAAAGTCAAGCAGAAAGACAAAATGACTGAACATTAAACATTAGTGTGTTCTACAGAAAGTTAAAGTAAAATTCTCCAAAAGAGAAGAGACAAATCAGGAGGAAAAAATTAAAGAAACAATTTAAAAAAAAAAAAAGAAAAGNTTCAAAGTCAAGCAGAAAGACAAAATGACTGAACATTAAACATTAGTGTGTTCTACAGAAAGTTAAAGTAAAATTCTCCAAAAGAGAGGAGACAAATCAGGAGGAAAAAATTAAAGAAACAATAAAAAAAAAAAAAAAAAGAAAAGCTTTAAACTATATTTTTGAAGTTCAAGAAATATGACAAAAACGACAAGAAACATCAGAATCAAACTTAGAGTCAATGATAAAGATAATATTTTGAAGCCAGAGGGAAAAAGAATATTACATCTAGAAGAAAATAAGTATGGTCTTCATGGGAAAGAGTTCAATCAAAAAGAAATTGGAGTGACATCTGGAAAGTTTTGGAAAAATAATCAAAGAAACAAATTCAGTTAACAAATTGTGAAAAATGTGAAAATCCTATGTCTCTCAAAAAATTGAAATTGTAATTTGAATTCTTAAGAAGAAAACCTTCCAGAATCAGATAACCTTAATAATAAGATTCTGATAGGCTGTTTCTAAAATTCATACATAAATAAAATTCAGCTAGAATACCAAGAAAACTCAGGAACAAAAAAAAGTTGGAGGACAACCACTTGTTTTTAAGACTTGACTATCAAGATGAGGTAGACAAACGTACTAATGCAACAGAGTAGAGGGCCCAGAAATAGACTTATACAAAAGTCTATTTTCACATTTTTTTCCACAAAGATGCAAAGAAAAGTCAGTACAGGGAGAATAGACTTTTCAACAAATGATGTAGAACATGGATATACATAAATGAAAACAATGAAGAATATAGAAAATTCAGCTCATAGTATACTATAGTGCTAAGTGCAACATGTAAATATCTAAAACTTCTACAATTAAATATAGGATAAAGTCTTTGCAATCTTCTGTTATGCTAGGATTCATTACATAAAACAAAAGTGTGATCCATAAAATTAAAAAAAAAAACTCTATCAAAATTAAAAATTTCTGCTCATTGAACCCAACACTATTAAGTGAAAGAAAAAACAAGCTCCAGATGGGGAAAAATATTTGCAGACCACATATTAGGTGAAAACTTTTATCTACAATATGTAGAGAGAGTGTTTTCATAAACACAAACACATTAAAAAATTGGCCAGCGATTTGAGCAACACTTTATCACAAAAGATAAGTGGATAACAAATAAGCACATGAAAAGATGAACAATATTATTAGAAAAATAGGAATTAAACCATAATGAAATACCACTACACAATTATCAGTATGGCTAGAATTCGAAAGACTGACTTTACCAAGTACTAGTGGGATTTGGAGTGACCAAAACTCTTACACCCTGCTGATGGAAATGAAAAATGGTACATTCACTTCGTGTGACAGTTTGCCAGTTTCCTCAAAAGGAAGTATCATGATTCACATATGATCATGATTCCACTTTTCCAGTTTTTAGTATTCACCCAAAGAAATGAAAGCATGTGTCTATTGAAGTGACTATACAATAATGTTCATAGAAACTAAATTTTTTTAAATTTATAGTAACTACAAACTGAAAACACAAATGTCCATCATTTTATGAACAGATAAACAAACTGTGATATATTGATGAAGTGGGATGCTACTTAGCAATACTAAGAAATGGACTGTTGATATGAGAAAGTGTTGATGACCCTTCTAACTTAGGACCCTAACTTAGGATCCTCTCATGAAAACCAATAATTAATTATCTGATATTTTTAAAAATTCTTTTTATATTTTATAGGTAAAAAAATGAAAGGCTATAAACTCATAGATTCTGTCAGTGTTTCAGATGTTTAATAATTTGATCAGTGTTTTCACTAGTCTTAAAAAAGGAAAATCTGAAAATTCAGCAGGACACAGAATGTGTAAAACCCAATGTTCTTTAAATTGTTTTTTTTTTATATACTGTATATATAAAGCTATTATGTGGAAAGATCTTTCAGATAATTTTCAGACCTGCACTATGTCTTTTCAGGTATCAAATTCTACATTCTGCATAAGCATTACAGACTAAGAGAAAGTGAACTGCTACCTAGGTAGTTTATCTAATGTATCTAATGGCAATACTACAAAAACAGAATTATTTTTTTCCTAAATTACGTTTAAAAAATCAGAGCACTTCCCAACACCATACACAAAGATAAACTCAAAATTGATTAAAGACCTAAATATAGGACCAGAAATTATAAAACTCTTAAAGGAAAACACAGGCAGAACACTCGATGACATAAATCAAAGCAAGATCTTCTATGACCCATCTCCTAGAGTAACAGAAATAAAAACAAAAGTAAACAAGTGAGACCTGATTAAACTTAAAAGCTTTTGC
>SJYX01001162.1:12203-165721 GCA_006410675.1 Oreotragus oreotragus | reverse complement strand
ACTGGAAAAACTATTGCCTTGACTAGATGGACCTTTGTTGACAAAGTAATGTCTCCTCTTTAATATGCTGTTTGGATTGGTCATAACTTTCCTTCCAAGGAGTAAGTGTCTTCTAATTTCATGGCTGCAGTCACCATCTGCAGTGATTTTGGAGCCCAAAAAGATAAAGTCTGCCACTGTTTCCCCATCTATTTCCCATGAAGTGATGGGACTGGATGCCATGATCTTAGTTTTCTGAATGTTGAGCCTTAAGCCAACCTTTTCACTCTCCTGTTTCACTTTCATCAAGAGGCTCTTTAGTTCTTCTTCACTTTCTGTCATAAGGGTGGTGTCATCTGCATATCTGAGGTTGTTGATATTTCTCCCTGCAATCTTGATTCCAGCTTGTGCTTGTTCCAGCAAGGCGTTTCTCATGATGTACTCTGCATATACGTTAAATAAGCAGGGTGACAATATACAGCCTTGACGTACTCCTTTTCCTATTTACTCAGTATGTAGTAGTAATTCATGAATGCTTGTCATGTAACCAACCAATCTCTGCAAAGTAACAAGTAGATATAAAACAGTGGGAGTTATGTTCGTGCAACAAGCATGGGTCAGCTCAAAAAATGTTCACCTTGTAGAGACAGTAGATTTCACAGCTCAAGATGGCCTTTACATAGTTATTGAGTAGTGCAGTGTACAGAAATCATCCATCGTTTCTCTCCTGTTCAAACTCTGCCTCTCTAAAGAAATTAAATGGTAGGCACATGTCATACCTTGTCACCATTCATTTTTCTTTCTGTCCTTTTCTCTAAATCGTTACTATCAATCCACAGCATTTAAGTGCACTACTGTATGGTTTATGTATGCAATAAATATACAGTAAGAAACTGTCCTTTCAGGAAATTATTTTTAAATTATCAACCCTGCTTTATATGCCAATCAGCTTTAAACAAAACTAAAACTTTTAAAGTATTGATTTTTTTAATGGCAAAATAAAAAATTAATTTTTCCATTCTTGCCTGGAGAATCTCATGGACAGAAGAGCCTGAAAGGCTACAGTCCATGGGATTTCAAGAGTCGGACGTGACTTAGCGACTTAACTACTACTACTACTAATCATGAAATAGCTTTTCCCACTATAATGTGTCTGACTTAGGAAGAGTCAGAGGCGACAGGGGTTGATGATAACAGCTTTCTCTTTTTCCTGTTTATTCTGGCTTTTATCAATCCTTCGTTGAATCATTTTATAGCTGATTCTTGAATTTGTTTAGGGAAGAAAGTAATGGGAGGGAAATAAAATATTGGGTTTGAAAACTGATCTTAAACTCCCTGGCGTGATATATATAGTACCACTACTCCCATTCAGTAAACTTATGTTTGTCTTCTTCCTACCCCAGACATGTGGGACATAATAAAATGTATTTGTAAAAAGATTTTATGAAAAAAATGTTAGGCAATTTTTATAAATGCATAAATAAAGGCACTGGCCTCAGTTTCCAAAATGATTAATATTTCATTGGCTAGAAATGTATGGTACTGCTTAGAATTAGATTGTTTACTTTGTATTGTTTTAACCTACTTCGGGCACTAAACACTTTTTTCCCTATTTTCAACTGTTGCTGAAGTATGGAACTGTACTCTGAACTCTAGTTTGTTATATTTCTATAAATTCCACAGAATAGTGATTTCTCAATGAATGTTATATCACTAATAATTTCTAAACTTTAAGATCTTTATGAAAAAGAGGAAAAGTTTCTAGTAAAGTCTTATTCTAGAAAAGTCTTATTCGAGAAGAATAATATTTGCTCCATGTTTGTAAATTAGTTTGATATTTTGGAGATTTTGGTTTTAAACATTTTAAATTATTGATTGTCTATACATATTAGTTAAAATTCAATGTGATTTAAGTTAGATTTCCTACAGTTTTTTGGTAATTAACTACAATTTCTTGAAACCTCTGCCTGAGAAAAAAATCCATGTAAGCGGCACCATGTGAAGCCTTCCTTATATTGTTTTCATACTGTAATACAAAATTATTGCTGTAATTTCATGTTATCATGTCATACCCTGGGATCATAGTACTCATTTCATTTACTTATAATTTGGTATTTAATGACTGCCTCCAGTGCTAGCCTGCCATATCCATGAGACCTGGAACTGTGCCTGTAGTTTCTACCCCCGTGTCCCCAGTGTCAGTGCCTGCCATGAAGGATTATCTTTAGATAAGAACCAGTGGCAATATGTGCATGTCAGAATGGGCATTCAATTAAGTTAAAAATAAGGGGGGTTGAAAAATGAGAATTCAGAGAGGGTTTAAGGAGGAGATGAGACTTATTTTCTGTCAACTAAGGGGTATATTTCATGCACATAGAGGGGAAAAGAAAAGGCATTGCAAGGAAGGATTAGCATAAACAAACACCAAGGACTAATCTTAACTGCTAAATTTACCATACAAGGTCATAAGTGCATACTGCTATGGTGTCTCCTCCACTAGCCTGTGAGATTTTTTAAGTTGAGGGACTGTTATGTTCTCAGTGCCAAGAATTTTTATTTACACATTACTAGCACTTAATAAATTTTTGTTGAATAAGTGGATATTAACCTGACTTCTAATCTCTGCATGAAACTGAAGTCAAGTTTCTTTTTTTTTTTATCCCTTCTTTTTTCCTTAGACCAGATCTCTCCATGGTTGCTTGGTATATCCAAGTTTTTGCCTTCTGCAATGAAATTATTTTATATCTCTGTTTTAAGAAGGTTTTTGTGTGTGCTTAAATTCTTAATACTCTGATTGTAATCTGGCTTTTAGTGCTTCCACATCATTTTTCTAGAGACTGAATAACAAATCAAGACTAAAAATCATTAAACAGTTGCTGTTGTTTAATGGATGTTAATAAAACATCAGTATGGTTTAATGATCTAGAGTTCATATTAGAAAGTGAAAACGTGTCCATGAATATTTTTCTTTATAGTAGTTGTGGTGTTGGTGGGCAAGGAATTAGATAAACTTTAGAAATGAAATGCCAGGGAAGTAGTTAGGGGAAAAGAAGACAAAAATAACAAGTTATTCATGTGGCCCTTCTGCTCAGTTCTACAGCAAAACTGTCATATAGGGAAAGGTATATGATTACATTAACATTTTAGATAAATCACTCTCATAAAGGTATGGAGAATGAAGTACAGTTGCCCCATATTTATACACAGGGACAGTAAAGAAGATATAGTAAGGCCCTAAATTGAGGATGTAATGAGGAAAATGGAGAGAAGAGGTGGTCAGTTAGAATCAAGACATTTAGAAAGTAGTGACCTGTGTGCTTCTATGTATGAGGTTATCAGGAGGTATTCAGGAAGAAGCTCCAAGGGGCAGAACCTGTGCCTCAGGGCCTAATATAGACACAGAGTAGGTCATTTTAAATACCAGTAAAAGGATCAGGTGACCAGGAAGATGTCTTTCCTCAGAGGTTTGGCAGAGAACAGGCAGCTTGTTTTTCTTTGATTGTTAGCATTCTGCATTGCCTCCTTAAGGACATGGGGCCATCAATCTTGAGTGAACTGAGCAAAATATCCTCTATTTTGTTATTCTTTTTAAGCAACTTGTAGGAATTCAATTTATATTTAAAGAAGCAATGTCAAATGTGATTGATAATTGCTTAATAACATTGTTTGTGATGCAAAACAAAGAAATGAAAAAAGAAGGCCATGCTGACACATCTTTTTTAGCACCTGACAATTGAAAATGATTGCAAGGTATTGTAATTACCTGAAAATAGTGAAAACAGTGCCTCAGCATTTTCATTTGTGTGTGTGTGTGTGTGTATGTGTGTGAAGTTACTCAGTTGTGTGCTAATCTTTGTGATCCCATGGACTGTAGCCTAGCAGACTTCTCTGTCTGTGGAATTTTCCAGACCAGAGTACTGGAGTGGGTTGCCATTTCCTTCTCCAGGAGATCTTCCCGACCTGAGGATCAAACTCAGGTCTCCCACATTGCAGGCAGATGCTTTACCCTCTACACCACCAATGAAGCCGATTTTTTTTTTTAATTCTTCATTTATTGCACAAACATTTATTAAATGCCAGGAAAGTAGGATACACCCGGATGCACAAATAAATAATCTCAAGTAGTAGAGGGAAAGATATTGAAATTAAAATTTAAAAATAATAGAATAACTTATCAGACCAAAAAACACTGGATGAGCACTGGATTCTACGAAGACATATATGAGCAGCCCTTAATCCAATAAATTGTAAGGTAATGAGTACTCAATGATAGCTTCTCTGAGCTGAATCTTCAAAGAAGAGTAGACACTAGCTAAGAAAATAGGATAGAGTCTAGATAAACGACTTCAGCAACATTGGGGAGAGCGTAATTTTAAGAGATGAAAGTGAGGACATCAGGCTGGTTTCATGAGGATATGGGAATAATGGGTCACAGAGTGGCCAGGAACGCATTGAACTGAATGGAGTAGTTCCATTTTTACAGATTTTATGTAATAAATCGAAAAAAAAAAGAACACTGAATTTAAGATGACACATTATATTTAATTCCTTTGATGCAAAAGAATTGTTTTCAGAATTATGAAAAGTTTATAATCAATACAAATCATGTTGAAATATGCAATTAATTTTTTAAATGTTTTCACATACACTCCCACACCAATTCACCAGTGCTATTTTATTTTTTTCCTTGACCCACTAGAATTAAGCAAACAATCATTTTTTAGAGTAAGTTTTTTAATGACTTGGAATCATTCCAGCTCACTTTAGTGCTTATCCTCAATCTCAAGGTACTGTGCATTCCTTCTTTTAAACAGTATTAACATAATAGAGCAGTGCTTGTAAGACAGATAAAGAGATCTTGACTTATTTCAGTCAGGCCATCCTGTGTGTATACTTGGAATTTTTTATTTCTGTAGAATTTTAAAAGCTGAAATAGAGTCCAAACTTCAGTAAAAGTTGTTTTNCTTTAGTGCTTATCCTCAATCTCAAGGTACTGTGCATTCCTTCTTTTAAACAGTATTAACATAATAGAGCAGTGCTTGTAAGACAGATAAAGAGATCTTGACTTATTTCAGTCAGGCCATCCTGTGTGTATACTTGGAATTTTTTATTTCTGTAGAATTTTAAAAGCTGAAATAGAGTCCAAACTTCAGTAAAAGTTGTTTTTTTCATATTTTAAAAATTGTACTCATATAATTAAGATATTACTCCAGTACCTCTTTCCTTTATTATAACATTTATTTCCTTATTTTGAATTTTTACTATTATATATTATGTGTAATCATATATATGTATATAATTACACATATAATACTATAATGTACAAAGTTCAATAAAAGAAATGTTTTCACTGTTTCTTTTCTGACCATTATTACTTATACATTTTCTGGTTATTAATAAAAAAATTTAATGTATGGAGAAGGGAATGTTTACTCTGTGCAATGTGCTTGGTATGCCATTGTTTACTGCAGTGGTTAAAAGCAGGTGTTAGTTCAGGAGGTTTGGGTGTGAATCTCAGGTGCACAAGATTCCTTTAGGGTGACCTTGAGGCTTCAGGTTCCTTAGGTTCAAAATGGGGATAATAATACCTACTGCTCGGGGAAGGCAATGGCACCCCACCCCAGTACTCTTGCCTGGAAAATCCAATAGACGGAGTAGCCTGGTGGGCTGCAGTCCGTGGGGTCGCTAACAGTCGGACAGACTGAGCGACTTCACTTTCACTTTTCTCTTTCATGCATTGGAGAAGGAAATGGCAACCCACTCCAGTATTCTTGCCTGGAGAATCCCAGGAATGGGGGAGCCTGGTGGGCTGTCGTCTATGGGGTCACACAGAGTCGGACACGACTGAAGTGACTTAGCTGCAGCAGCAGCAGCAAGACATCAAAATTAAACCAGGGACAATGAAACTCCTGGCAACATAAGTAAGTGTAGTCAGTGTGGCCATAAAAGAGTGACAGTAGATTTCATTTGTTATTTTTTGTGTGTGTGGCCCCATTTTACACTTCAGTGAATTTTAATGAATTACCTAATCCATAAATTAAACTCAAATCAACCTAAAAGAGTATTTGAAGTTCACAAGTTGAAGTTGGAATATTATTTAAAGCATTATTACTTGTCATCTCTATATAAAAATGTATATAAAAATAGAATTCAGTCTAAGATGTCTAATATTTCTAATTTTAAAAATTTATCTGTACTCTTGCCTGGAAAATCCCATGGATTGAGGAGCCTGGTAGGCTGCAGTTCATTGGTTCACTAAGAGTCGGACACGACTGAGCGACTTCACTTTCACTTTTCACTTTCAGGCACTGGAAAAGGAAATGGCAACCCACTGCAGTGTTCTTGCCTGGAAAATCCAGGAATGGAGCCTGGTGGGCTGCCGTCTATGGGGTCGCACAGAGTCGGACACGACTGAAGTGACTTAGCAGCAGCATGTGTAATTCACATGCGACTGTTTTACAGCATATTGTCCAAAGGCTTTCAGTCTCTATTTTATTTTGTAATATAACATTATGCCTGCTGCAGTCATTCCAGTGAATATTCAGAATTGATTTCCTTTCAGATTGACTGGTTTGATCTCAGTTTTCTTAAAAGGAAATAAATTGATCTATATATACAGAAGTTTTATATCAAATAGAACAGACACAAACACCAGTAGACTCATTGCTTAGTGTAGTGTTTTTATATAGTAAATAATAGCTATAGCTATATAGCTATAGGTAATAGCTATATTTTCTAAAATTAATTATTACTATCATAACTATAGTTTTCATTTGCTATAACTAATAACTATACTATAAATAACAATATACTTAATAATAACTAACTTAAAAGATATGGATATATGAATGAAATTTTATATGAATATTAAATGCTTTTGGTAATGATGATAATGATGTTGCCAATAATATGTGAGGAGGGCAACAACAGTGGTGGTAAAGATACTAAGAGAGTAGGAGTGAGTGAGATTTGTTACTTCTGTTGTATTTAGAAGAGTAGCCCTTTCCAGAATAACATAAAATGTTATTTATTTTTCTTTTTATGTGGAAAACACAGTTTGAGTTGTTTCCATTATTATGACTACTATTATCTGCTGAGTATCACATTTGACAAAGTTTANTTCTATTTTCTAAATTTCTAAGATGTGTATAAGAGACAGGAGTAGGAGTGAGTGAGATTTGTTACTTCTGTTGTATTTAGAAGAGTAGCCCTTTCCAGAATAACATAAAATGTTATTTTTTTTTTCTTTTTATGTGGAAAACACAGTTTGAGATAGTTTCTGAAAAGAAAAAAAAAATAACTATAGAAGAAAAGTCTTTTGGGTAACTGAAACAATAAATAAGACCATTTATCCACTAGTACAGCTCATTCTGTTTCTTGAACAATGCATGTTAGGTAGATTTATTTCTATAATTCTGCAATGCTCCATTATATGTGTATATATTCCCTGTAGAAGTTTAGTGGGACTAAAAGGATATTCATATAATCTGATGATTTGGACTAAATTACATATAAATTCTCTTTTAAAACTGATATTCTATCATTCTTATTTGTTTCCATTATTCAGTTCAGTTCAGTTCAGTTGCTCAGTCGTGTCCAACTCGACTCTTTGTAACCCCATGAACGGCAGTACGCCAAGCATCCCTGTCCATCTCCAACTGCCGGAGTTCACCCAAACCCATGTCCATTGAGTCGGTGATGACATTCAACCATCTCATCCTCTGTCGTCCCCTTCTCCTGCCCTCAATCTTTCCCAGCGTCAGGGTCTTTTCAAATGAGGCAGCTTTTCCCATCAGGTGGCCAAAGTATTGGAGTTGTTTCCATTATTATGACTACTATTATCTGCTGAGTATCATCAAGATGCTTTACATATCAATTTTCACAACAGTTCTTTGGAGTGGATATTATTTTGCAGAATAGGAAAAGATTCCAAAATGTTTAGTAACTTGGTTAAGGTCACACAATAGTAAATATCAAAGCTGGTCAAATCTAAGTCTACAGACACAAATCTCAGGGTCTTTATGACTCATATTTTATTTTGTAATACTTATGAGTACAAAAGGTACTTATTAGATTCTGCTACTCCTTGAAATCTATCCCTAAAAAGTATTGAGTCTATAGAACATAAAACTTATTTATTAAGATAACATTTTATATATATTATATAAGTGATATATATCTTTAAGATAATAGAAATTTATTCCTATATTATTGATACTAAATAATTGGCCATTTAGGATAAATTATATGCATTTATATTAATATACTGTAAAATGCCTTCTCTATTTTTCTCAAAAAAAGTCCTAAAAAGTAACTATTTTTTCTTTTTAGTTCAGAATCTTTATCATGAATCTTGTCAGGTTTTCTTGCAGTAGGGTTTCCTCAGTGACTTTGGGGGCTATTTGTTCACTGGTAAACTCCAGATTCTAAAGGGTAATGATTAAGACAGGTTCAAGACAGATTTGTATTCAATGAATTCAAATCTTAGATCCTCCTCTTGCTGGCTTTCTATTTTTTGATGGTTGTCTTACCTTATTTAAGCATCCATTTTTTCCATATTAATAATGGAGATAATAGTGCTAACTTAAAAGTTGTTGTGAATATCAGTCTACCTGATATGTATAAAGAACTTAGCACAGATCTTTACATACAGTAAGAATTCAACAGAAGTTACCGGATTAATATTATACTGTTTGCTTTTCTTAAATATAATGTCTGTTCAGTTGGTAAATAAATAAGTATATCAGATATTCTATTTTCTAAATTTCTAACACTAGCAAATTCTCTTCCTTTAATTGGACATTTCTAATGGGCTCTGGTCTAGGAAAATAAATCTTAGCACATGGTAGGATTCTATCTATTTTAAGAGTAAATACATTTGGATATCCCTGTGATGAATATGTACAAGCATGACTCTCAAGATGGTAAGGCAAGAGATGAAATTTAAAAAGGTTATTAGTGATGATTTTTTGTAAAAACTGAGAAACTCCTTTAAAAATGTTATTTAATGATGTATGCCCCCCATTTATCATTCTAAACGATGGAAATTCTGTGAATTGAAGATATCTTAAGCAATGGAACTTAGGAAATTCAGGTGTTCAGGGTGCTTTGCCTGCAGAAAAAGCATGGCACATGTAGGAGGCAATATGCAGAATATGGTTAAAGAATTCATTAAAGGAAAGAATTTGAACCCAGGCTTAATGGTGGATTCTTTGTGAAAGTTCCTGATATAGAACAGAAAAAGCTTTCTTTTTGAAATAGGACTTAGGTTGATCAAGAACTCTGTTCATGCATCAGCCCTCTCACCTCTAGAGCTGTCCTCTAAACAGAAAACTGCTTGCTTTAGCAATTTCATACAATTAAAAACTCTCAGCAAAAACTAGGTGACAGTAAAATTTTAATCAATTGAGTTTTGTCCTATTTTTATTCTCCCTTCCTCCAAAAAATCCATATTTCCCATAAATACATGGCAATAAAATTAAGATAGAGGTCAGCTGACTCAGTGGACAAGTCCCTAATGCTGGGAAAGATTGAGGGCATAAGGAGAAGAGGACATCAGAGGATGAGATAGCAGATGGCATCACCGATGCAATGGACATGAACTTGGGCAAACTTCAGGAGATGGTGAGGGACAAGGGAGGCCTGCATGCTGTAGTCCATGGGGTCGCAAAAAGCTGGACATGACTGGGCAACTAAACAATAACAACAACAGATTTTTTTTACATTAAAAGACTTTAGTGACATATCAACCAAAGGAAATCTATGAATTTTGTTTGGATCCTGATGTGACAAATGCAACTATAAGAGTAGTTTGTTTTTTTTTTTTCTTTTCTCTTATCCTCCCTTTGGAGAAAATTGGGGAAATGGAGTTAAGAAATTGTTATTAGGTAATAGAGATTATTTCTGTTTTTGTTAGATATAGTAATTACATTGTTTATTTAGGGCTTCCCTGGTGGCTCAGACGGTGCGTCTGCCTGCAATGCGGGAGACCCGGGATAGGCTACAGTCCATGGGGTCGCAAAGAGTCGGACACGACTGAGCGACTTCACTTTCACTTTCACTTNTGTTATTAGGTAATAGAGATTATTTCTGTTTTTGTTAGATATAGTAATTACATTGTTTATTTAGGGCTTCCCTGGTGGCTCAGACGGTGCGTCTGCCTGCAATGCGGGAGACCCGGGATAGGCTACAGTCCATGGGGTCGCAAAGAGTCGGACACGACTGAGCGACTTCACTTTCACTTTCACTTGTTTATTTAAGGTTATCTGTTAACAATAAATACTGAAGTTTTCATAGAAAAAATTATGGTATCAGATGTTGTTTTAAAGTATTCTCAGTTTGGAAATACAAGACAAGGGGTAAAAGAAAGCAAATGAAACAAAATTGGCATGTGGATTAGTGTTGAAACAGATGATGAGTTTGTGCATGCTAAGTTGCTTCAGTCATGTCTGACTCTTTGTGACCCTATAGACTATAACCTGCCAGGATCCTCTGTCCATAGGATTCTCTAGGCAAGAATACTGGAGTGGGTTGCCATTTCCTTTGTTTATTTTGCTAATCTCTCTACTTTGTATATGTTTGGAACTTTACATAGGAAAAAGCAATTCCACAAATTTATAGTCTATGTGAGAATATCTTCATGACCTAAATCTCTCTAGCGTAGTTGGATTTGGCAGACATAATCTGCCAAATGTGTAGCAAAATATCTTAAGGTTAATTAAAGAAAAACACTAATCCAAATTGAAACTGAGGTAAAAGGAAGTGTTAATAGAGTTTTCCAACACTTGAAACTTTTAATTTTGCTTTTATGTTTTAATACTTTTAAACATACAGTAGAATTGCTTATTGTGTTTTTCTAGATTTCATTGCTTTTTAGGCATCAAATTAATTTTCAGCTAATGGGAAATGTTACAACTGCAGAATTGAAAATAAGCTACTGGCTTGCAGTTGAATGGTTATTTGCTCCTGGAACAATTAAATAAAACTGAACTATATTTGTTACAAGAGTGTTTTTTACAATGCCTATATATTTAAAATATGTCAAATAGGCAGTTTTGAAATTTTGTTTGTAAGCAAATGGTCACATCATAGACAGAAAACCAGCTTTTAAGAAGCTTGAAATAGATATTACAGATTATTCAGTAAAACTCGTTTATGAGTTGACAGAGTATCACATAAGAAATTGCTACAGGAAAATAAAGTAGGGCTTCATTTACAGTTATAAGTATGAAGCAGGACTAGATTTCTGCACCTGTAACTACTGGATAATTGGGTGCTATGGTGAAGCAATTAATTTCTTTTTTAAATGACATGTTTTATTTCCTAATTATTACAAAATAGCAATAATAAGATTTCATTATATTTATTTTCAGAGCCAGAATGATTTCATTGTTCTCTGTGAGCTGATAACCTAGAACTTAGAAATTGTTTGCTCTAGTGTGAGCAAACTCAGGAAGGTAGAGAAGGACAGAGAAGCCTGGCATGCTACACTCCATGGTGTTGCAAAGTGTCGGACACAACTGAGTGACTGAGCAGCAAAGAGAGGATTGGCCCCAACATCTAAGATGGAGTTAAGCTTCTGTGTGGATATTTCAATAGCCCCTAGATAATTGGTATATCGTTCCCTTGACTCACTTTAACTAAATACTGTATTCATATAAAGTGCCTAATTGTGAGTTCAGTTTAATAGTATTATACAATAAAAACAAAAAGAGTATGTGGAATCTCACTGATATGTGAAAATGTTAAACTTCCCAAAATACTGATGAGACTCTCACTTATTATGTCAATTAACACAACTTCTACCAAACATTTCTAGTGATAGATGATGTTCTAGAAATAAGTAGCACATTGACTTTATTTGGCACTGATTTTAAAAGTTCTGCATTTTGGTACTTTTGAAAGTAAATTGTCATATATTCAACATATCTATATACTTATTTTTTTATAAAATTGAAGTTTTAATTAGATACCTTGTGCTTAATCTTTAAGTGAGACAGCTTTTGAAATCATGAGGTATTCAAGTAGTAGTATAATGACCCCCTAAATGCAACCTTGAAGCCATTTACACAAGTCATTTCACAGCCAGAGCATAGAGAGCAAAGAGTTCTGTGTGTGTGCATGTGTGTGTGTGTGCTCAGTTGTGACCAACTCTTTGTGACCCATAAACTAAGAGTTCTTTACATGTATTAATTTTAAAAGGAATTTTTTTTGCATGCATGGATATTTCTACAGTAGTATTTTGAAATATTCGTAAAGATGAAAGTATGAGACAAAATTCATATAAAGCTAGACAAACTTTTTGATACCTTATGTCACGAAAATATATTTTTTATGTTTTTGTACATAATCAAGTCCATTTCAAAACACATCTTTGGTTTGAATCTTCTTTATTTCTGTCCTGTCCATAGTGTAGGTGTACATGTGTGTTTCCTTCTGTGCTGTTTTGATGACTAAAGTGCAAGCTGAGCAAACTAGAGGGTGAATTATTAAAAATTTGTAATGAAGTGACCAATCAGCTGAATGCCTAGTATTATCAAAATGAGTTTAGGATACAAAAAAATGTGTAGATTTTGCCAAAAGACTACCAGGCATATTGAGAATCATGCTGAGGTCTAATAGGAACTTGTTTGTTTCTTAGGTTTATATTCTTTTCTCCACCCAGACTCCCTTCTGTGTGAAACTATTTCTTTTGTGATGGAATTTTAATGCCTTTGAAATAAAATGGTGTGGACTTAAAATGAAGAGAGTAAATAAAAAAAAAAAAGATGAAGGCTCTCACCTTGCAGCCCTTTTCTTAGCCCTTACAGAAAGCTGCTAATTACATTTTCATACTTCACCCAAAAGTATAGAATGCAAAATCAAGTAGTTAGAGAAGTATTCAATAGCTATATTGAATTGAAAAGACAAATGAACGTTGATTTAAATAGCTGTAATATTCTTCTGACTCAATCAGTTGTATCAGTTCTAGCATTCATTCTAAATATGCATCTATGGAAAACATAGAAAACATATTATATTTAACATGAAGGGTCAATTAAATTTTGCCTGTCAGTAAACTTTTTGTTCGAATTATTAACAATATATTAAACAAAAAAAAAACCTGAGTGATTAGTAACAGTAACATATTACTGCTATATTTCAGGCATTGTTCAGTCTGTTTTACAAGTATCAATTTATGTAATATTCACATCCTATGAATTTAGGAACTTGTATTCCTATTTTACAGATGATGATGCAACTGAGGCACGAAAAGGTGAAGTGACTTTTTTGTGTGGCTAGTCCTAGATTCAATCCGTGAGAATCTGATTCCAGAACCAGAATCCCTAACTCTTCATTAGACAGATTACTGAAATGCCCTAATTGAGGCATTTCAGACCAATAGATTGCTTATTTAAACATTAGTCCTTCTAAATCTGCTAAGCTGCAGATGCTGACGGTCTTTAAGCAGCTTTATCTGTTCTGTCAAGGAGCAAAGATACTGTGTCTTTTTAGGACCTTGGCATCGTAATTAATAAGGCACTACCCATCCGACCACTGGAACTACCGTTGCCCAGAAAGACACTACCCCACCCTCCTCTACCAAATTAGAACCGTATACCTCAGAGCAAGTTTGCATCAGACCTGAATTTATCACAGCCTCTTAGACATTTTAACTATTCACCACCTTTGCCTGAAGTGCTTAGATCAGCTCCCTTAGTCCTGGCTCAGTCTCACTCTGAGTTTTTCCCTTTTTACACTAGCAATACATTGGAATGCTCTGTGACTGTTTCCTTCTGAGAGAATAACAGATTTGGCAAAACAAAATGAAACCCTTCTTTATTTGCATGAACTCAGTTTTCATTTTTTAACTCGGTAACTCCAATCCTGATACTGAATAACGGTAACCATGTCCATGATTATTTATTATCCTCATTTAAAGTTAATTAATTGCTAAATCAGTGAGTCTCTGTACAGTGTTATTTTCATAGTACAAAAATGAAAACTAACATCCAAGAGTTTCTGACTTGCTTAAGCAATGGTGGGACATTTCAGTAATATTCCAGAGTAGAGTTTAGTGGGAAAGGAGCTTTACTTTCTTTATTCCATTTTTTCTTATTTTAACAAATGTGCACCCCTCTGGGCACTAAATGTAGTGTGCTGTCACACCCTAAACACTCACTGTACTGTTTTCCACAATGTTTTTAGAGAGACTGTTGATCTGTGCAGAATATTCTAATAATTAAGCCATGCAAAGGCTCAGGAGTTTCTCTCTGCCATCCCAATGAGGCCTCTGTCATTATTTATTGGCTTACATTGAAATGGTTAAGTAGAGTAGACAAATTCCTGAAAGTTAAATGAACATGATTAAAGGAGTAAGGATTGGACAGAATTCGGTGAGAACAAGAAACAAATGCTCTTTGAAAGTTTGGTGAGTACTTAAACCATGCAAACCTTCTCAATAAATAGAACTCTGCTTGTCTGTCCTGGTTGAATATGATACTGAAAAATTTTAATGTCAAGTAAACCTTGTTTCATATACAAACAAGAGTAGATAGACAAAATATCTGGTTTCCTTTTGCGTCTATTTGCTCATGGGAGAGCAAATGAATGAACTTGGACAAAATTTTGAAGTTGAGATAAGAATCCTAACCAACATCATCTAAGTTAGAGGTTTCTTCTATTTAAGTCATTTAAATGGACTCTTTAAGTGATTTTTAAAAATCCAAATTATGAATTTCTTTAAAATGCAGTCTGGGACTCTGGCTCAAATGTTGCCCATTATGAGTTGCTAGTAGAGGACTTGCTTTGAAGAATAGATTAAATGATTAGCATATCAATGATCTGTGTGGGAAGACATACCCAGAGTAACTTTGTTGGTCTATAGTTAATTTAATTGGCTAATTTAACACCTTATCATACATCAATTAAAGATAAGGAGCCACCTAAATGACCACAAATATAATTAATGAGGCCTGAAAGGAGGGACCTTTTTGCATCTATCTCTCTTTAACCCCAGCACTTAATTCCTGGTACATCAGAGAATATAATCAATAAAAATTAGTCAAATTAATAAACTGTATTCTAGGATTAAAATATATGGAAATTAAAAGGCTCAGAAATAGTTTCAGATGTAATAATAGGTTATTTGCATTGGCTTCTTTGTAGCTATTTTTACATGTTTATTTCTGCCTTACTAAGCTTCCTTGTCTTCCTATATCTAGCTTGCAGTAATATATATAATATTATAAAAATCTATTTTTAACAAAAAAGTAAAAGATATTTTTTATCATTTATCATGCATAAAGAAAGAAATTCCTTTAAAATGGTGTGTCCTTTAAGAAAGCGCTTAGTGTTTATAACCTACTTTAATAGCTTGAGAGCAAAATGCTTTTGATATCTACATTAAATCCCCAGAAATAGAGAAAGAAGAGCTTGGAGCTGAGATGCAAATAATTCTGTTTCTCTGTCAGAAACTAAGAAAAAGAAGAGAGTTGCTAATTATTCCAGAACTTTGGGGGTTAATTGTATCCTTAGGGGGGAAAAGTGGTCGTCTAGCTATTAGGTTGAGGTATGAGATTCTAGACCAGTGTTAAAAAATATTTATTTTTAACAGCATAATCATGACTCCTATACAAACCTAAAATAAATGTGTTACATTTGTATTTAAGTCATTAATTAATGAGGGACCTAGTAAAATGTTACAACAGTTCCAGAAAGAATTCAAGTAGCAAAATAGATTGATGAACGAGATGATGAATGATAGAGACATTAATAGAATACTGGAATGAATTTACAAATTTGCAAAATTGGTCTGTCCACTGGATAATAATGGATTAAATATGGCAGAAAGTGAAGAGGAACTAAAAAGCCTCTTGATTCTCAGTTGTGTCTGACTCTTTGCGACCCCATGAACTGTAGCACTCCAGGCCTCCCCGTCTATCATCAACTCCCAGAGTTTACACAAACTCATGTCCATTGAGTTGGTGATGCCATCCAACCCTGCTAATTAGAGGCATGGAATTCAGTAGGGGGAAGACAAGCAGGAGGAAAGAAGAAATTACACAAAAAGAGGAGTGTGCTTCTCGAAAAGAACCAAAGAAGGTTTGGGACCAAAGAATATTAAGTCATATTGGTTGTGCCCTGCACAACCCCAGAGGGCATGATTCAGATCGATTCCAATGTGAATGGTTATGGGAATGGCACCCACTGGAGTTGTGCAGTGAGCAACTTGGACAACTGAACATGGTGGTCCAGAGATGAGTAAAGATTTCTCAAGAGGAGTTCTGGAGAGATGCTAACAGGAAATGGAAATAAGATGGTAGAATGAATAGGGTTTAACAAGCTGATTAAAAGGAAGTGAGATATTCCACATGGAGCTACCAACATATGGGAGAGCTCCAAGCCTGGGAAGATCTCAGTATTAATGTGGAACCATTGTGAGGTGGGGGCTGCTATAGGAGAAAACTGGTCTCCCCTGGTCTCATTACAACATGGCCCATAATATTACAATGTTCCACTCATCTCCCAGGAAGGAGCTATCCCAAAGGTATTAGAGGGAGAGAAGCCATTTTCCCAGATGGAAAACCCTGTGTTTACCAATATTCCTGAAAGGAGATCAGGATGTTAGAAAGACTCATCGCGATCAGGACTTGAGGCAGAATACAAGCCCGCCAGGGTCTGTGAAAGTAACAAGAACCAGGCGACCAAGAGAGCTTTGCTGCTGAGTGGTGATCATAACACACATGCAAGCACACACATGCATGCACACACATGTGCACACACATACACACATGCACACACACACAGAAGAGCAGAGAGGGGAGGAGACACCAGCCTGGATGCAGTAGCAGAGGGAGTTCAGCTGAGGAGTGGTCTGGGCACCAGGAAGGTGGCACAGATTCGAGCTGGCTTCTGTGGGCATTGTTTCTGCCTCTGCTACGCCAGCCTCTGCAAGGACCACACTGCTCACTCTTGGGCTGGGGGTAAGCTGCCAGTCTCCGTGGGACGTGAAGAAGCAGTGTTTTCTGCAGCATGCTGGTCTGTTGGAGAACACTGAAGTAGGTGACGTCAGGGTGCCTCCTCCAGCCCATGGAGCGATTGACTTATCACTGGGATCCTGCTCTTCCTGCGTCTCCCAGATCCCCTTCCTACCTGCATTTGCTCTCCTTTTTGTATTGTGGTTGGAGAAAGCAAGGAGCAGGGTCATCCTCTTTGAGCTCGGGCTTTGTGGTTGAGTGAATGAGGACTGAGTTGGGGAATATACACGAAATGGCAGGGTTGAGACACGCAAATGTAATGGGTACAAACTTAGACATTTGGACCTTGAGTTGGTGGTGAGGGTTCTCAGTGTGGGTAAGGATCTGAGAGTCATCTGCATTCAGAAATTACAATGCCAGTACTTTAAGAAATGGCTGATATTTCTACTGGCATTTTTCTTAGCATTGTACCTGTATAAATTCCTTCAATGCATACAACAGCCCCTTGTGAAAAGGTACTATTAGTCTCCCTATTTTAAAGACTGAACAGCTGAGGCGGTGATTTTAAATACCTTTCCTATAGTTCTACAGTTAGAATGAAGTAGAGCAGTCTGGCACAGAACTGTTAAGCATGCCGTTAAGGTGGAAGTAAATATGTGCTACTAGAAAGGATTTCTGAGAGAATGGACAAGGAAAAGAAGAAAGAGGATTAGGATGGACTGGTTGGATCTCCTTGCAGTACAAGGGACTCTCAAGAGTCTTCTCCAGCACCACAGTTCGAAAGCATCGATATTCTTTGGAGCTCAGCTGTCTTTATGGTCCAACTCTCACATCCATAGGTGACTACTGGAAAAACCATAGCTTTGACTATATGGACCTCTGTCAGCAAGACGATGTCCCTGTTTTTTTAATGAGCTCTCTAGGTCTGTCATAGCTTTCCTTTCGAAGAGCAAGGGTCTTAATTTCGTGGCTGCAGTCACTGTCCACAGTGATTTGGGAGCCCAAGAAAATAAAGTCAGTCACTGCTTCCTCTTTTCACCCTTCTATTTACCATGAAGCGATGGGACTGGATGCCATGATCTTAGATTCGTGAATGTTGAGTTTCAAGCCAGCTTTTTCACTCTTCTCTTTCACCCTCATCAAGAGACTCTTTAGTTCCTCTTTGCTTTCTGCCATTAGAATGGTATCATCTGCACATCTGAGGTTGTTGATATTTCTCCCAGCAATCTTGACTCCAGCTAGTGATTCGTCCAGTCTGTAGTTTGCATGATGTACTCTGCATCGTAGTTAAATAAGCAGGTGACAGTATATAGCCTTGCCATACTCCTTTCCCAATTTTGAATCCTGGATTAAGGATTAGCTGTGACAGGAGCCGACCCGAGTCCAACCTCTCGCTTCCCCATCAGCTCCCAGTTCCGCAGTTCAGAGCGCCTGCGGCCAGCCGGTCACAATGTCCTTGGGAATTGGCCCCTGGCTCTGTTTGGGCCTGGAGAGCAGTGAGAGCCGCGGTGCCACACGGCCGAGGCCACAGGCTCCTGCCAGAGAAGATGGACCTGCTGTGTGCTCCTCCATCCATTCATTCGTTCTTGCATGTTCCCAGGTGACACACATGCTTCTGGAGGGTCGAAAGTTGAAAAAGACCCGATTCCTTCTCAGGACATTTGGAATCTAGTTTGAGAGTTTGAAATAGTTGACTTCTAATGAACCATAGCAATATCATTAAACTATTCCCTCACACTGCTAATCATTAGACTGAGTTTGACAAAACTATTACAGGTTAAGCTTTTTAAATTGTCTCTGTAAGTTAAAATAAACGCAAGCAGAATTCACAGGAGAGAGATATAGGGCAGGACATTAAATGCCCAGAAATGCCAAGGGCATTCTAATTTTAGAATAAAGAACCTAGTGGCCGAGCATGGGGCAGGGCCGGAATGTCCCCTGCCTGAGCCAACAATGTCATGGCTCTCCCTCACCCCACTCCTCCCTGACCCTAAAGGGTTTGTATTGGGAAAAATTTGGATACCAGACAGCCTCTCTCATAATTCTTGGAGGTTTTTTAAAAATTGCAATTGGTTTCTTAGAGGTAATAAACTAGGTTTACGACAATTGTGGCAAAAGTGACTTCGTAGCTCTGGTCTAACGAGTGAGGCTCCCTGCTCCGAGGGGAATGGTTCTGAGTCCCTCTGGTGGTTGCAGACCCGGGTGATCCAGGGGTAGGGACAAAGACTCCTGTGAAGAGCATATTGCCAGGGAGCTGAAGGGGTTTACCTAGTGAAGCGGGAAAGCACAGGTGCACGCATTTAGCTTTGTCCTGTGGGGAATGAAAATCTATTTTTAATCAGCACTATAGCATAGAAGAAGTATGGCATGTATGCTTGCTATGCGCAGTGGCAGCTGGAGGGAAGCTGGCAGTTTGTCACCGCAGTACTGCGTCTAAAAAAAAAAAATTCAATCTTCAGCTGAAAAAAAAATGAGACAAAATAATAGCAGCTCACATTTCTTGAGCACTTCCATGCTTGGTGGTGGGCGCTTCACTTGATTATTACTTCATTTCTCCTCCTATCGCCCTTATGAAAGTTCTATAATTATCCAGGAGGTAAGCAAGGATCCGGGGGTAAGATAACGTCCTCGCGTTCCCGGGGCTGTGGTGGAATTCCTATTTGAAATCCTAGTGAGTGTGCTCTTGAGGTCTGCTTCAGTGTCCTGTGAGCCTGCCAGAATGTCCTGGGCGCCCCAGAAGTCTCCCTGTTGACATAATGGAACCATAGACTGTCACCTTCATAGGGGTCAGAGTCTATCTTGATTGGTTCCATCTGACCCCAGTTCCTAGTTAGAAGCCTACCCTATCATAATAATCCATACTGGTTGAATAAATGGGTGACGAGTGAGTGAGAGAAATGAGTCTTACGCAGTCTTCTACTGAGTCAGTTTTTGAGAAAGGAAAATAGGCACAAGTGTCCAGGGATTTTGGAAATAGAGCTTTCCAAGAAGGACCTGTATTTCCAAAATATACCACCTTTTAGCAACTCTATAGGTTGTTTGTATGTGTTAGTCACTCAGTCGTGTCTGACTCTTTGTGACCCCATGGACTGTAGCCCACCAGGCTCCTCTGTCTGTGGGATTCTCCAAGCAAGAATACCAGAGTGGGTTGCCATTCCCTTCTCTAGGGGGTCTTCCTGATGCAGGGGTCACACCCAGATCTCCCACATTGTAGGCAGATTCTTTACCTTCTGAGCTGCCAGGGAATTCCTGCAGGCTAGCTGCATGTAGTTAGTGAAGCAAACACCTAAGAAGTGGGAAGGAGGGCAAATTAAGCAAAGTGTAGCAGCGTGAGCAAAAAGGAGTATTATATCAGGGAATATATTAGTCATGAGCAAACCGAATGGAAAAAAGTCATAGGATAGAGACTCGATAATGTTTTGTTTAATAAACACTTGTGGAATTGGACTGAACGTGCCTTGATGCAACAGGCCTGTACTTCAGTTTCAGGGCCATATGTTGGGGTATTCTTATGGCCTGAGAAATACTAAAGTCAAAGTCTATGAGTGCTGATAAAGCCAAGGCAGGTCGGAATTCTTTCATTATCTTGTAGTTCCTGCCCTTAAAGTGCCTGCTCCTAGTTTGAAGATCCTGCTTTCGAATTCGAGTTTCTCACTCATTGCTGTGCTGATAATGTGCTGTTTACTGAGGCAGGCTGCTCCGTTTTTGCAGAGATCAAGTACCTATGCGTAAGAACATGAATTTTGACAGCAAGTGTCTCATGAAAATCCCGCAGAAGCACGGTACCCCTTCAAGGGAGGTGGTGAGGGCAGAAACCCATTGTGCATCTCCAGACCTTTCATGTCTCAGCCTGTGGACCCCAGCATGCTCCTGGAGATGACCTTGGCTTAGAAACTGTACTCCCCTTTCTTGCCTGTCTCCTGGGAAACAGTAGGAGCGTGGACTGTGGGGTGGGGTGGGGGCAGGCTGCCCAGTGCTTCAGAGTGGAGGGAGCCTGCCGGGCTCCATGGAAGGAGCAAGAAAGCCCCGTGAGTCTCCTTTTGAGATCAGAATGGCCAGAGAAACTCCCCTTCCCTGCCTCAGCCCCTTACGCCTCACTGAGGATTATTCAGCTACATTATAGCTCTTTATTAGGGGTTATGTGTACTATTATCAAGGGCAAATTACAGGCCAAACCGTAAGGGTCAACAGGAGGGAGGAGCTGGCACTGTACTCTAAGGAGCAGAATTGTCTTAAAAAGCATATGAGGGGCTCAGTTTCTGTCTGACTGCTAACTTCAGATGTGAAACTCTGCTATACCAGCCACACACAGAGTGTGTTTAAATACTGCACTATCATTAATGCAGAGGTCTAGAGGAACATACGTTCGACTGTGATTAAACCATGTGCAATTTTCTTTATTTAATTTCTGCGGGGCCAGTTGCAAAGCAGATTTATCAAGTCATGACTTGGAGAATTTTCTTTTATTAGAGCAATGTGGATCTTAAACATAAAAGTCATGTCTTCAAATACCATTATGTTCCAGTGCTTTATGCTGTGTTCATGAAATTAGGCCAAGAATTGCCTGTACCAAAGTGATCAGGGAGCTAATATTTAGAGAAGTGAATGAGCTAACATTTGTTTTGTGTATTGTAGGTATCAAGCCTTATGTTAGGCCCTTTATATGTTTTATCTCACTTGATTCTCAAAGGTGTCTCTTAATTTAGAATTGTTTGCCTATTTTTCACACCAGAAAGGGAGAGAAAGTCTTCTCCCAGGTTATATTTACTAAATTAATTATAAAACTTATGTTCTTTCTCTATATTTTACTGTCAAATATATCAATAATTATTGAGGAAGTAAGAACAGAGATTTAGACAGCATATTAAAAAGCAGAGACATTACTTTGGTAACAAAGGTCCATCTAGCCAAGGCTATGGTTTTTCCAGTAGTCATGTATGGATGTGAGAGTTGGACTGTAAAGAAAGTTGAGTGCCGAAGAATTGATGCTTTTGAACTGTGGTGTTGGAGAAGACTCTTGAGAGTCCCTTGGACTGCAAGGAGATCCAACTAGTCCATCCTAAAGGAAATCAGTTCTGAATATTCATTGGAAGGACTGATGCTGAGGCTGAAACTCCAGTACTTTGGCTACCTGATGCAAAGGGCTGACTCATTTGAAAAGACCCTCATGCTGGGAATGACTGAAGGCATGAGGAGATGGGGACAACAGAGGATGAAATGGTTGGATGGCATCATTGTCTCAATGGACATGAGTTTGAGTAAACTCCAGGAGTTTGTGATGGACAGGAAGGCCTGGCGTGCTGTGGTCCACTGGGGTCGCAAAGGGTCAGACACGACTGAGCAACGGAACTGAACTGAACTGAAGCAAGAGATCCTTTTATGAAATGAGTTTTTATTCCTTTTATCTAAACTTTTTATATGTATTTGACTCAATAATTTTAAGTGTTTACCTTTTGCACACAGCTCAAAATCTCTTGCCTCTCTAATATATCAAGTGATAGAGTTTTCTTCATTTGCCTACTCCAGTCGCATCTACCAAATCTTGTATCTTATTCCTTCAAAATTGGAGGTAACATTTACTATTTTATAAGGCTTTCCCAGATAAATTTTATTGTTTTGAGTTTTTATATATGTATATATATATATATATATATATATAAAACATATAATAAATATCTGATCTATAGAGTAATTGGAGGCTTCCCAAATATAGCTAGTAGTAAGGTACCCACCTGTCAGTGGAGGAGACACAGGAGACTTCTATTTTATAAGGCTTTCCCAGATAAATTTTATTGTTTTGAGTTTTTATATATGTATATATATATATATATATATATATAAAACATATAATAAATATCTGATCTATAGAGTAATTGGAGGCTTCCCAAATATAGCTAGTAGTAAGGTACCCACCTGTCAGTGGAGGAGACACAGGAGACTTGGGTTTGATCTCTGGGTCAGGAAGATCCCCTGGAGGAGGGCATGGCAACCCACTCCAGTATTCTTGCCTGGAGAATCCAATGGACAGAGGAGCCTGGTGGGCTGCAGCGCATAGGGTCACAAAGAGTCGTACATGATGAAGCAACTAAGCATGCGCATAGAATAGCTATAATCGTTGGCCAAGGTTTCCATCAAGATTATTCTTTGTGCTTATTTAGCACTTTATTTATGTGGGCAATGGGTTATAGGAGCTCTGTAAGAGCAGGGATGTTCATTTGTGTTTCTCTGTGCTTAATGTCTAGTTGAGGGCCTGGCAGATAGAACTCTTGCCCCCTCCCTCCATGTATATGTACACAGATGTGCTCACACACATTTGTATAGATATTTCTATTTGTAATGCACTTACATTAAATAGCATGGACATCAGGTTTTGGTCATGTTACCATCTTTGTTAAGTTTCATTTGCATTTTCTGTATGGAGTTCAAATGTCTTTTTTTCATATCATATTCTTTTTTTTAATATCATATTCTTTCCTACCTTTTTGCTTTTATTAATTGTGAGACTAATTATTCAGCCTGAGCAATACCTCTTTGTTAAATATTTCACTGTCTGCACTCAGGCTTCATACGTTCAGCATTGTAACTATTACAGGACTAAGAAAGGCAGTATTTCATGAGGCTTAGAACATTCTTGAAAGAAAATGTGAATACTTGTTAAGGATGTGAATGCTTTCTAAAATAATTTTGTGTTTAACCAGAAGGAAAAATGTCTTCCAAAATTTCTGTTCCCAGTGTTAGATAACTCTGCACGATGCATGTTTCTCTGTGTGTACATGTGTGTACACACGTGTTTATGTATGTGAGCATATGTGTGCAAGTGCATGGATGTGTATGCATGTTTAACCTGAGTTGAAGTCTTCCATCTAGATTAAAAATTTTGCCTCTGTGTTTTTTCAATATTTTAAGTGCTCAGAAGATAATGCAATATTGCAAATTATTTTAACAACCCTACAGACATTGCTGTTAAGTATAGTGAATGAATGAATGAAAATACATGCTGATATTCTTGAAATGTATGAAAATGCATGGGAATACATGCTTATATGGCACCCAAGTAAAAGCATCCCACATCTTTCCCTTGTTTCACATGCATAATTGCTGGTTTCTTTTAATAAACTGGGATCATATCATATTCTACAGCCAAACAGGGACTTGCAAAAGATTTTCACACTCATTGGTTATTAAAGTTTCCAAAGATCTAAATACTCGTAACATCCTGAGCCTGTGATTTTCAACAACGAAGCTTTAAATTCTTCTGACATTTAACGGAATTTTCTGTGGTGTTAAAACAGTGTTCTACATGAAATGCATTATAGAACTTTTGATTTTTTCTTTTTGGGGAGAAAAAGGATAGGAATAACGAGCTCTTGATAAAGGAAACCCAGTTCAATTGGATTTTAAATATGCATGTTAAAAATAGATTGTGTACACATGAGATGTTGGATGATGCTTAATCAACAGTAATTGTATTTCAAGCAAGCATGCCCTTTCCATATTCTGTTTGGCACTCCCATGATTTGCCAGGATGTGTCATGCTCTGGAATTGTGGCAGCTTCTGAATTTTTGTACTTAAGCCTCTTTTAAACCATTTGGAGTTAAAGGTCATGCCAGGTGTCACTGGAAAGATAATGTCCTACGGGGTGTCAGTACAATCTGTGATATGATTTATTACTTGGAATCATATGTTAATTGGATGGCAGCTGCTTTTGAATGGGTAGGCTTTCTCTTTTCTTAATGCTGACAGATGAAAAAGGAGATATCTGTTGAAAGAAGCCCCTTTAGTGCTAAATGAAAGTCTGAAGCTCACTAATTTTTACTTTATTTATGTATTTAAGAACTCGGTTGTCTAGCTGTCAAAAATGGGAGAAAATATTCCGTACAGGCTGGAAAAATCTGCTCTTTTGTCAAGCAGGTTCATATCAGAAGTCTCTGCTTGTGTGAAGCTCATGGTTGCTACTGTCTAACCTTTCGGTTGAGTCATCTTTTCCTATCTCCTGGTTTCCAGTGCTTTTTATACCTGCCCACATCACCAGGGCTTTCTTTTGTCTCTTTTTAAACCTACTTTTAGTTGGTAGTCAAAAATGCACTATGGTATGGCATGTATGTGTTACCATGATTTTCATTTCTCAGATCACCCAAGGATACTCAAGCACTCAAGCATAGCCAAATCCGAGGTGGGTTTAGCCCTGGCTTTCCCGCTCCTGGAAATGACCCTGGGAGAATGAGCTTCAGCTTACCCATACATATGATGGGATAAGTGACGTTATGCACGATTTGAAAGTTTGTAAACTGTGAAGTACTAATTAACGTGGGAATAATGATTACTAATGTGACATATTCAGTGGTATACATTCCATTATCAGTAATCAGCCTGGAGGATGAAGGTCGTGCTCCATTAAATAGAGAGAAATTCTTGGTGATTCCAAAATAACACCTCACGGGGAGTATCACTAAAATTGTTGGCTTTGTGGCAAGAACAATTACATTGCTTTTACTGTAGGTAAAATACTAAGTTTAGGGAAAATACTCAATTTAGGGAAAATACGCCTCCCTTTGGGCTTTTATGTGTGTGTTCAACATCTAATATTCAAATTAATGATTCCTGGAGCCCACCTCACCTACTGCAAGGTTGACTTTCTTCTCTTTGACATTCTCCATTTCCTCCTTCTTTCTCTTGTCTCTTCCTCTGGGTAGGTGGTCAGCTCAGTGTCAGAACTGAGTGCTTAATACAACAGGAAAACCTGAAGGCTAGCTCAAGCCACCAGGGAGCGGGTCAACCTTCATTTGTAATTTGGCCACGGTCATTCTAGAAAGGACCTAGCCAGTCTGGCCGCTGACTATCCACTGTGGTGAGGCCCACAGTGATCAGGCTCACCGGTCATCCCAGGTCAGGTGGTAGCTTCTCTGCATGGAGCTTCTCTTGAGAAAGGAGTACTGTCACCCTGCTTATTTAGCTTATATGCAGAGTACATCATGAGAAAGGCTGAATGAAGCACAAGCTGGAATCAAGATTGCCAGGAGAAATATCAATAACTCAGATATGTGGATGATACCACCCTTATGGCAGAAAGTAAAGAAGAACTAAAGAGCCTCTTGATGAAAGTGAAAGAAGAGAGTGAAAAAGTTGGCTTAGAACTCAATATTCAGAAAACTAAGATCATGGCATCTGATCCCATCACTTCATTGCAAATAGATGGGGAACCAGTGGAAACAGTGACAGACTATTTTGTTGTGCTCCAAAATCACTGCAGATGGCGACTGCAGCCATGAAATGAAAAGATGCTTGCTCCTTGGAAGACAACTATGACAAAACTGGACAGCTTATTAAAAAGCAGAGACATTACCAACAAAGGTCCATCTAGTCAAGGCTATGGTTTTTCCAGTGGTCATGTATGGATGTGAGAGTTGGATCATGAAGAAAGCTGAGCACCAGAGAATTGATGCTTTTGAACTGTGGTGTTGGAGAAGACCCTTGAGAGTCCCTTGGACAGCAAGTGGATACAACCAGTCCATTCTAAAGGAGATCAGTCCTGAATATTCATTGGAAGGACTGATGCTGAAGCTCCAATATTTTGGCCTCCTGATGGGAAAAATGGACCCATTGGAAAAGACCCTGATTCTGGGAAAGACTGAAGGCAAGAGAAGAAGGGGATGGCAGAGGATGAGATGGTTGGATGGCATGACCATCTCAATGGATATGAGTTTGAGTAAGCTCCGGGAGTTGGTGATGGACAGGGAGGCCTGGTGTGCTGCAGTCCATGGGGTCACAAAGAGTCAGATGTGACTGAGTGACTGAACTGCTCTGATCTCTGTGTGGAGATCTGATAGGGGGAGAGTTCGGTGAGCTGGATATTGTACAGAAGGTTCACTCTGTGCCTCTGTTGGTCTGGACTCCCCAATATTGCTGAGCTTTACTGCATTTACACCAATTTCCCCCAAGACAGGCCCACAGTTATGGGAGTCCTCATCCAGGAAGGGTTCAGCCTCAACCTCATAGTGGGCGATTGGTTACAGCCCTCCTGCAGGGCGAGCCTGGCCCCTGAGTCAAGACTTTATCAAGAGTCTCAAGTTCTCTTTGTGTCTTGAATTCTCTGGTATTACATCAACAGAGACCCTTTGATAAGGTCCAACCTCAAAAGAGCAGTCAGGGTCTCACAGGAGGCTCACTGGGCTTCTAGCAACTCTGGAAATTATAGGTCAGGATTCTTCAGAGGAAGAGAATCAATAGGATATCCATGTATCTTTCAAAGACATTTATTAGAAGATATTGGGTCACATGATTATGGAGGCTGAGAAGTCCCTGGACCTTCCAGGGAAAGCCAAGGCTGCAGTCTGAAGACCTGAGAGATGGATTGCCGATGGCACACGTTCTGTTTTGGGTCAGAAGACCTGAGCACCAGGAGCACCAAGGATGTGAGCTCCGTGGACCAGCTCAGCAGTCAGACAGCTCGAATTCAAGCACCTCCATCTTTTCTGTCCTCTTCAGGTTCTCAACAGATTGGATGAATCCCATCCACACTGGCGAGGTCCATCTGCTTTGCTCAGTCTACCAATTCAGATGCTTCAGCCAGAAACATCCTCACAGGCACCTCAGAGATAATGTTTAGCTAGATAATTGAGTAACCCTTGGCTTAGTCAAACTTGCACATAAAAGCAACTGTCACTGGTGTAGGGACTCCTTTTTCCAAGTCTCCAAAAGTCTTCTTATACCCTTTCTCCACCATTTCCTAGCCCTAGTTGAGTGTGTGTGCGCGTGTGTGTTTGTATGTGTTTAAAGAATGCATTTCCATTTCCTTGCCAGCAGAACCAGGAGACAAGTAGATTTTCTTGCTAAATTATTAAAAGATTCTACTTTCCTGGGTACCTGAATATACACTGTACTGTACTGTCCTCAGTCATGTCTGACTCTTTGTGACCCCACAGACTGCAGTCTGCCAGGCCCCTCTGTCCATGGGATTTCCCTGGCATGAATACTGCAGTGGGGTGCCATTTTCTCCTCCAGGGGATCTTCCTGACCTGGGGATTGAACCCATGTCTACTGAGTCTCCTGCATTGGCAGGTAGATTTTTTACCACTGTGCCACCTGGGAAGTCCATTGGATGTATAGATTTTTACTAAAAAATAAGCATTTTTTTACAATGTTTTCTAATGTATAAACATTTTATGTAAAGCCCTTGGTCAGTGTGGGAAAATCTGACTGAATATAATACATTTGGTTTTCAGAGTTATAAACAGTAAAATCGTAAGAATAGAGTATAATTTTAGAAATTTCAGATCCAAGAAAATAAAATCTTAAGTAGAATACAGTTAGCAAGGTGTTAAATAAAATGTTATAAAAATGAGGGTGTTAGATGATAAATATGCTTGTCAATATAGTTCTTAGTTGTATCCATATTTTTAATAAAGGATGGTTAGCTTTAGGTGCTGGTCAAGAATGGGCTACTATGGAGGATGGACAGTTATCACAGCTTTTCAGAGGAGATCTTCCCCATGACCTATGGCCTCGTGCTTGTCACCTCTACTTTTATTTGGAAAGAAAAACAGGATACCTGGTCCAGTTCAATTAGTGATTTTAAAGATATATATATATATATTTCCTTATTAAGACAATGGGGACAATTCTAGGCAAGCTAACACATGCCAAGAGGCTATATTAAAATTTTCCTTAGACTCCTTGGGTGTAGGGGAAATAGTGAATATAGTTTAGGAATGTGAAAATCTTTGTATTTTATATTTGTGTTTAGTCTCTTGAAGTGAATTGAAGTCGCTCAGTTGTGTCTGACTCTTTGCGACCCTGTGGACTGTAGCCCACCAGCCGCCTCTGTCCATGGGATTCTCCAGGCAAGAATACTGCAGTGGGTTGCCATTTCCTTCTCCAGGGGATCTTCCCAACCCAGGGATCAAACCCAGGTCTCCCGCATTGCAGGCAGGCGCTTTAACCTCTGAGCCACCAGGGAAGCCTGTTTAGTCTCTTGGTTGTGTCCAACTCTTTGAAACTCCATGGCCTGTAGCCCTCCAGGCTCCTCTGTCCATGGGGATTCTCCAGACCTTCGCTGCATTTTTACATATCTCATTTCCCCTGTTAGACTGTAAGCTCCTTGAGGGCAGAGGGCAGTGAGGGCAGAGGGCAGTCAAGACAGGCCTTCACTGCACTTCAGGCAAGAATACTGGCGTGGGTTGCCACGTCCTCTTCCAGGGGGTCTTCCCAACCCAGAGACTGAATCCAGGTCTCCTGCATTGCAGGTGGATTCTTTAGCATCTGAACCACCAGGGAAGACCATATTTTATATATATGTTAGTATAAATATGACTTTATATTACTTACCATATGAAATCAATACCATCAATATACATCAAATGTATAATGTACCTCTAATGTTCTTAATAGTATGAGTGGTAAAAATGATCTGCCCTCAAGGAGCTTACCGTCTAATGGGAAATGAGACATGTGAAAATAAGTTTTAAAACAAAGATGTTTGAATTGCGACTGACTGGAGACGAGGTAGGGCAGGAGAGTTTGGTTGGAGGAACTGACGTTTGTGGGGACTTAGAAGGAGAGAGTGAATGGTAACAGGCCTAAATGGGATGAGAGCAGCATGAGTAGACAGGAGCTAAGGTAGGACTAAATCTGCAGGGGGAAGGTCACGGGGAGGAGGTAACATGGAAGAAGGTAGTAGAGACATTAGGACGCCTGCAAGCATTACTCCAGAAAGGCTGGACTTCATGTTGAGATCAGTAAGGCTCTTTCAAGAATTTTTACAGTGAAAGAAGATGAACCAGGTTAGAAAATGCCCTTGGATTAAGTAATAGAAGGTGTAGACAAGGCAAGATGGCTTTGAAGGGTATGATCACACTTTAGTTCAGGGACAGGCACACTTTTTTTGCTGCAGAGGGTCAGCTAGCATACCTTTTGGCTTTGCCAATCTATGACTCTGGCAACTGTTCACTTCTGGGGTTGAAGTTCAAAAGTAACCATAGATATTGCAGAACAAGTGGATGTGTCTGTGTCCCACGAAATCTTACTGATCCCTGTTCAAGCTTTAATCTGATAAATGACCTTCAGGTAAGGAGGCAGCATTGCATTTTAGAAAGACATTGGGTTTGGGATCATACATGCATGAATTTTAATCCTAGCACTAACTCTAGCTACAAGAAAAGAAATGTGATCATGGGAGTCAAAGCACCGATCACTTAGCAGATATTCAGATAATGTAAGATTCTTTCCCTATATTTAATGTCATAAAGTTCACTCTAAAAAACAAGTCAGGTAGAAACAGTGTTCTTTCTTTTTCGAGAGCATTTGATAAGCTCATGCTTACAGAGTCAATTCTGCATTCTCAGTCACATTCGAGTAGTTTCCCATCCATGTTACTTCCCTGGTTTTATTTGCCTCTGTGGTCTGTTTGAAACATTTAATCCATCAGGCTGGTTGTGTTCTTTGCCTAAAGACTTATCACTGTTAATAAAGCAACAGCAGTGACAACAATGATAGTTACTATTTATTATAATTACCAGCCATTGTGTTAAATCTTACATACAGTACCTTATCAACTACTCACAACTACCCACAATGTAAGTAAGCACTATTGTTTTTATTTAAGAGATGAGAAAAATGAGACTAAGGGAGCTTGTTTCCAAAGCTAGACATCTAGTAAGTTAAATAACTAGTTTTCAAACTACTTTCTGCTTCTCTGTGGTTTTTGAATTGTTCTTCCCTTGAATTTTTATCTCCTCTGCACCCATCAAAATATGATCAAATTTGGTTTAAATCTATTCCTTTTCATAAAATATTTCTAGAGGTCTTCAGCTCCCTTTGATCTTTCCCATCTTTCACATCTGGTATTATTTAGAATCTTTTGCCATTTGCTATATTAGTCTCTGGATGTCTGTGTCTTGCATGAAAGGGGACTTTAACTTTCTCAAGGGCTATGACCAACTCAACCATTATTTTCTTTGTGCCTGCTATATGATATAACTTATAGGTCCTTGAACATTCAGCAAATGTTTACTGAACTCCTGCTAGATGCTACATGATATGAGGTTTCTAAAATGATGTGATGAAGGAGGACCCAGGAGAAAAGACCAGTTTTCAGTTTCAAACATGAGCATAGACTTCTTGGGCTATGGAAGAAATGCAAATTCAAACTAGGGAAGGGTGAACTAGGTAATTTGGGTGAGCCAGGAAAATTGAGTCTGTACTGAGAAATAAGCTGGTTCCTTCAGAGATCCACTTGAAGGATGTGAAGGAATAAGTAAGAATTATCCTTAAAGGCTGGGCATTCCAAACTTTATGTATGTCTAGTTTCTGAAATTATAGCATGCCTATTCCTGTCTGCAGCAAAATACTGGCAAAGACAAGAAAAAGTATTCATCGTGGTGGGAAGCTGGGCTGTGATGACAAGTGGTATGTCATGGAAACTGTCAGAAGAGAATAAGGACAAATAGGAGGATGGGAGAAGCAGAGACAGGTTTCCAAAACCACAGTGGCCAGGGAAGGGATCTCCAGTTCCCACCGGCCTGTGATGGGGACTTTGAAATTGTCTAAATGGTTTTGTGGGTAATGCACAAGATGCAAGTTCTTGTCACATGATCCAAGGTGCCACCATTTTAGCGGTTACAACTATCCAAAAATACAGGATGCATTTGATGCAATCTTTCTGCATAATGTAATCAGGGAAACTGAGGCGTGCTTTGCACTATTAGACAACAATCAAGGGTAGTTAAAGACAGTCAAGTTGCTTCACTGCATGTAGCTGCTCACACTTGGGAAAGCCTCGGAAAATCGGGTATGGATTTAATGAGTCACAGATTTTATTACCTGTCCAACCAGTATTTTAAATAGCACTTGTTTTTCCTTTCATGTCAAATGCAAAATGAAGTAAGTGGCTTTGAAAATCATTACTTGGAGAGACAAAAGGAAGGGTCATGATCTCAGTTTTTAAATTGGTCCAAAGAGATACTGAAGGCAAACATAGTCCCTTCTGGGGTTCGTAAGGGAGTGATAATATGAGGCTACAGGACAAATGCCATTCTGTGTAGGACAGAATTCAGATTACAGGGCAAGCACTGTTGTGCGAGTAAGCAGCTACCATTCCTTATCAAGCAGCTAAGCTCTGGACTTTAACGCTCTGGTCTTTTAATGGGTCCCCAGGAGAACATCTTCTTGGTTGACCAAAAGCTAGAGGTAGCAGGAGTTCTCTGGAGGCCTCATTTAATCTTCTTGTGTGACGCAAGGAAATCCATAGGCATCACCAGGGAAACAAGGACATTCACAAGTTTCTATCAGGCCAGCTGGATTTCAGAGGAAACTAATTGGCATTTTTGAATAACGCTGGGGAAGAGAACAATCAGTAGGAAGGTGGTGAATTTGTCAAAGAGTCCTAAAATATCAAGGCCTGCAGAAAGCTGAGGTTTCATTTTCAGTATTGATTTAAAAACTCTACCCGGGGCTTTATAAAAAAGGAAAGGAAGTTCTGGGGGAAAATTTCCAGTTTCCATTGAGAAATGTTTCAGGAGACATAATTAACAGGAAAATGATGATGATGATGGTAGTAGTAATAATAATAGCTAGTAGGCTTGTATATATTCTCTTTCCTCAAAATTTAATGATTGAAGCCACAAAGCAGGAAACTGTATTCCTCTACAGCACGAACATATCAATTATATATGTCAAATGGAATTGATGCAGTTATAAGAAAATAGAAGGGAAATGCATATTATCTGAGTACTTACCGTGTGCTAGGCCCCAGACAGAAGCTTTATCTGTGTTTATATAACTATATGTGTGTGTATATACATATAGAGATACACCCTAACTTTAATAAAAATGCTGTCAGTTATTAGTTAAGGTGAAGTTTCAACACTGAAATGTGCTTTTCCCTATGCAGCTATGAGTGAGACAGTTGAACACAATATATGTGTTCTTCCAAGAATTAGGTCAAGTTCACCATGTGTCTGGCAGAATACTTCAGAGCCTTCTGGTCTACCTTGAGGCCCCTCTCCATGGGGCATGACTCCAGGGTAAGCAGAAGCACAATTTGCAGGAAGGAAATTATTGTCATTATGGTTCAGAATGATCACACCCTTGAGATGAACTGGCTTCTGATTCCATGTGTCTGGCAGAATACTTCAGAGCCTTCTGGTCTACCTTGAGGCCCCTCTCCATGGGGCATGACTCCAGGGTAAGCAGAAGCACAATTTGCAGGAAGGAAATTATTGTCATTATGGTTCAGAATGATCACACCCTTAAGATGAACTGGCTTCTGATGAGTATTGGTAGCTTTTGCTCTGAAAGAAAAACCAAGAGGTTTTCTGAAACCACAAATGGATAGAANCCCTCTCCATGGGGCATGACTCCAGGGTAAGCAGAAGCACAATTTGCAGGAAGGAAATTATTGTCATTATGGTTCAGAATGATCACACCCTTAAGATGAACTGGCTTCTGATGAGTATTGGTAGCTTTTGCTCTGAAAGAAAAACCAAGAGGTTTTCTGAAACCACAAATGGAAAGAAAGATTTTGTGGAAGTCTACTTTTAGCAAATTACCTCTTTGATCAGCAAATACCTTGACATCTTTCATATCATTTTCATACAACCTCTCTGTACAGATAAAGCTGTTTGAGGAGTTTAAGATGAAAATCAGATGAAATCCTGTGCTGAATTTAGTAATGCCAATCTGAAGACTCTGCAATCCCTAGATAATGAGGAAGTAATAGGCAAATGGGGGCAGTAAAGGACTCCATGGGGTTTATCTTTTGTGTCCAGGAAATACTGTGAGAATTTTAAAGAGGTGGGAGCTGGATTCCCTGGCGTGGTTCAGGGATGCCACAGGGGTTGAGTGTGATCCCCTCAGATGCAAGGGAGATCACTCATCCCCCATCTATGGACACAGAGTCAGACTTACTTGACCCTGTGGAAAAAAGCTTATTTTTTAAATGAAACACATTAGCCTGCTTCCTAGAGGAACTAAGTTCCTAGAGGAACTAAGAAGGGTTATACTGAGTGGTTCTGGGGAGAACCGAAGGGGTAACGGGGTCCCACCTCCTTCCGTACTCGTGTGCCAGGTGCATCATGCAGCTCAGATCTCTTTAGGGGCCTGATGAAGTGAAGGAGGTCCTGTCAAACATGTGGGTGTGAGAAGGGGTGGACAGGGGTGGACCTACAGATCTGCAGCAATCTCTTTCAACTTCAAGTTGAGGAAGCAGTGAAGAAAACATGGGAAGGGTGAGCCAGTGCGGGGGGTGGGTGGGCGGCATCCTGCTGGTGCTCCCACGTGGGCAGACATGGCTGGGCAGTGGGGTTCTACACAAGCAATGTCCAGGCTGTGCTCGCCCCCCAAAAGGGGGAGATGTTTCAGACGCTGCAGTGTGACCCTGGTGGCCCTACTAGCTGATGTGTTTGCTGGCTGATTGGAGCAGGTCTGCCTCCAAGTTCTGCTCTCTGACATGGGCACAGCCCCACAGACAGTTTCTCACTCATTCGTGTAAAGATTGCCTTTGCAGGTGGTGCTAGTGGTAGAGAATCTCCCTGCAGTGCAGGAGACACAGTTGTCGAGGGTTCGATCTCTTGGTGCAGAAGATCCCCTAGAGCAGGAGATGGCAGCCCACTGCAGTACCCTGGCCTGGAGAAGTCTGTGGACAGACGAGCCTGGTGAGCTGCAGTCCACAGGGTCACAGAGTCGGACACAACTGAGTGCCTGAGCAGTGTGGAGACCTGCTCCTTGGTGCCCTGTCCTCTGGACCTTCCTCTGAGTGCTGACCTGCCAGGACCAGGTACACTCAAGTCCCTTTCCTTTCTGGCTGGCCCTTTGTCTTCGAGATGTTATTTGTATTGAGTATTTTGAGACTTAGTTAACCTGCAATAAAATAATGGACAAAAATAGTTGGGATCTCTTTTGAGGTTGTGTAAGTAAAAGCATAGACATGGTATCCTTTGAACTTGATTGCAATCTTCTTCATCCACAAGTTGGGAAGAATGATAGTCACAAACTTAATGGGTTATTGGGAAAGTTAAACAAGAGACTGTTCTTACCATCTAGTGAAAATGAAAGTTGCTCAATCACGTCCCACTCTTTGTAACCTCATGGACTCTCCAGTCTGTGGAATTCTCCAGGCCAGAATACTGGAGTGGGTAGCCTTTCCCTTCTCCAGGGGATCTTCCCAACTCAGGGATTGAACCCAGGTCTCCCACATTGCAGGAGGATTCTTTACCAGCTGAGCCACAGGGGAAGCCCAAGAATACTGGAGTGGGTAGCCTATCCTTTTTCCAGAGGATCTTCCCGACCCATGGAATAGAACCAGGTTCTCCTGCATTGCAGGGGGATTCTTTACCCCCTGAGCTCTCAGGGAAGCCCTACCACCTAGTAGTATTCAGTAAAGTATATGGTTTAGCTGGTGAAAGACAAGCAACAGCTGTAGCTGGAATTATTTTGTCCTGTCTTAGAAAAAGAAAGAATTTTAATGGGGAGAAACTCATCAACATGAATAATCTGACATTTATGGTACTATATGAGTTATATGAGGATTATGCCATTCCAGTTATGAACAGACATTCAAAATCTTAAAAGCAGGCTTATTTGTCTTTCATAGCTTATTTGTTATTCAAAGGAAGATTGCAATAATGTAGTTTTTATTACGTGTGGCCTCTAATGGGGTTTTGAGACTAGGTTTCTATTTGGGTTCTGAAAGTTGGGAGCTCCTTTGCTGCCATATTTTCATTATCATTTCTGTTCTGTTCAACCTCCCTAACTTAATTTCTAGTTTGGTATTTCTCAAAGTGTGTCCCATGGGCCACCTCCATTAGGATTATCTTCCAGGGATCTTTTTAAGAGTGCAGACTCATTTCAGAAATGGGAATAAGAAATATGCATTCTAGAGAAGCTTTACTGGTAATTCTCAAGTTTGAGAAATGCTGGAAGTTTCAACCAGCCATTGTTTACCTCAATTATACATTTCTCGAGTCATCTCATGTGCTTCTATCAAATATTTCACTGTCTTCCAAGTATAGAAAATAGCATATAGATTATAAAAGGCCCAAAGAAGAGCTTAGAACCCATATTCCCAATATTTTTTGTTAATTAACTTCTTTCAGTTCAGTTCAGCTCAATTCAGTCGTGTCCGATTCTTTGTGACCCCATGGACAGCAGCGTGCCAGACTTCCCTGTACTTCGCTAACTTTCGGAGCTTGCTCAGCCTCATGTCCATTGAGTCGGTGATGCCATCCAACCATTTCACCCTCTGTCATCCCCTTCTCCTCCTGCCTTCAATCTTCCCCAGCATCAGAGTCTTTTCCAAACATAATATAAATCAAAAGATCTTCTACTTAACCTATTGTATACATTTTCATATGAAGATTGACTAACCCCTGCTAATCATGCTGTCTTATCATATAATGTGCTTATGCTTATCCAGAAAGTTAGTGTAGATGCCATGGTGTAGGACACACAAGCGCTTCACACCCTGATCCTTTCACCTTGTCATTTGAAACAAATTATTTCATATAAGTTCAGTTTGCTTACCTTAATACAGAGTTACAAATACTCATTTAATGATATTAGGAGATTAAATTATTTTATTATAGTAATATTAGTCTTTTTCTTTCCTGCTAAAAGCCTGAAACCATTTCTATGGGAGATTTCTGTTTATTTGTATTATTTGCAAAAATGCATCCTGACAGGACTGAGGTTAGGCAGAGGAGTAAGAAGTTGCCCTGGGCTTTGCTTCTAAAAATGCTTTAAGATACAAACTCACAAAGGACAGTAACTCAGATAATGAATTTTTGTGCCAAAAGATGACGTTAAGATTAAAGTGCCAGTGAACAGGATTCTCTTTATAAAACCCCAAACTGTAAACAATAATATTTAATAACAACAAAAAATAGTTAAAATGGAATTTGGAAGTTGCTTCCTACATGATGGAGAAGATTCTTGAGCAGATCTAGTGAGAATGCACATTTGCTAAATGTGTGAAATTAGTGGGTTCATCTGACAGCTGTTGTCTTTAAGTCTCAAAAATGAGTTTGTGGGTGAAAACTGTTCCAAGAGACTCGTGTAAACGTTTTATTTCCTTAGGAGCAAAAATCCAGATCAAAAATGGAGTTGGCCTGCTATAGGAATAGGTCCTCCCAGTAAACCAGAGTTTTTTGTTTTTTTTTTAAGCAGCAGTTATTTTCATGTAATGACTTTGATAGAAGTGAAAGATCTGGGAATTTATTTATTTACTTATTTATTTAATGATTAGGCTAGAGAAAGAAAACCTTTTGACCCATGAGCATGAATGGGTCCAGGGATGCACCTGACTGTCCATCACATGGGAAGCATGTCCAGACAGGTGGCCACTCTGGAGACGGCTCCATCCCCATCCCTGGAGCTACAGGAACAAGTTGCACCCGGGCCTGGCTGGGCAGCTGGGCAGCCAGAGGCAGTCTGGAGAGAGAACGCTGCTTGACTCTGTGTTTCACATTTTTTCCCATTTGAAATTAGTTGTTTGTCCTATCAATCACTATTCACTATTTTTTTTTTTTTTTTGAGGCCCTGGGTGAAGCTGACAGAGTTTAGTATTTTTAGCTCCTCTATCGGATTAATGCTTTTCTTTTTGGCTCTAACAATGCAGCACTCGTCACAGGCTAAGATGTAGACAAGAGGCTTAATACTTGGAAAGTTCTTGGGGACTTAATAAGGCATTTTTACTAATTTTTTTTTCCCATAGGAATCTGAAGAACTCTTTCAGGATACACAGCCTTTTAAAAAAGCATTCTTCCCAAGGGTCTTTATATCAAGAATATATAGCTCCTCTCTTCACCAGAAACAATGGAGGCTTTCCAGGAAGTTATTGTCAGTGACCATTGGAGGTGGAAAACCTCCAAAGAACCATCCATGGTCTTTAAGAAATGACAACCTTTTTAAAAAAAGTCCATTATTTAAAATAAAAATTCATCTTTTACAAAAAGAGATACTTAAAACATCAAAATCCTTTCTAATAAACCTGGTAAAACATTCTAATAAGTGACTTTATTTTTTTTGGAGAGAAAGCATAGCCAGAAGTGCTCAAGTAGTATTAAGAGATTGAAAAAGCAAATTTTATTGGTACGTCCAGGTACGAAAATTATGAGGTTCAATAAAAAATAAAGCCATGACAACCTCTTGCTCAAAGAGCAGGGGAAAATGTAGTTAAACTAATAAGTACTACTCTTTAAAATATTTTAGTACTTATAGTAGGAGTAACAGTGATACATGAGTCGCAGCATGGACATACATATTTAAAAAATCATACTTTTGGTGTTATTTTGTGTAATATAGTAAATACCACTTTATTAATGTGACATTAATTGAGGGTATGATTTTTCTAGCTCACTTTACTGGAAAGTCATTTATTAGATCACTGAAACTTCATTTTCAATTTCTATGCCTGTGTGCCTCATTTTATAGCCCCTTACAGATTCTATGTTTTGTATAAATTGAAGGTTTGTGGCAACCCTGGGTCAGGCATATATATTAGCAGCATTTTTCCAAGAGCATTTGTTCACTTCATGTCTCCACGTCACATTTTGCTAATTCTGACAATATTTGAAGCTTTTTCATTATTATGTTTGTTACTGTGATTGACCAGTGATCTTCAGAATTACTATTGGAATTATTCTGGGGCATCATGAATCAAGGCCATAAAAGATGGTGAATTTACTTGATAAATATGTATATTCTCACTCTTCCACTGACCAGCCATTCCCTCATGTCTCTCCATCTTCTTGTGCCTCCCTGGTGCCTGAAACACAAGAAAATTGAAAACAGGTCAATTAATAATCCTACAGTGGCCTTAGAATGTTCAAGTGAAAGCAAAGTCAATTGATGCCATACACGTCATTGTTGCCTTATTGTAACAAATTGCCATGTTTATCCCAATCTTCAGTGACCGCCACCCTGATCAGTCAGGAGCCACCAACATCGAGATAGGACCTTCCACCAGCAGAGATTACACCTCCCAGAAGACTGAGATGCTGGTTAGTATTCTTTAGCAATAAAGTGTTTTTAATTAAGGTATGAACTTTTAAAAGATATAACAATATTACACCCTTAATAGAATGCAGTATAAACATAACTTTTATATGCACACAAGGGTTAGTGTTAGTTTCTCAGTTGGGTCTGACTCTTTGTGACCCTACAGACTGTAGCCCGCCAGGCTCCTCTGTCCATAGGATTCTCCAGCCAAGAAGACAGGAGTGGGTTGCCATGCCATTCTCCAGGGGATCTTCCAGACCCAGGGATCAAACCTGAGTCTCCTGCAATGCAGGCAGATCCTTTACCGTCTGAGCCACCAGGGAAGTTCTTTATATGTACTGGGAAACCAAAATAAACTGTGTTTATTATCACTTTATTGAGATATTCACTTTATTGTGATGCTCTGGAGCCAAACTTGAAACATCTGTAAAGTATACCTGCAATTAAAAATGACAATTTCTCATGGTAAATGCCAGATCACAAACAATTTTTTATTTTTATTTTAATTTGAGAGGGGTCTTTTTGCTGCTGTAACTTTAGTTGTAACAACATTAGAGTATATTTCTGATAAATCACTCCCAAATATATATTTTTGTATATTTACATTGATGATTCTCACTGAACAAGTTTTCTAAAAAGATTTAACTCTTCATACAAATCAGTTTTGTGCAAATTTGAATGTAAGTGTTCAGTTCAGTTCAGTCGCTCAGTCGTGTCCAACTCTTTGAGACCCCATGAATCGCAGTTCGCCAGGCCTCCCTGTTCATCATCTTCTCCCGGAGTTCACTCAGACTCACGTCCATCGAGTCTGTGATGCCATCCAGCCATCTCATCCTCGGTCGTCCCCTTCTCCTCCTGCCCCTAATCCCTCCCAGCATCAGAGTCTTTTCCAATGAGTCAACTCTGCATGAGGTGGCCAAAGCACTGGAGTTTCAGCTTTAGCATCATTCCTTCCAAAGAAATCCCAGGGTTGATCTTCTACAGAATGGACTGGCTGGATCTCCTTGCAGTCCAAGGGACTCTCAAGAGTCTTCTCCAACACCACAGTTCAAAAGCATCAGTTCTTCGGTGCTCAGCCTTCTTCACAGTCCAACTCTCACATCCATACATGACCACAGGAAAAACCATAGCCTTGACTAGGCGGACCTTAGTTAGCAAAGTAATGTCTCTGCTTTTGAAGATACTATCCAGGTTGGTCATAACTTTTCTTCCAAGGAGTAAGCGTCTTCTAATTTCATGGCTGTAGTCACCATCTGCAGTGATTTTGGAGCCCCAAAAAATAAAGTCTGATACTGTTCCCACTGTTTCTCCATCTATTTCCCATGAAGTGATGGGACCGGATGACATGATCTTCGTTTTCTGAATGTTGAGCTTTAAGCCAACTTTTTCACTCTCCTCTTTCACATTCATCAAGAGGCTTTTTTAGCTTCTCTTCACTTTCTGCCATAAGGGTGGTGTCATCTGCATATCTGAGGTTACTGATATTTCTCCCAGCAATCTTGATTCCCCCTTGTGTTTCTTCCAGTCCAGNTTCTTCGGTGCTCAGCCTTCTTCACAGTCCAACTCTCACATCCATACATGACCACAGGAAAAACCATAGCCTTGACTAGGCGGACCTTAGTTAGCAAAGTAATGTCTCTGCTTTTGAAGATACTATCCAGGTTGGTCATAACTTTTCTTCCAAGGAGTAAGCGTCTTCTAATTTCATGGCTGTAGTCACCATCTGCAGTGATTTTGGAGCCCCAAAAAATAAAGTCTGATACTGTTCCCACTGTTTCTCCATCTATTTCCCATGAAGTGATGGGACCGGATGACATGATCTTCGTTTTCTGAATGTTGAGCTTTAAGCCAACTTTTTCACTCTCCTCTTTCACATTCATCAAGAGGCTTTTTTAGCTTCTCTTCACTTTCTGCCATAAGGGTGGTGTCATCTGCATATCTGAGGTTACTGATATTTCTCCCAGCAATCTTGATTCCCCCTTGTGTTTCTTCCAGTCCAGTGTTTCTCATGATGTACTCTGCATATAAGTCAAATAAACAGGGTGACGTACTCCTTTTCCTATTTGGAACCAGTCTGTTGTTCCATGTCCAGTTCTAACTGTTGCTTCCTGACCTGCATACAGATTTCTCAATAGGCAGGTTAGGTGGTCTGGTATTTTCATCTCTTTCAGAATTTTCCACAGTTTATTGTGATCCACACAGTCAAATTTATAAAATGCCATTTTAATATTTGCTCTGACATTTTCTGAAGGTTGTGGGAGTTGTAGAGAAAACTGGAAGTGACTTCATTATTTGTATATAATACAAAATTCATGTTTATGAACTTTATTGCTATAGCTTCAATTGCAAGGAAGAAAGATTTGTCTCCCTTATTGATAAGTGGTTTGTGTGACGCTTCATTGGCTTCTTTTCCATGTAGTGTTTGCTCTTAAAATGTAATTTCTATTCCTAAGCTTGTGTATACTTGCTTTGTAATGCACTAGCTTTCAAAACCAGAGACAATAAACTCTTCAAAAAACTTCTGATAACCTCCTGATAAACATTATGGTGATGACCATGTAGTCATGTATGGATGTGAGAGTTGGACTATAAAGAGAGCTGAGTGCCGAAGAATTAATGCTTTTGAACTGTGGTGTTGGAGAAGACTCTTGAGAGTCCCTTGGACTGAAAGGAGCTCCAGCCAGTCCATCCTAAAGGAAATCACTCCTGAATATTCTTTGGAAGGACTGATGCTGAAGCTGAAACTCCAGTACTTTGCTCACCTGATGCAAAGAACTGACTCATTTGAAAAGACTCTAATGCTGGGAAAGATTGACTGTAGCAGGAGAAGGGGACGACAGAGGGTGAGATGGTTGGATGGCATCACTGACTCGATGGACATGAGTTTGAGTAAACTCCAGGAGTTGGCGATGGACAGGGAAGCCTGGCATGTTGCCGTCCATGGGATTGCAAAGAATCAGACACGACTGAGCGACTGAACTGAACTGAACTGATGACCACATACACAGCTGCACAGCTGTATTTTGTAATAATTTACTGACAGATTCGGCTGGTAGTTCCTGTCCAGGTGCTCAGGCTGGAAAGCTGATGGTTGTGCAGCCGCCACAGGAATCAGCTCCAGAGAGATGGGCACTTGTTCCCCCAGCCCTTGTCCCAGGCTGTCCCCAAGTGCAGCACCTCTGCCTCCCACAGCTGTGGCTGCCATTTCAGCCACCAAGCTGATCAAAAGTCCCAACCTGGCCACCTCCTCGAGGGCCCACGGCATCCCAGGCTGCTGCTTCAGGACAGGTACCACTGTGCTTGGCCAGTGGCCTGCGTAGGTGCCCGGGGGTCGTCTGAGGGCTCCATCCTGCGCATGTGCAGGCCCACAGTTGCAGTTCCATGGTACTGTCTGATTTCATTTGAAAAAGGTTCAAAAGTAAGGTTATTTCCAAACAAGGCAACAGCGCATCAAACCAATCGTGAGGAGCTTGGCAGCACACGATGCTGCACAACTGCTCTGGACACCCAGAAAGCCCACTCTGTCTGCGGGCAGAGTTACCTAGAAATACGTAGTGATCTCAGCTTTTTGAGAAACTTGTTGCTAAAATGCCGGTAGGATGGTAGAGATATGAACTGACTGTGGAGGGACCATCAGTGAGAAATTATAACAGAACGTTGAAGAACAGCTCAAACTATGATGTTATTTTCATTTGCACATATGGCCTAGAGGCCATTGATTGGTGTCACTTTTTTTTTTTTTTAACATAAGCTATAATCACATTGTATTGTAAATAATTTCCACATCTGGTTCCTTAAAGACTCAGAAGTTCAAGACATTAGTGATTTAATCTGAACATAGAAACCTTGGATACTTTTTTTCTCTCCTGTTATTTCGTAGTTGCCTTTTGCATATTGTCTTTGAGAACAACTATTTTTAACAATTTCACTTTGCAGTACTCTTTAGAGTACTACAGAGTATTCAACTCAATTCCATAGAAATCTTTCTTTTGGGGGCTCATATAGTATTGGTTTTTGTAATAGTTATTCAAAGGATTTCAATGACAAGTTCAGCCATTGTAATCAGGATTGGGAGCATACACAATGAACTCTTTAGAGTAAACAGTTCAACTGGAGAGAAGATAGCAGGGCTGTGAACACCCAAATATATCACAGACATCAACCAGATTGTTTTTACAGTGAAACTGAGAGCATGGGTTTCTGACAAGTCAGTTAAATGGAAGTTGATTAAGAATGGGTCAATTGTAGCAGTTGGTCTCCTCAGTACATAATGTGAGATACAAATATTTAGCTCCAAACACACTTTTATAAAGGTCTGTTCTCAAAAGCATTCACAGATAATTATTTTGATTTTACTTAAAAAATGAAACGATTGAGTTTAAGTAATTCTCTAGTCTTCTAATGATCCACAGATCTTTATTTTTATTTTTATTTTTAAATTTTTTCTTATTCTGCTTTGTAAGCTTCTTGAATCTTAGAAGTTAGCCTATGTATTGGATAGGCAATACATGTGAAATTGGTTTCTTGTTTGGAGACTGCTCTCCTAAGCCTACAGTGTCACCCTCTGTGTGTGTTTGTGTGTCTCTCTGCTTACAGGACTTTGTCATAAAAGGCACTAGTTAGGTGAAGACATTTACTAACATTTCACTCGTAAGGTGAAACAGGCATTACATGGCCCTTGCTTCAACTGAGTGGCTTCTTTAATCTTCTGGATAGTCTAAATTTTTTTTTTTCCTTGGGTGAAAAAAGAATTGTTCTTGTTGTTCATTCACTAAGTTGGGTTCACCTCTTTGGAACTCCATGGACTGCGGCATGCCAGGCTTCCCTGTCCTTCACTGTCTCTCAGAGTTTGTTCAACTTCATGTCCATTGAGTCAGTGATGCTATCTAATCATATCATCCTCTGCTTCTCAATTTGCCTTCAGTCTTGCCCAATATCAGGGTCTTTTCCAATGAGTCAGCTCTTCACATCAGATGGCCAAAATATTTCAGCTTCAGCATCAGTCCTTTCAAAGAAACAAGCATATCAACATCTAAATGCACGGCATTAGCTCATAGTTGATTAGTTCTTATCAAATAGTGCTTTGGTGTCATGCCATTGACATGAATTGATGGGTCTCAAGAAATACTGACAAACTATTCTTGCATTTTTCATAGACACATTTTTGAGGACATAGTTCAATAAATTCAATAAGTCTTCTGTATGAGGGACTAACATGTAAATTTCTTTACTATCCTAGTATGAGAAAAAAGCGGTGCTTATTTCAAAAGACCATTTCTATGTTTTTTTCTATGATCAGGCACTCAGAGTCAGATCATTTACCCTCTGCTAATTACTGAAAAGGAGCTTAGCACATGTGTTCATCAGCTTCATTTTTTCAAAGCTATAGTTTTTCCAGTAATGTACAGATGTGAGAGTTGGGCCATAAAGAAGGCTGAACATGGAAGAAATAATCTTTTGAACTGTGGGGCTGCAGAAGACTCCTGACAGTCCTTTGGACAACAAGGAGATCAAACCAGTCAATCTTAAAAGAAATCAGCCCTGAATATTCATTGGAAGGACTGATGCTGAAGCTGAAGCTCCAATACTTTGGCCACATTGTGCAAAGACCCAGCTCATTGGAAAAGATCCTGATGCTGGAAAAGACTGAAGGCCAGAGGAGAAGGGGACAACAGTGGATGAGATGGTTGGATGGCATCATTGACTTGATGGACAAGAGTTTGAGTGAATTAGACAGTGAAGGACAGAGAAGCCTGGGATGCTGCAGTCCAAGGGGTTGCAAAGAGTCAGACATGACTGAGCAACTGAACAACAGCATATTCAGCATATTTAATTTTTTTTTAAAACTTGCTACAATTTGTTAACATTTTAATACACATCACTTAAAGTCATTTTTGTGATGGACTAGAATTAAAATAAGCATGTGTCTTATTAACTCATGAGCTCTTTTTTCCCCCTCATTTTCATCTTTGTGTGTTTAGTTATTATTATCAGGTACTCCTAAGGAGAGGGACCTGTTTCTCTGATGTTGGCTACTATGTTTCCTTACATCCACATCAGTTCAGTTCAGTTCAGTTCATTTCAGTCACTCAGTTGTGTCCAACTCTTTGCAACCCCATGAATCACAGCACACCAGGCCTCCCCGTCCATCACAAACTCCCAGAGTTCACTCAAACTCATGTCCATCGAGTCCGTGATGCCATCCAACCATCTCATCCTCTGTTGTCCCCTTCTTCTCCTGCCCCCAATCCTTCCCAGCATCAGGGTCTTTCCCAATGAGTCAACTCTTCGCATGAGGTGGCCAAAGTACTGGAGTTTCAGCTTTAGCATCAGTCCTTCCAAAGAACACCCAGGACTGATCTCCTTTATATGATAGACTGGTTGGATCTCCTTGCAGTCCAAGGTATTCTCAAGAGTCTTCTCCAATACCACAGTTCAAAAGTATAAATTCTTCGGCACTCAGCCTTCTTCACAGTCCAACTCTCACATCCGTACATGACTACTGGAAAACCATAGCCTTGCGTAGACATGGTGCACATCTGAAAACATGACCTTTTAGACATTCTTCTCATGTCACTGAGAGGGAGGAAAGGAAAAAGTATATTGAGAAAGTCATAGTTGCAATCCATAGAGCTCGGAGTAGTTGTGTCATCAAATGCTGCACAGCCTACAAAGTCCCCGAGGGCCCCAGGAGCCTGGCGTGGTGCCATCATCAGCCATCCTTTATCCTGGGGGAAATTAAACATGTCTGACAAAATTTCCTGTTTGAGTTATTTGCTTCTGGTGTTCCTGTGACAGGGATCCAGGCCTCGAGCCAACATTAGGGCCCTCACATTCCGGTCACATCTCTTGATAGAGTTCAGAAGTTCTGCTGAGGGTCCTGTTTGCAATCTGCAGGCATCCCCACTATATTCCACGTGTCATGCCAAGTGTCATCGGCATATTGTGGTTAATATTTTGTAAAGGAAACTTTTTTTCGATCATCAGCTATTAGAGGCCAGCTGAAGGATGAGCCCAAGGGCTTTCCACTTTAATGGAGCCCGCCTGGTTTTTATGCTCTATTTCCCAGCACTTTCAAAATCATGAAGGTGCCAACAGTGCCAGACGGGCCCAGCACCTGAAATAGGGGCTTCTCCTCCAGAGGAGACGAGCGGGTGGAAGCCCTGCCGGGTGCGCTCCCGAGAGAGCAGACGTGTCGGCCAGTGGGGACGACGGTGGGGTGGGCATGCGTTAGAACGGTTGATACTCCAAACACCCTGATGAGGCATTTCTGCCAGATGCTGTCCTCACAAAACTTTTAAAACACTGAATAAAGTGGAGAGGTGGATCCCATTGGACAGAACATTTGCTGCAGTCCATTTGCTGATGGTTACCTAATTGATTGCATTATGGGCAGTGATGGAGCTATTGTCATTTAAGGTAAAAATGCCAAAAAAAAAAAAAAAAATGACAAATGAGCTCAGAGGAGGATGCAGCTGTCAGTCCAAACAGAGTTCTGTTTTGTCACCTTCTTCAGTGAAAAGGCAACTGTTTGAGATTATCACATGTGAAATTATCACTGAAATAGGACAAAAGGTCTTCTGACTCACTGATTCAAAACTGCATTCTTACATTGATGTGTGGAGCCTGGGACTATGAGAACTGGAAAAAGTGAGCCTGGAGAGTTGTTCTTCAGTCATTGTATATAATACTGGTTTGGGGGGGTTCCTGGGCTTCCTTCGTGGCTCAGACAGTAAAAATCCACCTGCGATTCAGAAGACCCAGGTTTGATCCCTGGATCGGGAAGATCTCTTGGAGAAGGGAATGGCTACCCACTCCAGTATTCTTGCCTGGAGAATTCCATGGACAGAAGAGTCTTCAGGGTTATAAAGTCCATGGGGTCACCACGAGTTGAACATGACTGAGCGACTAATACTGTTACTTTCTTTTGGGACACATGGAGACGTTGGCCAAGTAAGGACTCTGGGCTTCTTGTTTTCAGGGTACTGTTTGCAAAGTAGGGATAGGAGATGGTGAACTTGGGTTCAACCTTCTGATGTGTCCAACTGGCTTCCAAAAACATGGTGGGCAGGACTTGAGTGTAGAGTGAAATAACTCTGGAGCTCCCATGGAGTGATCATGTGTATTCATGCCTGGAAAAGTAAGACCCTAAGTGGCCTCTCAGAGGGTTCAAGGGTCTCATGGCTGCAGATCCAGAGCATGAGTTGGGGTCTCATACAGGTAGAACCCTTCAAACGAGAGGAAGGGTGATGACTGGATCACAAAGACGTCAGAAGTCCAAGAGCACATGCGCTATTTCACCAACACGAGGGATCTTTTTCTTTTCCTGTTGAAAGGTTTTGATATCATCATCTTGAAGTGATTCTTAAAAAAAATAAGTTTGAATAATTCAGTTTTCATCATTTTGCAATTTTAAATGCAAATGAGTTTCAAACTGCATGGAATGAATGAGGTGTTTTATGGAAAATGAACATGATTTATAATGCTCTTCAGTTTATCTCTGAATGGAATCTTATAGATTGACCCTAATTCTAATTTTTCCTTTTTTTTCCCCCTCAGAGACTTAACATACCTATTTTTTACACACTAAATTTTATAATAATTTTTTATCTTTTAATTTAAAATTACACCTAAAGAAAAAAGACTTGAAAGATATATAATGTGTGGTAGTGATGATCTCTGGAGGGTAGAATGATGGGGGCCTATTCACTCTTCTATATTTTAAAAATTATCTTCATGAAGCATGTATTGCTTTTATAATCAAACAGTGTGTGATGAACTATGAACAGAGGTTCATGACATTGTACAGGAGACAGGGAAAAAGACCACCTCCAAGAAAAATAAATGCAAAAAAGAAAAATGGTTGTCCAAGGAAGCCTTACAAATAGCTGTGAGAAAAAGAGAAGCAAAAAGCAAAGGAGAAAAGGTAAGATATACCCATTTGAATGCAGAATTCCAAAGAATAGCAAGGAGAGATAAGAAAGCCTTCCTCAGTGATCAATGCAAAGAAATAGAAGAAAATGATAGAAAGGGAAAGACTAGAAATCTCTTCAAGAAAATTAGAGGTACCAAGGGAACATTTCATGCAAAGATGTGCTCGATAAAGGACAGAAATGGTATGGACCTAACAAAAGCAGAAGATTTTAAGAAGAGGTCACAAGAATACACAGAAGAACTGTACAAAAAAGATCTTCATAACCCAGATAATCATGAAAGTGTGATCACTTACACTCAACTGGAGCCAGACATCCTGGAATGTGAAGTCAAGTGGGCCTTAGGAAGCATCACTATGAACAAAGCTAGTGGAGGTGACGGAATTCCAGTTGAGCTGTTTCAAATCCTAAAAGATGATGCTGTGAAAGTGCTGCACTCAATATGCCAGCACATTTGGAAAACTCAGCAGTGGCCACAGGACTGGAAAAGGTCAGTTTTCATTCCAATCCCAAAGAAAGGCAATGCCAAAGAATGCTCAAACTACTGTACAATTTCACTCATCTCACATGCTAGTAAAGAAATGCTCAAAATTCTCCAAGTCAGGGTTCAGCAATATGTGAACTGTGAACTTCCATGTTCAAGCTGGTTTTAGAAAAGGCAGAGGAACCAGAGATCAAATTGTGTACATATGTTGGATCATGAAAAAAGCAAGAGAGTTCCAGAAAAACATCTATTTCTGCTTTACTGACTATGCCAAAGCCTTTGACTGTGTGGATCACAATAAACTGTGGAAAATTCTGAAAGAGATGGAAATACCAGACCACCTGACCTGCCTCTTGAGAAACCTATATGCAGGTCAGGAAACAATAGTTAGAACTGGACATGGAACAACAGACTAGTTCCAAATAGGAAAAGGAGTATGTCAAGTCTGTATATTGTCACCCTGTTTATTTGACTTATATGCAGAGTACATCATGAGAAATGCTGGACTGGAAGAAGCACAAGTTGGAATCAAGATTGCCAGGAGAAATATCAATAACCTCAGATATGCAGATGGCACCACCCTATGGCAGAAAGTGAAGAGGAACTAAAAAACCTCTTGATGAAAGTGAAAGAGGAGAGTGAAAAAGTTGGCTTAAAGCTCAACATTAAGAAAATGAAGATCCTGGCATCCGGTCCCATCACTTCATGGGAAATAGATGGGGAAACAATGGAAACAGTGTCAGACTTTATTTTTTTAGGCTCCAAAATCACTGCAGATGGTGACTGCAGCCATGAAATTAAAAGACGCTTACTCCTTGGAAGAAAAGTTATGACCAACCTAGATAGCATGTTCAAAAGCAGAGACATTACTTTGCCGACTAAGGTCCGTCTAGTCAAGGCTATGGTTTTTCCTGTGGTCATGTATGGATGTGAGAGTTGGACTGTGAAGAAGGCTGAGCACTGAAGAATTGATGCTTTTGAACTGTGGTGTTGGAGAAAACTCTTGAGAGTCCCTTGGACTGCAAGGAGATCCAACCAGTCCATTCTGAAGGAGATCAACCCTGAGATTTCTTTGGAAGGAACGATGCTAAAGCTGAAACTCCAGTACTTTGGCCACCTCATGGGAAGAGCTGTCTCACTGGAAAAGACTGTGATGCTGGCAGGGATTGGGGGCAGGAGGAGAAGGGGACGACCGAGGATGAGATGGCTGGATGGCATCACGGACTCGATGGACGTGAGTCTGAGTGAACTCCGGGAGATGGTGATGGACAGGGAGGCCTGGCGTGCTGCGATTCATGGGGTCACAAAGAGTTGGACATGACTGAGTGACTGAACTGAACTAAACTGAGTTTCTTAATGATATTGAGGTATCCAATCCATCAACATGGTGTGCCTTTCAATTTATTTAGGTAATCTTTCATTTTCTTTAGTTATATTTTTATGTCATGAAATTTTTAAAATTTTAGTTATTTAATTTTTCATTCTCTTTTAAGTGGTATATAAAAATTTTATTTTCCATATGTTTTTTATTTCTATATAGAAATAAAGTTGATTTTTATATATTGACCTTCTATTCACCAACATTGTTGTATACACTTGCTATTTTTGTTATTTCTTTAGTAGATTCTTTTAGCTTTCTGCATGCATAAAGATGTCATCTATAAATAATGGCTTTTTTTCCCCCTTTTCAACTGTAATGGTGCCTTTTCCTTCTTTTTCTACGGCCAGGATACAGTACAATGTTCAGTACTTTTCAGACATGTATATTGTAAATATACACTTCTTGTCAACGACCTTTTTTTACACTTATAGAGTTAAGTGGTGATGGTGGATATTCCTTTCTTGTTCCTGACCTAGCAGAAGTTTTCCAATATTTAACTATTAAGTTTTATTTGTAGACATCCTTTGGTGTAGATCACAGCAGTTTCTTTCTATTTCTAGTTTTCTGACTTTAAAAAAAAAAGACCTTAAATGGGTGTATAAACTGGGATTAATTGAAATTCAGAACTTGCGTTGAATGTAAAAAAAAGCCATAGCCAGGAAGCATATATTTACAATATACATGTCTGAGAAAAGGCTTAAAGAAAAGACAGAATCTAACTAAACTGAGCAAAGACAACTTGAAAGAATTTCCAGTAACCAAGCAGCTAGTCTCAGCTCAGCAACAACAACAGAAACTTTATCTTAGGGAATATCCAGATAATAGTACGTATCCTGAGCCCATACTTTATGAAGAAATGACTATGTACAAAAAATAAATGGAAAGAGACAAATATTTCTCACAGAAGAATTGCAAGCAATGTGCCTAGATCCTCCTTCTCCGGGAGGATGGACTTAATCCCTCTTCTCTGATACGGAGTGCACTTAGTTGCTCACCCCCAGGAACGGAGAACCCGAAGGAAAAGCAGAGCTGCCAAGTGGAGAAAGCACCTGGTGAAGTCCACTGCGCAGGGCGAAGGCTTCGCAGGGCTCTTATTTGCTCCCTGGAATGCTGCCATGAGATGACCTTTCACGTCTATGGGACTCTACTGAGAAAGTCACATCACAGATAAAGATAGAGCTAGATCATCAGGATCTTTAGGATGCAGTAATAATTCTCAGTTTCTTTTTTAATCAGTGGAGAGGCACTCAGGAAAAGAAAGAGTTGAGAGTGTTGCAGGAGCAGAAGAAGTACAGAGGGAGGTCAGGGAGCCCTGGGCGGGAGAGCACAGGGAGCACGGCCGCAGGAGCCCTCGGGCAAGAGGATTTCCTCCAGACCTCAAGCAAGAGGCGATGCTGCAGCTTTGCACTCACAGGGCCTAGGAAAAAATGCTGCCATCAGGATCCATACGGAAGCGGAAAAGATCAAAATATATTGTCTACAACGATTATTTTTTAAATGCCAATTAGACATCAAGGGAGGCAGCAGTACTTGAAGGTCAAGTTTTTCCTTTGACTGTAATATCCCTTCCCTCCTAAGTAAGCAATGTTAATGCAGAAAGTCATTGCCTCAGCGCACATTCCGTAATGAAGTGACTTCTGGATGGCATTGCTTGGTTGATTTATTACCGCCACTAGGTGATGGGAAGACTTCCACTGGAAGGCTTTTACAATTTATCAAGTTTTGTTGGCCTAAGGAAGGGTAATTACTCTCCCGGGTTGATGTGATGTGTGAACCAATGCAAACACTGGGGACATGAGCAATGACCAACCTTTTACTCAAACGAAATTAAACTATTGCATTTCCTGTATGTAGAAGAGGCATCTAACAGTTCCCAGGGATGGCTGTGTGAAGATCCTAATCTTCAAATCCCCAAATACAACGTGACATTCACATTTATCCTTCTATACATGCGATGGCCTGGAACTGGGGGGGCACTTATTGGTCAAAGGGTATGCTTTTGCAACTCAAATAAAATCATTCTCTAAAAGCTGTAAGTCAATGCATGGCATGACTTTCAAAGTAACTCATGAATAATGAAAATCACAAAGGCTAACCAATGTATTTTAAAAATTTGTATGGTGATGTCAAGACTACCAAGCTGCTGTTTTGATCATAAGTTTTGTTATATGATTCCATAACAATAAGACACGGGCATATTTAACCTGAAAAAGAGAGGGTGATGAGGGCACAAAGTCACATGTTGCCATGTGGAAGATGGAACGTTTATTCTGTAATACTGCAGAGAGTAAACTAGAGAAGAATAGATGGTAAGAGTGAGAAAGAAAAAGTAGACTTATCATAAGCAGTATATCCCTGATAATTGTAGTTGTCATGCTAGACTGTTTTTATTTTCTGTTTGTTTGCAAAGCAATGAGTTTCTCATCCCTCAAAGTCTTCGCACAGAAGCTGGGATCAATGCTACAGAAAAGGTAGAAGTGATGACTACATGAGATGGGGTTTGAGCTCCATTACCTAGGAAATGACTTAAGACTCTAAGCACTTGTGTTAGTTGATGTATAAGACCGACAAGTCAAAATTCTAGTTTTGAGATTTCTATTTCTGGAACATAATAAAATTTACTGGAAAACCTTGTATCAGACTACATTTTTTAGGGGAAACAAAAATATTTTCCTCAACCTCCTGAGCCCCATACATATGAAAGAAGCAGCTTTATGTACTGTATGTTTTCAAGTTGTCCTCCTTATCCCACCAACACAGGGGTCCTAGGTTGCTAAGAATTGAGGAGGGGATGCAATGAACTGAAGTCAATGCAATCAATAGTGACTTGTGGGCCTCTGAGGTTCCTCTGACCTCTCTGACTTCCCCCTGATGGGAGAAGTGCTTCCCCTTCCTTCGTGGGAACTGTCCTGTCCAGTGCATCTGTTCCAATCCTAGCTGCCCAGCACCCATCACTCTGGGGGCTTTTATCCCAGTAATTAGTTCAGGAATTGTTATGTGACCCAAGCTGACCGCAATCCAGCCACTTCTCTGAGATTTTCCTGAGATGGAGCTGGAACTTGAATTCCCCTTCCCTCATGGCCACCTGAGCTGTGGCTTATCAGCTCAGACACTGTGGGCCGTATTCCGTCTTCTGAGGAAACAGTCCACCCGGAGAGAAGAGAACATTCTAGACCCTTCTTCATACTACCAAAGAGCAGTATTTTAAAAATCAAGTTAGAGCTATTGTAACAGAGAAACGAGAAGTAATATCTATTGAAAGGATAACAATAGCTCCTAAGAGCTCCTAAGAGCTCCAGGAGGCAGGATAGTTCCAGGTCTAATGTCTTGTGATCTGAGATTATTATGTCTAATCCAGCTTCTACGTGCAGGTGGGCTCAGTTCTCTTTGAATTCAGTATGCTTTGCTGAGACCATTTTATGTGTCAGGAAGTGTGAATGGTACAGATTAGCACACAAAGGTAAGCCACACGAGTCTCTTCTGATCATGAACTTAGTGTTAGAGACGGAACGTCAAATAACTAGGTAATCCAGAACATTAAGATGCACTTCTGGGGTAGAGAGTAGACACTGAACATACAGGGAGGAGCTTAAGCCTGTCTTGACGGTCGGGGATTTATGCAATTTTGTGGTATATCTCAGGAAGCTTTGTATACATGTGGTTCAAGAAGAAGTGATTTAACCTTAGTCCAGAATGAACAGGAAGAGCTACCTTGGTAAAGGGGAAGGAAGAGGTTCCATTAGCTTAGAGGAAACAAGGTTGAAACTGAGAGAAATATTTAGGGAATATTCATGCATTCACACAACAGCTCATCTACAATCCTCAGCATAGCTTTATTCAGAATAGCCTCAAACTGGAAACAATAGAGATGCTTGTCAATGCATCAATGTCTAAACAAAATCTGTTATATCCAAAACATGCAATACTATTCAGAAAGTACATTTGTGATTGCCAGGAGTGAAGAACAGAGGAGACAGGAAGGGGAGTGCATTCACATGAGGGATCCTTGGGAAGATGAAAATGTTCTGTATCAACTCTGTCCATCCATATTTGCAAGATAGTACCATGGGGGAAACCAGGTAAAGAGTAAATGGAATTCAGTTCAGTTCAGTTCAGTCACTCAGTGGTGTCCTACTCTTTGCGACCCCATGAATCGTAGCACGCCAGGCCTCCCTATCCATCACCATCTCCCAGAGTTCACTCAGACTCACGTCTATCAAATCGGTGATTCCATCCAGCCATTTCATCCTCTGTTGTCCCCTTTTCCTCCTGCCCCTAATCCCTCCCAGCATCAGAGTCTTTTCCAATGAGTCAACTCTTTGCATGAGGTGGCCAAAGTACTGGAGTTTCAGCTTTAGCATCATTCCTTCCAATGAACACCCAGGGCTGATCTCCTTTAGAATGGACTGGTTGGATCTCCTTGCAGTCCAAGGGACTCTCAAGAGTCTTCTCCAACACCACAGTTCAAAAGCATCAATTCTTCGGTGCTCAGCTTTCTTCACAGTCCAACTCTCACATCCGTACATGACCACTGGAAAAACCCATAGCCTTGACTAGATGGACCTTTGTTGGCAGAGTAATGTATCTGCTTTTGAATATGCTATCNCTGATCTCCTTTAGAATGGACTGGTTGGATCTCCTTGCAGTCCAAGGGATTCTCAAGAGTCTTCTCCAACACCACAGTTCAAAAGCATCAATTCCTCGGCATTCAGCTTTCTTCACAGTCCAACTCTTGCATCCATACATGACCACTGGAAAAACCATAGCCTTGACTAGACGGACCTTTGTTGGCAAAGTAACGTCTCTGCTTTTGTATATGCTATCTAGGTTGGTCATAACTTTCCTTCCAAGGAGTAAGCGTCTTTTAATTTCATGGCTGCAGTCACCATCTGCAGTGATTTTGGAGCCCCCCAAAATGAAGTCTGACACTGTTTCCACTGTTTCCCCATCTGTTTCCCATTGATGAACCTCAAAAATCTTATACAGAGTGAAGGGAGCCAGACAGAAAGGGGTACACATTGTATGATTCCATTTATGTGAAATGTCCAGAAAAGGTATCCACAGGAACTTGCCTAGGGCTGGGGATCACGAGTGGAAAGTGACTAGAGTTGTGCTTGAGGGAAATTTTGGATTTGATGAAAAACTTCTGAAACTGGTTCGTGATGATAGTTGTATGAGTCTGTCAATTTATTTAAAAATCATTGTATACTTACAATGGATGAATTTTATGATATGTAAATTATACCTTGATGAAGCTATAAGATACATGTACAAACTCAGGAGAGACAGACGGGCTTTATTATCTTGCCCTGGCAGCCACAGCAACACCAACCACAGTGTGTGCTTGGAAGATAAGCCAGATGAGGAGCCAGGGCTGAGGGCATGGTGCAGCCACCACAGTTCTCTGGACCCAAACTAGTGACTTCTTCCAGGACCTGCTATTAGCATTGTGAGATGCTCGTCTAAGGTTCTTCACAACAAAATATTTCATTTTCTTAACTTGAAATCAGGCTTTTCCAGGCCATGGTTTCTGCGCTCTCTGTTTCCCTCCAAATCATCACCAATAACAAATGAGGTGTTGCTGCTGCAAAGTCGCTTCAGTCGTGTCCGACTCTGTGAGACCACATAGACGGCCGCCCACCAGGCTCCCCCGTCCTTGGGATTCTCCAGGCAAGAACACTGGAGTGGGTTGCCATTTCCTTCTCCAATGCATGAAAGTGAAAAGTGAAAGGGAAGTCGCTCAGTTGTGTCCGACTTTGCAACACCATGGACTGCAGCCCACCAGGCTCCTCCGCCCATGGGATTTTCCAGGCAAGAGTGCTGGAGTGGGGTGCCATTGCCTTCTCCGTAGTGAGGTGCAGCCACAGCAATTTCTTAAACAAGAAGGGATCACAAGTGCTTTGGGGCCTTAATACTATCCAGAAGACCTCTTGTTTGCCTTTGGGAAGAAATTCCCATTTCCCTCAAAAGAGCTTCCAAAGTTTTACAACCATCCCCCAGGCTTATTTCTTTTATCTTTCTAGCAGATGATCTGGTACTCTAAGATCTGGAAAAGTGGAATTTTCTTTACTTTTCTTCTCTCCTTCCTGCTCAGTCTTTGACATCTTCACCCCCATTCTCACTTCCTTCTCTGGGCCTCTGGAACTCCAGAGGATGACATGGCTAGATTCTGAGATTAGGTCCTTTCTCCTTTTGTTTCTAATGTGAAAATTTTTGCTTTTTTCACAAAAAGATGGCGAGAATAGTTCGAAGTTGAGGCTCTGTTATATTGCTAAGGTTCTAACTTGGTAAAAAAAATTTTTGTGTGTGTGAACATACCCTGTAAGATTTTATTTAGGCCAAGTTCTTAGTACACAGCAACAATAAATTCCAAATACAATTTCAAAATTAAAGGAGGAGTGTTCCCCCATCTCATCCGGAGGTGGTTTACTGGCACATACAAAAAAAAAAAAAAAGACATGGACTGCTTCATGAATTTGCATGTAATTCTTGAGCAGGGGCCATGCTAATCTTCTCTGCATTATTCCAGTTTTAGTATATGTGTTGCCAAAGCGAGCACTAACTTGGTAAATTGAAAGTTGGCCAACCTCTACCCCCTCTCACATGTGTACATACATGGCCGTACCTATTTTGGAGGGAGGGAAAGAAGAGATTCATTAGTCCATCAAAAATTTGACTAGAGTCCATGTTATATATTTAAATTATACTTTAAAATGTACATAAAATTTATCATAAATAAATGATAACATTATAAAAAAGCCACCAATAGTCTCCATATTGTGTCTAAAAAATGGCAAACTTTGCAGAAGGCTGGATTCTGCTAAAACAACAATAGGAAAAAAAATAGTAATAGCTGAAAGTTTGGTTTTGTGACATTGCTTAAATGAAATGACAAAAGGCGATCTTGGAGGAGTAAAGTGAAGAAGAAATGGGAAAAGAAGAAGAAATTGAGCCAGGAGGTACCCAGCACCCTACCAAGGTGTCCTAGGGGCAGCAGCAACCTCCCTCCCAGGACTGAGGGGACTTCTAAGAAAGTGGAATTTATGTGTTCAATTTGTTTTCAACTATGTAGCCCAGGGTTATCCTTCTCCTGTGTCCTGTGTCCCCACACAGAAAAAGGAACAATAATTCTGGATACAGAGGAATCAGAGCCAGGGGCAGCTACCAAGACATTATTTAGGCAGCAGCTGCCAAGAAGTAAATAACATGTAATGTAACAGTAAAAAGAAATGATGATGATGATGATGACAGAAAAACACAGTGTAGGAAAACCTGGACTCTTGCCTAAGGGGGCCTTGTCTAATGAACTACATGGGATCTCACCTCAACTATTTCCATTCAGTTTTGTTTTCTGATGGCCTTGTTCCTTGCTTTCTACCTTTTCTTCACCTTGTTTCCAAAATATATGTCTCTGGTCATAATATGTTAAAGGGAAATAACTTTCTACCTGTATCGGTTCACCTCGGTTCTGTCCTGTATCTTGTACCCCTGTGCCCTTTTCTCAATGAGAAATTTCTGGAGAAGAGAGGCCAGGCCTGTTTCATTATCCTTCTGCATTGCCTGGCAAACTGGCATGTGCAAAAAGGTATTTAATAAATATTTTGGAAAGCAACTTCTAATCTCTTCAGAATCATTGAAGAACTGAGAGGTTAAATGAGGTGGCTGATTTTTTTTTTTTCTGATTTTATTTTTTATTACACACTACGTAACACTGAGGTGGCTGATTAAGGCCTGAAATGGATGCTATTTCTACTGTGAAGGTATCAAACAAAGGTTCGATGGTGAGTAAAGGAATTAATCAAAAGGATGAATCTTCAGCAAGATCCCAATTCGGTTTCCCCTTGAATTCCAATCAAACACTGACTTTGGTTATTCATTTTCCTAGAAGGTGGCAGCAGGAATCTCTTCTTAAGCCCAGGCATTGCCAAGAGGCACCTATTAGGAGGTCACTCTGAAAAAGGTAATGACAGTTGCAAACTACAGAGCTTCAGCTTTGGCTCCGAGGCACTGATTTCTTCTCTCTTACTGTAGTATGAAGGGCATAGGGCCTTGGCAAGCAGGAGGAGCAGTGAGACTTATCTGCAGCTGTCACCCAGAAAGCCAGCGTCTCACCAGCAGGCTAGGGTCAGATCTGGGGTAATCGTCATGTCTGCTCCTTGCCCATACAAAGAACCAAAAGAGAAAAAAAAAAGAAAGAAAGAAAAAATGTTGAATGACAAGAATTACTTGTGTCAAACAAATACCATCAAAGACAATTTAAGAACTGCTCATCTGTGTGGGCGATAAGGGCTTCCCAGTTGGTGCTAGTGGTAAAGAACCCACCTGCTGATGCAGGAGACTAAAGAGAAGCGGGTTTGATCCTTGAGTCAGGGAAGATCCCCTGCAGGAGGGCATGGCACCCCACGCCAGTATTCTTGCCTGGAGAATCCCATGGACAGAGGAGCCTGGCAGGCTACAGAGTTGGACGTGACTGAGTACACACATCGTACAATAGATAATATATCACTCACAGGTAAGAGTGTATTTAGCCTATTCATCCACATCTGACGGTAAAGGTACATCTGACTATAAAGGCTTGATTCCCCAGTTCATAATTTTTTACAATATTTGTACAAATTTTGATTTGTTTATGGCTGTGCAGGGTCTTTGTTGCTGTGAGGGCTTTCCTCTCTCTAGTTGTGGTGTGTGGGCTTCTCATTGTGGTGGCTTCTCTTGTGGAGCATGTGCTCTAGCACGCATGGGCCTCAGTAGTTGTGACACATGGGCTCGGTAGTTGCAGCTCCCAGGCTGTAGACTGTAGGTTCAATAGTTGTGGCGCATGGGCTTAGTTGCTCCATAACATGTGGGATTCTCCCAGACCAGGGATTGAACCTGTGTCTCCTACATTGGCAGGAGAACTTTTTACCACTGAGCCACCAGGAAAACCCCACCCCTCAAGTTCATACTTTATATTCAGGTGATTGTTTTCATATTTGGACTGAGAAACAAATTTGGATGAACCAGACTTCTATTTGCCTCTTTGCCAATGACATCAGTTGATTTTCCTGCCTCAGCTGGCCTCTATCCACTCCACCTCTAGCTCAGAGGACACTGCATTACCATTTCTGGATTGTCTCTCTAAATAGCAGTAAAGCCACAAAGGCAGAACTCATTAATTTCCATACATTTCCCCCTACCCTAGAGGGTTCAGCACTGGGCTTACTGTGGCTTGTGGGAGATGATGGGGTTTTGTGGAAACCTGGGGATTGGCCTGCTCATGCATTCATTTATTTACTCATCCCACAGCTATTTCTTTTTTTTTTTTTTCACATTCCTGTTTTTAAATTTTATTTTATTATTTTTTAAGACCAAAAACATTTTGTGTTGGGGTATAGCTGATTAACAATGTTGTGATAGTTTTAGGTGAACAGGGAAGGGACTCAGCCATACATACACGTGTCCATTCTCCCCCAAACCCCCTCCCATCTAGGTTGGCACATAACATTGAGCAGAGTTCTCTGTGCTATACAAGAAGTCTTTGTTGATTATCCATTTTAAATATGGCAATATACATCTGACCTTCCCAAAGTCTTTAACTATCCCTTCCCCCTGGAAACCATGTTTGTTTTCTAAGTCTCTACAGCTATTTCTTGAACATCTCCTCCATGCTTAAAACTGTGAAATCAAGCCACAAATCTCTTGGCCACTTAGGGATTACAGAGGAGGGATGATGGGGTAAGTCTGGGGGCCATGGGAGCCCACAGGAGAAGCACAGAAGCTGAACTCACAGTGTCAAGGAAGGAAAGAGATGTTTCAGTTAAAATCCAAAGGATCAATAGGAGGTTGATAGATGAATGAAGTGAGGGGATGGGGAACTGGGTCAGTTCATTTTATAAGACACTGCTTAGCTTTATTTGCACTGACTGTGTGACCTTTAGCAAACCGGTCCCCCAAATTCTCTGAATTTCAGTTTCCTCATTAGTAATAAGGGCTTCCCTGGTGGGTCAGAGGTTAAAGTGTCTGCCTCCAATGCGGGAGACCCAGGTTCAATCCCTGGGTCGGGAAGATCCCCTGGAGAAGGAAGTGGTAACCCACTCCAGTATTCTTGCCTGGAGAATCCCATAGACAGAGGAGCCTGGTAGGCTACAGTCCATGGGGTCACAAAGAGTTGGACACGACTAAGCGACTTCACTCACTCACTCATTAGTAATATGTGGACAAAAGTAGCTACCTTGTGGGTTGGTTGTGAGGGTAAAAGAAGAGAATGTATATAACGTATGAGACAGAACACTTTGAACAACAAATGTTCAAGAGACATCTCAGGGAGTAGAGATGTCTGAGTAATTCATCAGCTCAATCCCCTGTATTAAAGCGGGGACAGAGCTGTTATATGGGGGCAAAGATTCAGTCTGAGATCCAATTCACTTTGGCTCTGCAAACTTGAGTCAACTAAGGGTGAACCAAGAAGGCATCAAGTGTTCAGCTATTGGTGACAACTGACCAAACCAGTAGATGATAACTATAGTTGCAGGCCATAAGATGCCAAATAATTTTGTTTCAGAAATGACCAAAAGGGGAACTCATCCTGCAATTTCGAATTCATGGCTACAGGGACACACTCCAGAAACCTCTACCTTGAGACTTGGGAAAGTGAGGCTGATGGTGCTCTGGCTGGTTCAGTTATCACCTCCCCTCACTGGCTGAAGATTCATGTTCTAATAAAAGGGCAGATTTGGTATTCAAGGTCCTAAATTTCCCTGTGTGCAAGTGACCAGATCAGGTCTACTCAAGCAGGGAAATGCTCAATTCGGTGCCTAAAATAAAATAAAGTTATTGAGACTCAGAAATCCCTCATTTTTGCTGATAGCCGAGTTTAGGAAACATAGTTAACTGGATTTTAGAACTTGCCTTCTTCTTCTTTTTTGCCACACCACGTGGCATGTGGGATTTTAGTTCCTCAACCAGGGACTGAACCCAAGCCCCCTGCATTGGAAGCATGCAGTCTTAATCACTAGACCATCAGGGATGTCCCATTAACTGGGTTTGAAAAGACACAATCCTATAATGATGTTTTTAGAATGAGATAGTGGTTGCTAGGGGCTGGAGGGAGGGAAAGGGTCACTGGGAAAAATGGGAAGATGTTGGTCAAAGGGAACAAATGTCCAATTATGAGATGAATAAGTTCTAGAGATCTAATGTACAATGGTGTGGTGGCTATAGTAACACTACTGTATTGTAATACTTGAAATTTACTAAGAGAGTAGATCTTAAATAGTCTCACCACACACAGATACACACACACAGGGTAACTTCTATGAGGTGATGAGTGTGTTATCTAACTTGATTGTGGTATAAAATAGATGCATAGATCAATGAAACAGAATAGTGAGCCCAGAAATAAACCTATGCATATACGCTCAGTTAATTCATGACAAAGGAACTAAGAATATAAAATGGGGAAAGGGCAGTCTCTTCAATAAATGGTGTTGGGAAAACTGGATATCCACAAGCAAAAGATGAAACTAGACCAATATCTTACACTACACACAAAAATTAACTCAAATGGATTGAAGAAATGTAAGGCCTGAAACCATAAAACTCCTAGAAGAAAACAAAAGTCCTTGACATCAGTCTTGGAAATGATTTTTTGGATCTGACTCCAAAAGCAAAAATAAACAAGTGGAACTACATCAAACTAAAACGCTTCTTTTTTTTTCATGAAAAAATATGGAATGCTTCACGAATTTGCGTGTCATCTTTGCGCAGAGACCGTGCAAATCTTCTCTGTATCATTCCATTAAACTAAAAAGCTTTTGCACAATAAAGGAAACCATCAACAAAATGAAAAAGTCAGCCTATGGAATGGGAGAAAATATTTGCAAGTTACGTATCCGATAAAGGGTTAATACCCAAATATATAAACAATTTATACAACTCAATAGCAAAACACCAAACAATCCAATTTAAAAATGGGAAGAGGATCTGAATAGACGTTTTTCTAAAGAAGAGATACAGATGGCCAATAGGTTCATGAAAGGATGCTCAACATCACTAATCATCAGGGAAATGCAAATTAAAACCATAATGAGATACCACCTCACTCACATCTGTCAGAATGCTTATCATCAAAAGGATAAGAAATACGGACTTCCCTGGCAGTCTAGTGGTTAAGACTCTGTCCTTCCACTGCAGGGTGTATGAGTTCAATCCCTGATCAGGGAACTAAGATCCCACCAAAAAAAAATTTTTTACAGACAAGAAAGAACAAGTGTTGGTGAGGATGTAGAAAAAAGGGAACCCTCGTGCTCTATTGGTGGGAATGTAAACTGGTGCAGCCACTATGGAAAATCATATGGAAGTTTCTCAAAAACTTAGAACCAGCAATTCCAAAAGGAGAACACTGATTTGAAAAGATACATACATGCCTCTATTGACTGCAGCATTATTTGCAATAGCCAAGACATGGAAACAGTCTAGGTGTCTATCAATGGATGAATGGATAAAGAAGATGTGGTACATATATACACAATGGACTATTACTCAGCCATAAAGAATGAAATCTTGCTATTTGCAACAACATGGATGGACCTTAAGGGTATTATGCTAAGTTAAAAAAGTCAGACAGAGAAAGACAAATACTATATGATTTCCCATATATGTGGAGTCTGAAAAACAAAATGAACAAACCAAACCAAACTAAACTCACAGATACAGAGAATAGATAAGTGGTTGCCAGAGGGACTGGAGGTTGGAGGGTGGACAAAGGAGGCCAAGAGGTATAAACTTCTGGTTATAAAATAAATAAGTCATGGGGATATAATGTACAGCATGGTGACTATAATCAATAATATTGTATTTCATGTTTTAAAGTTGCTAAAAGTGAAATCTTAAAAGTAAATCTTAGAAGTTCTCATCCCAAGAAAAAGCATTTCATAATTTTGTATGGTGACAGATGATAACTAGATTTATTGTGGTGATCATTTTTCAATGTATACAAATATCCAATCATTATATTTTATGCCTGAAAATAATGTAATGTTATATGTCAATTATATCTTAATAAAAATGTTTCTTGAATAAATGAATTCTGATTGGACAGATCTAATACAGTCTACAAATTTTACAGGTGTTCCTCTCCTGCCTAAGATGGAATCTCAAACTCTTGTGTGAAATCCTCATTGAATTATTTTAAAAAGATAATTTGGTATCGAGGATGGGGTGTCCAATCACTTTGATAAGTCCACAAAATTAGGCTTTACTCCTTGAGGCCCCTGACCAATCTATGGTTCTACATTCGCACAAATATGCACACATCTATCTGTGTGAGTGTGCCTGTAAAGTATATACACACACATGTTTGTCTGAGAAGAACCATATAAAGGTCTCATAGCATTAGCTGAGTTTCTGGAGGTTTCTTATCCTTGTGGTTCAGCTTTTCCTCTGTCAAGTGGGAATGTATTTCAGTTTCCTATTTCAGTGAAGGTTTTACAAGGATTACTATGATATCACTTTCTGATTGAAAAATGTCACTTGACCACAAGGCATAAATTTGAGGAATCTAAAGCCTGGAAGCTGAGAGTTTATATCTCAAGACAGTATTGTTAGCACGTAAGCCTTTGTGTTGATCAAAAACAAACCTATTCATTGCTTAATCAAAATATGACATGGAAAAATCCTAGCCTGAAATTCAGTGCTCATTTGGGCAGAGAAATAAAAGACCTTTTTAATAACATTCATTAGAGAATGTTTTTGAAAGTTCGGCAGAAGTCATATGAAGGGATTTCCTCTCACACAATGCCAACAAATTGCCGATGGAGATTAACAATATCAAGTGAAAAATCTGACTACTCTTGGCAGTGGAAAGAATTCTGTAACAGCTTGGGCAAATATATTAAAATACCCAGGCAATTTTTTGTGCATTTTTCATAACAGCTGATTGTGGGTTTTTGTTTTGTTTTTGGCCATGCTGCACAGCTTCTGGGATTTCAGTTCCCTGACCAGGGGTTGAACCCAGGCCCTGTCAGTGAAAGCCCAGAATCCTAACCACAGGCACCAGGGAACTCCCTATTTGTGTGTTTTAAAATAATGAGTGACTATAATAATAAACAGTGAGTTGTTTGAGAGTTGTAGGATTATAAAGTGATTTTCTGTTAAAAATTTAATAAATGCATGATTGATTTTCATCATGAACCAAAATATTATAAAATTATATACCTCAATAATATGTAAAATGATCTTGATAATCAAAAACATTAAGAGACAGGGGTAGTGATAGACTACTGACTTTGGATCTGGGGAAAGCTCCCAGTCACGAGCCTGGAGTATCTTCTCTGCCTGCGTGTGGGAGCTCTCTGGCCTAGGGACAAGAACTGGTCCTTTGGCTGCCCAAACAGAATTTGCCCTTTAGGAATATCGTCGGGTTCACTCAGCCTTAGCCAGGGAGAGAAGAATGCTGTGTCAGCCTGGTTACTATTTGAAAGCAAAGGACTGTAAAACATAGCAGCTTTGAATTACAACAGTGTATTTGCTTACAATCCTGTAGGTAGGCAATTTGAGCTGGGATTGGCTGGTGGTTCCACTCTTGGACTTCCCTCTGCTCAATCATGTTGCCGCAGTGAACTGGAGGATAGGCTGGGCTGGAAGTTTCAATGGCCTTGATCACATGTCTGGCGTTGGTGCCAGCTGTCAGTAGGGGTGCTTTGGTTCATGGAGGGCACAGCACAGCATTGCACTGGGGCCCAGACAGATGCTGCAAGGTCACTTGAGGCCTAGGCTCTAGATTTCATGTGATGCCAGTTCTGTTGCATGCTGTTGGCCAAAGCACAGGCTCAAGGGGTGAGGAAATAAACTCCGCCTCTGAATGGGGAGGTGCAAAGTCCCATTGCCAGAGGATATAACAACAGATAAGGAGGAATGTTGGCAGCCATCTGTATTTATCTGCTTGGGCTATCATAATGGGGTACCATGGACTAGTTGGCTTAAACAGCAGAAATGTATTTTTTCAGTTTTGGAGATTTGAAGTCCAAGGTTAAGATGTTGGCAGGTTGGATTCTGAGGCCTCTCTCCTTGAAAGGCTGCCTCCTTTAATGATAGCTGCCTCTTTACCGTGCCCTCACATGGCCTTTTCTCTGTGTACATGCATCTCTGGTGTCTCTCCTTCTTCTTATAAAAACACCAGTTCTATTGGATTAGGGTCCCGTTAAATTACATTTAACCTTAATTACCTTCTTAAAGGCCCCATCTCCAAATACAGTCACACTAGGGGAAATCCGTTCTGAATATTCGTTGGAAGGACTGATGTTGAAGCTGAAGGTCCAATACTTTGGTCACCTGATGGGAAGAACTGACTCATTGGAAAAGACCCTGATGCTGGGAAAGATTGAAGGCGGGAGAAGAAGGGGACGACAGAAGATGAGATGGTTCAGTGGCATCACCGACTCAATGGACATGAGTTTGAGCAAGCTCTGGGAGTTGGTGATGGGNTGGTCACCTGATGGGAAGAACTGACTCATTGGAAAAGACCCTGATGCTGGGAAAGATTGAAGGCGGGAGAAGAAGGGGACGACAGAAGATGAGATGGTTCAGTGGCATCACCGACTCAATGGACATGAGTTTGAGCAAGCTCTGGGAGTTGGTGATGGGCAGGGAGGCCTAGTGTTCTGCAGTCCATGGGGGTTGCAAAAAGTTGGACACGACTGAGCGGCTGAACTGAACTGAGAGGTTAGGACTTCAATATATGAATTTTGAAGAGTCACAACTGGGTCCATAACATCATCTTTGCAAACAGTCTGCTCAATGCATTGAGAGGCCTCAGAAACCAATTACAGGGTATTTTACTCCAATTATCTGTTTTTTTTCCTTCAAATAATTTTAATATGGCAGTAATTCAAAGTAGGGAAAAAAGATTCAAACATCTTCCCTTTAAAGGGGATGCTTCCATGACTGCCTCACAACAAGTATGACCAGAGGCAAAGATGAGACCAGATTCAAGGAGCAAGGGCCATAGGAAGGCTTCAAGGCTCAAGATTGAAGAGCTTGGTTTCAGAAAGTCTCTTGAGGGCTAGCAGGCAGCAGAAGAGACATGAAATTTCAAGAGATCCTTAGAGGATGGGGCGCAGTTGCTGGGTCCTGACACCTTGAAGCATTTGTTGATTGTGACTCTGTGTCAAGAGTATTTGTCGTCTGGGAAGAGCTGAGCTAAGTGGGCTGAGCAGATCTGTTGTCCCATAGGGTCAAGATTTATCAGTTGGTAGACCCAGTCTCCCTGCTCGTTGAAGTAATATTGGAGACACATGACTGCCCCAAATCATGAGCTTCCAATTTCACCCATAGCTGCCTCTAACTCTCCATTTACTTGTTTTGTTTCCCAACATGGTTTATTCCTTTTGGGAGAATAAATCTTTGTGATGAGGCTCAGAAGTTGTCTGGCCACTAACTGCACTGTAGCCTGGCATCTCTTTTTACTCTTTGTGAAATCTAAACCGCTAGGACTTTCAGGGAGGCTTCCCTTGGGGACCTTCCTTGTGGGCTTCCCTGGGGATTTCCGACCACCGAGTCTACCATCTCTCAGACGGACGTAACACCTTCTGGATCCAAGCTAAGGACCCACCCCTTCTAGGGGACCTTCTCCCGTACCGTTGGGTGAGGTCATAAGAACGGACCTCTTAGGGTATCGATTCCCCTCGGACCACCCGATGTCCGGTACCCTAACGTTTTTCAGTCTGTACTGACTTCACTGAATCGTACACGTACACGAATCCTTATTTTGTGCTGACCCATCGTATAATTTTTCGTCTCTGTAATGAAACGGTTGTTTCCAGGTAGATCAGTTCCGATACCAAAAAGGACACCAGTACATACCTACACTCTCAACCTGACACTTCTTCCGACTCACGACTTCTTAACTACGCAAACTTGACACCACAACCTCTTCTGAGAACTCTCAGGGAACCTGACGTTCCTCTAGGTTGGTCAGGTAGGACTTCCTCTAGTCAGGACTCACAAGTAACCTTCCTGACTCCGACTTCGACTTTGAGGTTATGAAACCGGTGGACTACGTTTCTTGACTGAGTGAACTTTTCTGGGACTACGACCCTTTTTAACTTCCGTCCTCCTCTTCCCCTACTGTCTCCTACTCTACCAATCTACCGTAGTGACTGAGTTACCTCTACTCAAACTCATCTAAGACCCTCAACCACTACCTGTCCCTCCGGACCACACGACATCAGGTAACTCATCGCTTCTCAGTCTGTCCTGACTCGCTGACTTGACTTGACTTGACTTGACTCACGGTTTCGTGTGTCCTGGAAGCCCCATAGTGTCTACCTTGAAATACCTCCCTCCTCTCTAAGACAATTCATTGACCAGAGGGAGTAACGGTTTATAGACCGTGACGATATTAATAAAATATTAATTTTTAAATGTGTTCCTCAAGTAGACAGAAACTATTCTGATAATGATCAATAATCCTTTTTTGAAACTTTTCTAATCACAAAAAGAGAGAAAAATTAGGGACGGGGGTTGTCACAGGACCCGGACGTTGAACGGTGGTGTAAGGTGAACGGGGGTCTGGGTCGACGGATTTATAAAAATTTGTAGCTGTTTCATGGAAAGTCAGTATTTAGTTTCTTTTATTTTTTCGAAATAAAGAAATTTTCTAAATCACCCCTGAAGGACCGTCAGGTCACCAATTCACGCCATGCTTCCACTGTAGGGTATGTGGGTTCAGTCCCTGGTGGCAGAATTAAGATCCCACGTGCCATGCATGGCAGCCAAAACCAACAACAACAAAAGATTTTGCTTTGATTTCGAAAGACCATTGTTGGTAATGAATAACTTTTTAAAGCTTCCTGTCCAACTTCTAACACACAAGCTATGCTAACACTATGCATATGTGCATCTTTATCACCCAATTTTCTGAACCCTCTATTGATCATAAGATTGTAAACACACACACTGGGTTCTCCCATAGTTGCCAAACTTAGCCAATTAAATAAAAAACAAAAGCTTTTCTCTTCAAGTTGCCTGTAGTCAAGGTATAAACAAGTTGATAATGATGGAATTGGAAAAATTAAAGGGCTGTAGACATAGCGCATGCTATATTTTTGGAGTTTTTTTTTAATAAAAAAGCATTTTATTTTATTTAAATAGGCTCATCCTTTTATTCATAAGCTAATGATCTCTGTCTTTTTTAAGTATATCATTTTGGGGTACATTTCTGAAATAGAGACTATATAGTTTATTACATGTTGGGTTATACCATTACTGCAAGGTCCCAAACAAAGACAATGCACCCGTCACTAACTATGGACCCTGAGTGGAGATACTAAATTGAAGTACATATATTACAAATCTAGCTGCCATCAGAAAGAAGCATTCAGGGATGACCAAGTAAGCACCCACACTTCAACCAACGCTTTCATTTGTTCTACCCAGCACCCCAAGCACCCATACACACACTTAAAATAACAATCTTTCTAGGATCAGAACGGATACAAAGGCCAGCTTGTGTTTTCAGCAGTGGAGGCAGTGCTGGACATAGACTTAGAGCTTCCAAGCAAATTAAGGGAAATTTGTCTTATTTGGTGAAAGCAGAGGACTCAGAGCTCAGCCTTCCTAAAATTGGGAGCACTATGTAAAAGTAGCATCAGTCTTCTCCTGGGAATTCCTCTGTGGTCCAGTGGTTAGGACTCTGCACTTTCACTGCTGAGGGCCCAGGTTCAATCCCTGGCCAGGGAGTCATGCAAGCCACTCAGTGCCGCAAAAAAATAAATTTATTAATAAAGAACATAAAAACAGTCCCTTCTCTTTCAGCATGTGACTGACCAAGAGCAGTGAACTGGGGCCTCACTACTCCATCTATATCATCCATATCTATGCCCTTATGAACCATGTATTTATTTATAGATATTATATATAATGTATGTAACTTAGTGACTAAGCCACCAATCTATATTTATATTTTAATTTATATGTGTGCATGCATGCTCAGTCATGTCTGATTCTTTGAGACCCCGTGGACCGTGGCTCACTAGGCTCTGCTGTCCATAGTATTTTCCAGGCAAGATCTTGGAGTGGGTTGCCATTTCTTTCTCCAAGGGAATCTTACCCACTCAGGTATTGAACCTACGTGTCCTGCATCACCTGCATTGGCAGGTGGATTCTTTACCACTGTACCACCTGGGAAGCCCTTAATTTACATATATAATGTAAAAATTGCAGATTTTAAAGTAGGTAACTGGCTACACTGCCTATGATGTATATTAAATAACACGTCAATCATAGCAATCCTGTCCCGTCTGAGAAGGCCTAATGCTCCAGAACCATCACTTTGCACGTTGAATACTGGGTAAAGTGTATTCTCTTAAACACCTTTTGTCAAAAGCCTCGCTGTTAGGGCTTGTAACTGCTGTAAACTTGTTGCTGAAACTCGGCCTCTGTTCACCGGTGCCAAATAGGAACAGGGAGACAGAGTTTTGGGTGAAGGAGGAAAGAATAGTTTTTTATTGCTTTGCCAGGCAAAGGGGGCCACAGTGGGCTAATGCCCTGAAGACCCTGTGACCCAGCCTGGAGAGGGTAGTAAGGAGTTCTGCAATGTTCAAGGAGCAGGGCATGATCAGCTCGTGGACAGTTCTTGGCACCAAGGTGACATTTCAAGCATTATCAACCTTCTGGTTTCAGCCAGTCTAGGGTCTGTGTTCTTGCGGTCAGCAGTTTTCATCTGGTGGGGGAAGGGGGTGTCTGCTTCCTGTAAAAACAACTTAGGAATGTGTATCAGGCCTTTATCTATATCCTTCAAGGAACTGGGAGTTCGGGTGATTCTGTTATGTGGCAGAATTATAGTCTACATTGTTACCAGTTCCTTAGCCCAACAGCTATCCTTTGTGTCTAAATCTTCACATTTCCCAATCATTGACTCAAGTCAGCATTTTACTTCAAAAGACAAGGCCATAGAGGCTTGAACAGTTTCAAACTTTGTACCGGTTTTGTCAGGAGTAAAGTTAATGATTTTAGTACATCACATTCAAAAACTACAAAATATCGCTCTGCAATTTATAGTCTTGGGAGAGCCAGACACCCACTGTACCCGTCCCATTGTGGCAGAACTTAATTTTATTAAAGTAACTTCTGAGAGTTTTCCTAAACCCATAGAACGCTTTCTATAAACTAGAGAATAAAGGGAGAAGGCAATAGCAACCCACCCCAGTACTCTTGCCTGGCAAATCCCATGGATGGAGGAGCCTGGTAGGCTGCAGTCCACGGGGTCGCAAAGAGTCGGACACGACTGAGCAACTTCACTTTCACTTTTCACTTCCATGCATTGGAGAAGGAAATGGCAACCCACTCCTGTGTTCTTGCCTGGAGAATCCCAGGAATGGGGGAGCCTGGTGGGTTGACATCTATGGGGTCGCACAGAGTCGGACATGACTGAAGCGACTTAGCAGCAACAGCAGCAGAGAATAAAGGGATGCAGAACCACTCGGTACACGCACTGAACACCCTGAAAGTGAAAGTCACTCAGCCATGTCCGTGTGACTCCATTGACTATGCAGTTCATGGCATTCTCCAGGCCAGAATACTGGAGTGGGTAGCCCTTCCCTTCTCCGGGGGATCTTCCCAACCCAGGGATCGAACCCAGCTCTCCCACATTGCAGGCGGATTCTTCACCAGTTGAGCCACCAGGGAAGCCGAGGAATACTGGAGTGGGTAGCCTATCCCTTCTCCAGCGGATCTTTCTGACTCAGGAATCGAACTGCGGTCTCCTGCATCACAGGCAGATTCTTTACCAACTGAGCTATTTAGGGAAGCCCATCGAAAACCCTAGTGGGTGAGTTACAGAATTTACGATTGTATCACCCAGTGCAGCAGGCGCCTGATGTGTGATCTTACTAACCCTCCAGCAGTAAACACCACCTTCTACCCTTCTACACTTGAGCAATCTGAACCTCTGGGGAGGTATTCGAACCCACCACCCGAAATCCTCAAAGCCGGCTTAAGCGGCTTGGCACACTAGTCTGGCATTCACTGCGCATGTCCCCGAGCCAGGACCAATGGGAGCCCCGAGCGCGGGAGCGGAGGCGGGGCCATGTTATTCTCTGAACCCGTGCAGCTGCGAAGAATAGCAAGGACGAGAATTCGGTCACAGACCAATCAGAGCCCGTAGCGGTCCTACTCTCCTCACCCGTAGGCCAATTGCCAGCTCCGGTGCATTGCGAGCGGCTACGAAATTAAGGAATGGAGCGGGGACGGGGGAGGGGGGCGGTGAAAGTAGTTAAAATGGCTGATATGAGAGAGGCTGAGGGTGGGACCCCAGAGAGAGGCTCGCCCAAAGTGGGTGAGAATCAGGAGATCTTGGGACTAGCAGGATTGCGACACTCCACTCTCCGTTAGGGAACAAGGCAGCCATCGTATCCCTCCCCAACAAGCAAAATGGTATGTTTCAAGACGGCCACCCTCCCCACAGTGGTACGATCCTGGACGGACTGCTCCATTTTGCGTTCCTCCCCTTTCCCGCAGTAGTCCATTCCAGTCTGCAGCGCTAACCCCCCTGGGCTCACACTGTCGAGGTGTGGGCGGCCCTTGGGACCCACTGATCCGAAGGTGGACTCTCTTAAGAGTTTCTCACAGACTCGGTTGTGACCCTTCTGGTGTCACTGAGCGGGAAATAGACAGTTGGGGGTCACAGATCGGGGTAGGGGTTAGGAAGGACCCATTTAGGGAGAGCTGGTGGTGATTCTGAGGCTGTGATCTGTGTAGGGACTAGGAGGGGACCTTTGGCTGCCTGGCTGGTCCGAGATGAGTAGCGCAAACCTAGAAGGGAAGGAGACAGATGGATGGCACCGTGTTTTCCCAGGCAGGTGAGAGGAGTAGGGCAGAAACGTGGTGAGTGGGACCTCCGAGGTTGATGGGTTAAGGCTCTAGAAGAGTGTGACTGGGCCCACACAATGGATCTCCGAGATGGACTTTGCAGCACGGAAAAGTAGGGAAAGGGCAGAGAGAAGGTGGCCATGTTCTGGGTCTCTAAATATTCACCAATGGTGGTGGGACTTGAATGTCTAATGAAGGAAGGTGAGAAGAGGATTGGAGCAGGAACGGGGAGAATGCTAGGCTGAGGGAAGGACAGTGCCTTTATCCAAGTTATTCAACCATTTCATGAAAACAAACAACGCTTAATTATAACATGTTAAGCTCTGTCCTCGTCACTTGACATGAATTATCTCATTTAAATCTTCACAACAGTCTTAACTGCTATTGTTATCCACTTTATGGATGAAGAACTAAGGCACTGAGAGGTTACCAGACTAAACAGCTGATAAGTGCCAGAGCCAGGTTGTAAGCCTCGAGAATCTGGCTCTATCCACTGAGCAGTTCTTATCCCTACAGGCATCTCTGCTTTTCTGTGCACGCCCTGTCCTCAGTCAACCCCAACCAGGACTAGAAATCAGCCCCTCTCCAGGCAGGGAGGTGAAGAAAGGAGAGGGAGGGAGTGAGAAGAGAGCAATAGGTCACAGCATAGGTAACTAGACCATACAGTGATTATTCAACAGATACTGATTGAGCTTCTGCATGCAGGGTCTTGTGCTAGGTGGTGGGGATGTGGCAATGAACAAGACAGACAAGAGTCTGGTTCCTGCCTGCCCTAGGAGTTTGTTTTGGGAATTCCTGGTAGGCAGACTTTGGTTATCACAATGATGGTGATGTTTTGGCATTGAACAGGCAGGATCCTGAGATGCTGGGGGACAGCCCCACACCTCCAAGACTTGTAACATCCATGAATGTCATTCTAGGGTGGTAAAAAGAGGCTTCCAAAAATGTTTCTTATGGAAAGGGTGCATTGTATCCAAGGGTTGGGAACTGCTGTTTCCTTAAGCTAGTCCCAGGAAACACCCCTCAGTCAAGGGTAGGGAGGACCACAAGGGGCAGGAAGGAAAGGGGAGAAGGACCAGGGTGTGGAAGAAAACCCTCATGTCTTTTCACTGACAGTGTCTTATTACCTACTCAGGACTTTGGCATGGCGATGGGGATCTTTAAGCAATAACGGATCGCCCCGCTCCCCCTGCCTTGAGACTTCCCTGGCGGTTCAGTGGTTAAGACTTCACTTTCCAGTGGAAGGGGTGCAAGTTCAGTCCTTGGTTGGGGAGCTAAGATCCCACATGCCTCTTGGCCAAAAAAACCAAAACATAAAAAACAGAGGCAATATTGTAACAAATTCAAAAAGACTTAAATGGTCCACATTAAAAAAAAATCTTAAAATCAATATCCCTTCAAAATAAAGTAAAATATGCACAAGATATAAACAGGAAATACCTTTCCATATGGTGATCCCTTCGGAGTTTGGCAGAGTTTGGGGTTGATGGGAGAGCATCAGGTGGGTGCAAGTCGTCAGGCTTATCATGCTTCTTGGGGGTTCCTGGGTATTCACTGGATTACTGAGAAGTAAGTTAGAACGTCTGCTCCCTGCTGCAGTAGACTGACTTGTGTGGTAAGTATCCAATCCACTTTCCTGCTGGGAACAACTGGAAAAGCTTGATTCGGGTTTTTGGTGTTTTTTTTTTTTTTTTAATCTATTTGAAGTCCCAGGTGAGCAAATTACCTTTGAGGTCATCACCTCACCAAATACTGTCATCCAGTGCAGAGAAGCAAGCGTCAAAGGGAACACGTAACAGTAAAATAAACCAGCTCCAAATTATTAATGCAGGCCAACAGAGAAATTCAATAATCTGAATAAGATTTAAAGATCATAAAATGATTAATGAATCACTGTATTCCAGGCTGAGGAAACTCATTGTATTAGGGACAGAAATAATAAAAATAAATCTACTTAGGTTTTTTATTTGGAGAAAAATACAAATTTTAAACTTGTTTGCTCCTTAGAAGTAAGAACATGAAATATACAACTTTTACATATTAATTTACAAAAATCACCAGCAAACATAGCAGAGGTTTAAAACCCCCTGAAATAGACTTAAAGGGGACAGATCTAAGAGCAGAGAAAGAAGGAAAACAAAAGACCAAAGTAGCAGAAGACTTTCATCCCAGGCCCCATGTGGCATTTTAGAGTTTAGGAAACATTTCTCACAAAACTGGCCTCAGCTTCAACTCTCACAAGCTGTGTGATCTCGGGCAACTTAGCTAAGCTACTCTGGGCCACTGCTTCCCTATCAGTAAAATGGAAACAGCTGAAGCTCTCAGCTCCTGGGGTTGTCTGTGCATGTGAAATAAGTACAGAAGTGTGAGGCACTCAGAAAAATATCAGAAAACACTAAATCAAATTAGATATGAAGCCCTCACTCATTCCTTCAAGAAACATTTATTGAGTGTCTAGTTTGTGCCTGGCACACAGTGAGAGCTCAACAAACAATGTCAACATGAATGAATGCAGTGACTTTCTAAGGAAAGAACAGGTGCTTGCCCTAGTGAACAGGCTGGAAGGGACTCCAGACCAGGAGGTATGAAACTGCCCGGTGACTTGGAAGCACCATATGCCAGTTGGTGAGCAGAGAAATTGCCACACCAGAAGTGGCTTTGATGGTGCTTCCCTGGTGGCTCAGACAGTAAAGAATCCACCCAGGTTCGATCCCTGGATCGGGAATATCCCCTGGAGAAGGGAATGGCTACCCACTCCAGTATTCTTGCCTGGAGAATTCCATGGACAGAGGAGCCTGGCGGGCTACACAGTCCATGGATGGGGTCACAGAGTTGGACATGACTGAGCAACTAACACAAGTGGGTTTGAGCCTTGGCTTAGGAGAGAAGCTTGGCANAGGGAATGGCTACCCACTCCAGTATTCTTGCCTGGAGAATTCCATGGACAGAGGAGCCTGGCGGGCTACACAGTCCATGGATGGGGTCACAGAGTTGGACATGACTGAGCAACTAACACAAGTGGGTTTGAGCCTTGGCTTAGGAGAGAAGCTTGGCACCGCAGGCGTGGGAGCCATACAGGTTTCCAGGTAGGACTGTGGGTCCCAAGTTGATATGTGCTGTTTCCCTTCAGGTATATGGGAATGCCAGACACACCCCAGATATGCTCAGCTCCCCTCAAGCTGCTGTATGTGTACCTGAAAACTTCACATCTCCAAATGGGAAATAAGCCCAGGGAGGGGTGCAGACTGAGCTTCCATTCTCTTGGGGAAACAGTCTGTTAAAGTTCAAGCTATGCAAGCCCTACAATGCCCCAATTTCCCTCCTGAGAGTGTGCTTGCCTAGTTGGAACAGGAGATGCATATAGGAGCTGCCAGGAGCCAGCGTGAGGAATCCCGCCCGTGACAAGGTCATGAGGAAGGAAGCCTGACAAAACGCAAGGACGTGATCAGGCTTCAGGGGTTCCCCCTGGTATTTCCTGAGCGTGTACCCCAAAACCCAAAAATCTGCTGGCCTTTGTACTCTGCTTTCCCACTCTTCTGATATTCTCTGGAAAAAGTCAAATCAGGGCTTTAGTCTTCTGCATTTGAAAGGGATGTTTCAGCTCAAACCCCCTCTGATAACTCTCTAGCTTGCCTAATAGGTTCCCCCGGACCTCTTACAGCTTGTGAATTGCTTACAGCCCCCCAACCGTGAGAGGCACAAAGCTTAAAAGCATCTTAAAGATACAGAGCCTTTTCTAAAGAGTTAAAAATTATATTGGTAGAGGGTTTTCACTGTTGACTTAGTGACTGCTGCCAGGCCTCCATATTCTTTATCTTTTAGGCACCTGGGAGGATGTTAATCAATGTAATCGGGATGTAGAAAAAGATATATAGTAGTTTTGATGTTAGCAACACTAGACTTTTGAGTTAATTACTTTTCTTTTGTTATAAATTACTGTACTCCTTTTACTTGTTATAAATTGCTGTATCTTTGCTATGTAAGAATGTAACTTTATTTAGTGCTTTCTGAGAGTGGCACCAGACTTTGGGAAGATCAACACAAATAAGTCTTCTGGTTGACAAACCCTTATCAGAAAAAAGGCTGTAAAATGTTAATTGGCCCTTTTGGCCGGAAGATGATGTAAATTACCTAAGACTTGTGTATACAACTAGGTATGCGGAGAGAAAAGCCTGGTTTTGATAAGAATCTGGGCTGCATAATTTTGTATTACCCATTGATCTCTATGTATAATCAAAAGTATAAAAGACCTTCTGAACAATAGAGGACGGGCTAGTCGCTGGACTGGTTTCCCCCGTGTCTTCTCTCTAATTTCAGGCTGAATTCCCATCTGGGGCGTGGAGGCTCACCATGTCTACTTACTTGTCCCGGCTTCTAAGATCCATAAGAGAGAGAGCCCAAGGCGGGTCACTCTCTGATATTCAAATGGGCGCTGGCAGCCTAACGTAGATGGTGCAAGCTTCTTGTCTGGAACTTTATTGGCTTTCCACGTAAACCAAGTTATTCAGCCTCTTTTCTCCACTTAATTTTCCTACTACACTATTTCTTCCTAATCTAATCTTATATTAATAAATAAATGAGTTCTCCTCGCCTACGCTGTCCACGCTTCGAATTTCCCTGGATCCACCGGGGCTGGACCCCAGCAAGGAGCAAATAAGGCAGCATTGCTGCCAACCACGAAAGACAGAAACAGCTCAGATATCTGTTAACAGAATACGAATAAACAAATTGTTTAGTAACACAAAGTGGGCTTCCCTGGTGGCTCAGTGGTAAAGAATCTGCCTGCAATGTCTCCTGCAATGGAGACACAGGAGATGGTGGTTTGGTCCCTGGGGGAGTTGGGAAGATCCCCTGGAGGAGGGCATGGCAACCCACTCCAGTATTCTTGCCTGGAGAATCCCATGGACAGAGGAGCCTGGCAGGCTATAGTCCAAGGGGTCACAAAGAGTCAGACACAACTGAAGTGACTTAGCATGCACACATACCATAGTAACACAATGGAATGCTATATAGCAGTAACAGCTACTGCTACTGGCAAATATGAATCTTAGTAACAGAGCAGGCGGTGGAGCATCTTGATGAAAAGTGCACACTAACCAACCTGCCTGGCATGCTAGCTTGGAGCTACTGGGAAAATCATTTAACCACTCTGGGCCTCAGTTTCCCTCCATCAAATGGCAAAAATAGCGTGTGTCCCCCAGGCCAATAGGAAGATTTATATGAGTCAATATTTACAAAGAGGTCAGAAGAGTGCCTGGCACACATGTTCAGTGCTACATGAATGCTTGTTAGATAAAAATAGAATGTTGAGGGACTTCCCTGGTGGTCCAGTGGTTAAGAATCTGCCTTCCAATGCAGGAGATGTGAGTTTGATCCCTGGTTGAGGAACTCAGATCTGACATGCCAAGGGGCAACTAAGCACTCGCATCACAGGAGAATCCCAAACACCACAAGGAGAAGCCCTTGCACTGCAACAAGAGAAGCCCGTGTACCGCAAAGAGCCTAAATAAGTAAATAAAACATAGAGTATTGAGTGGGGGAAAAGACAAGACTCCAAAGATTACACACTTTCAAAAGTTCAGAAGCAACAGCAACTAAATGAGATGGTGTGGTAGGGATGGGGAAGTTGAGCCAGGTGTGAGCAAGTTGGGGTCTCAGGAGAGAGGTGGGGTCCCAGGTGCTTGCTATGTAATTAAAGGAAAATCTTTACTGCAATAACCCTTCAGCACCAGAGCCTTAGACCTTGGGCCCAGAGTAACTGGATGCTTTGGGGAGGAAGAAGGCCGCTCAGCCCATGACTGCCCACCGTGGCACTGCAGAAATGCTGCAGTGGCCTATACCTCACTGCCAGCCAACCAGAAGGAGGAGGGTCCAAGCAAGTCAGAGGGAGATGGGCCCCAGAGAGCAAGAAAGGAGGACAAAAGATGGATCTAACCAGTCAAATGGAGGAGGGCCCCAGTCTAAGGGAGGAGTCCAGGCCTACTGAGGGGCCCCTAGAGGACTTGTTTCCCTTGTGGTTTTTTTGCACTTCCTGTTCCCCCGCTCACTGCGGAAGTTCCTCTTCTTACCCTGCACTCAGAGCCCAGCCGGAGAGGACAAGGGCAGGAGGCACCATGAGTGGGGGCCCTTCAGGAGGCAGGCCTGGGGTCCGCGGAGGACAAGGTGTTCAGCAGAACATCCCGTCCACCCTCCTCCAGGACCATGAGAACCAACAACTCTTTGAGATGCTCGGACGGAAGTGCTGGGTGAGCTGGGGATCTTCTGGCCCTCGTCTCCCTCTCCTCCTCCTCTTCATCCCCTTTACCTTCCCCTCCTTCTTTCCTCCCCTTCCTCTCTCCTCATCTTTCCCATCCTCCTCTCCTTCTCCTCTTCCTCTCCATCATCTCCTCTCAGAATCCACTTACCCCCATTCACCAATCCCAGGAAGAACTCAATGTTCATTCACTTTCCCTCTGGTTGTGGCTCTTCCTTTGGAGCCATGATGGCCACGGGCAAGAAAGGGCCAGGTCTGGTTCCCAGACCCTCTGTATGCCCCTGACTGGATTTCAACAAGTCCTACTCTCCCCTCCCAGACGCTGGCCACTGCGGTTGTTCAGCTGTACCTGGCGCTGCCCCCTGGAGCCGAGCACTGGACCAAGGGACACTGTGGAGCTGTGTGCTTCGTGAAGGATAACCCCAAGAAGTCTTACTTCATCCGCCTTTATGGCCTTCAGGTGATCCCCGCCCCACCACTGGACAGACAATCCAGTTTTCAACCCATAAACCCAGATCTGTGTCCATAGCCCTGAGCCCTCAGACAGATCAATGAACCCCCTGAGCCCCAGAACCAAAGACTTTATCCAGATGCCAGCCACTGGTTTGTCTTTCTAAGCCTGTGATGACTGAGCCCAGAGTCTTTGTGTCAAGATCTATAACCCCCAATATTAGTATACCCCCTAAATCTAATCTGTTCCACAAACTCCATATATATACATACGTACATACATATGTATGTACACACACATATACTATATTTTTACCTGAACCTCATGTCTATTTGAAACTCCACATTTTAGGTTTCAGAAACCTCCCATCAGTACTCCTGAATTCCAGAATTTTGCCTAGCTTCTAAGTCAAAAATATGTTCCACAAATCCCAAACCTAAGTATGCCATTGAATCCTCAACTCCTAATCTGTCCTTTTAAGCCCACAGCATTGGATCCCAGAACTCCTATATGAAAACTCCTAATCACCTAAATATTGAGGTAGCTCCTAAGTCAGAAACCTATTTCAAACCCTTAACCTAAATTCTCCAAGCATAAACCCCAAATTCATCCCATTAAACCGATAAAGATAGATCCAGTAGAACCACATCAAGATCCCAGGGTCATCAAATATTGACCAAACTCCTAATTCATAACTCTGCTCTACAAATCTCAAATTGGCTCAACCCCCTCCAAAAAACCTTCCCAAGTCTGTATTCTGAACCTCAAATCTCAATCCCAACTCCTAATACTGGAACCCTACCTGCCCTAATGAAGGCCCCCATATAAGGGGGGGATTTGGGACAGATTCTCTGAATGGACTCAGTTTCCTAGAACTAGAGTCCCAAATCCTCAAATTCAAGTCCCCTTATTCCACATCTGGACCCCAAATCCAAGTTTCTCGCTGAAGGGTCTGACTCCCATACTGTACCCTAATCCTCCACATCTGACTCCTAGATTCCCAACTCTCCGGTTCTGAGCTGGAATTCTCCAAATCAGATTTTGGGTCCCCAAATTTGTATACCATGCTCCCTATCTGGAAAACAGAGGCCCTCCACCCAGGGCGTGCCTCGGTGCCAGTGTGCTCCTCCCTCTCCAGGCTGGCCGGCTGCTGTGGGAACAGGAGCTGTACTCACAGCTGGTCTACTCTGCTCCCACCCCCTTTTTCCACACCTTTGCTGGAGATGTAAGTGACCACCTAAACCCTGGGCCTCAGTTGGGGTGCAAGGAGGAGAGGGGGAAAGGTGTGGGGAAGTCTGGAAGGCAGCTGACCCCCCAGGCATGTGCAGGACTGCCAAGCGGGGCTGAACTTTGCAGACGAGGGCGAGGCCCAGGCCTTCCGGAACCTGGTGCAGGAGAAGATACAAAAACGGAATCAGAGGCAAAGCGGGGGTAAGAAGGCCTTGGGGAAGGGAAAGAGGTTGAGCAGAAGTGAGGGCAAGAGTGGGGAGCTGGAAAAGCTCCTCTCCTGATTCTGATTTCCTGTCTCTCCACAGACAGGCGCCAGCTCCTGCCTCCACCAGTGCCAGCCAGTGAAGGTGAGTCCTCTAGTGCAAGGAGGAGTAATAAGGGGCTAGAGCAGAAAACTGAGGCAGGGTTGTGATAGTTCTCTATCCATTCCATCTTCCCAGAGAGAAGAGGAGGGCTCCCACCCCTGCCCCTGCACCCAGGTGGAGACCAAGGGGGTGAGTGCTGAATATTCCGTGTCTCTGGGTGGGCAGGTGTCAACAGCCCCAGAGACACCGGGCTGGCTGCTGGGCCTGTGAGGAGAATGGGTGACTGGGCCATTGACCCATTTACCTACCAACCAGAGCATAAGAGTTAGAGACAGGAAGGTGGTTGGGAGAATCAGTGTGTTAGATGGTCATGGAAGGAGTGGGAGAATGAATAGATACACAGGTGGGGTGTGGGTAGATAAATGAGTAGATGGGTGGGTGCAGTGATAAATAGGTGAATAGTGATAAATAGGTGGATAGATGTGTGGGTGGATGGACTGGTGGTGGACAGATGGTTAAATGGGGGCATGAACTGATGGAAGGATGTAGATGTACAGGTGGGTGTATAGATGTAGGTGAATGGGTATGTGGGTGAATGGATAAATAGATGGATGGATGATTGAGTAAATTAATGAATGAGTGATGGAATGAATTCAACAGTGAATAAATGAATAAGTGACAACATTTCAATCAGTGGAGAAAGCAATGATTGAATGAGTGAATGAATAATTTAACAAATTAGTCAATGAGCCAGTGAATAAATGAGTCAATACTTAAGTGTGAGTAAATTAATTAATGAATCAGTGAATGTATGGATGGTATGCAGGACCTACCCACCCACTTCTCCATAAACCTACTTGGACCCCTCACCCACTCCTTCCATGACCATCTAACACACTGATTCCCCCAACCACCTTCCTGTCTCTAACTCTTATGCTCTGGTTGGTAGGTAAGTGAGTCAATGGCCCAGTCACCCATTTTCCCCACAGGCCCAGCAGCCGGCCCAGCAGCCAGCCCGGTGTCTCTGGGGCTGGTGACAGTGGACATCCCGAATCCAGACATCACGAATTCACGATACCGTTCGTTCCCAGCACCTGGGCCTAGCCCAAGTGATAAGAAACGCTCAGGGAAGAAAAAGATCAGCAAGTCTGATATTGGTGCACCCAGTGGATTCAAGTGAGAACCTCTCTCCAGTGGGCCCATGGATCCTTGGGGTGGGGGAGCAGAGAGCAGGTGGATAGGAGGAGAGCTGAGTGAATGGAAGGATGGAAAAATGAATGGGTAGGTGAGAGAGTAGGCAGATGAGTGGATGGGTGAGGGGGGGAGTGCAAAGCTAGGACTAGGGAGAGATACCAAAGGCACCAAGATGGCAAATTTTACAGAGGCAGTCACTCTCCACCGCATCACCCAACTATAATCCATGACTCCAGGAGTGAGTGGCTCTTTAAATTTTGCTCCCTAGGCATTCCACTCAACCTAGTCCCTCCCTGGTTAGGCTGGTGGGTGAATGGATGGATGGGTAGATAGATAGATGGATGAATGAATGAATGGTTGGGTTGGAGAATGAATGGATGGGTAAATGGGAAGTGGGTAGGTAGATGGGTGAGTGAGTGGATGAGTATGTGGACAGAATGATATACAGGCCAATGGGTTCACATACAAGGTGGATGGGGATGGACAGGTTGCCACATATGTGGATGAAGGACAATTCAGTGGCTACATAGAAGTGTGTGATTGAATGGGTAGTCAAGTGAGTGAATGAATGGAAAGATGGGCATCTGGGTAGATGGATGGGTGGATGGACAAGTGTGGGTTAGGACAGATTGGTGGACAAATGGGTAAATAAATGTGTGTGGACAGATGAATGGGGAGACAAATATATATAGATCAGTGGTCTGACAGGTGAATGTGAACACCTAGGTGGACAAATAGATGGGTGGATGGATGGTGGAAAGAGGGATGGGCAGACAGATGGGCACCACAAACTGTGAACCCTCTTTAGTTCCATAACTACTACTCTCACTCATTCATTCACTTAAGACTGATTCATTAATTCTGGCTCCTGAGAGTCCCTCTGGGCAGGGGAGGGCAAGAGAGCTTCACTAGGAAGGGAGGGAAGGAATGGCCATGGTGCTTCACTGGGGTCTTCTCACCTCCCTCAGACATGTCAGCCACGTGGGGTGGGACCCCCAGAATGGATTTGATGTGAGTAACTCCAGAGTCCCCTGGACTCCACTCAACTCCTGCATACCCTTCCATAGTCCACAGCTCCAGATCTACCCCCAGACCCCATCCTTCCCACCCTCCTCTCAGATCCCTCTCTGGGGTGGACCCCATGATAATCTGTGCCCCTCCCCTCCCCACCTTATTCCCCAACCCTTGCCGGGACCTTTTTTCTCCTGGGAAGGTGAACAACCTGGACCCAGATCTGCGGAGCCTGTTCTCAAGGGCGGGAATCAGTGATGCCCAGCTCACCGATGCTGAGACCTCCAAATTTATCTATGACTTCATTGAGAACCAGGGTGGGATGGAAGCTGTGCGGAAGGAGATGAGGCGCCAGGGTGAGCCCCCCGCCCCTTTCTGGACCACCTCTTCTTCTCCAACCCTGGTAGCTGATTTCTAAGAGACACCTTGCAGGCTCTCAGTCCTCATAGAAACCCCTATACTGCTTGAATCAGGAGTTGGTTGGTTGGGGTACCCATTTTACAAGTGAGCAAAACTGAGGCTCTGAAGGAAACTATAATAATAGCTATGTGTTGTCTTTCCCCTCAGAGCCACTTCCACCGCCCCCACCGCCATCCCGAGGAGGGAACCAGCCGCCCCGGCCGCCAACTGTGGGGAGTAACAAGGGTCGCTCTGGCCCTCTGCCCCCTGTACCTTTGGGAGGTGCTCCTCCCCCACCAACTCCCCGGGGACCCCCACCCCCAGGCCGAGGGGGCCCTCCGCCACCACCCCCTCCAGCCACTGGACGCTCTGTGCCACCGCCCCCTCCACCCTCTGGAGCTGGGAGTGGACCACCCATGCCTCCGCCACCACCGCCGCCACCGCCACCACCACCCAGCTCTGGGGATGGACCAATCCCTCCCCCACCCCCTCCTTCTCTGGGGCTTGTGGGGGGCCCGGCCCCTGGTGGGGGTCGGGGGGCACTTTTGGATCAAATCCGGCAGGGAATTCAGCTGAACAAGGTGAGGACCAGTGTGATGGAGGATTGGGGAACTGGGATTCTGGGGTGTGCTGTGCAAGTGAGGATGGTAGGGGGCTGGGGCTGAGAGTGATGGGGGTCCCACGATTTGGGGGTTCACTGATAGGGTTGGGAGGTTGGTGGGGAGAGATGAGTTTCAAGGTGACTAGAGTATGTGGGAGGAGAAAGAATGATGAAGGGGTGGGGAGAAGTGCTCCTCTCACAGGCCCTGAGCCCTCTGTGCTGGATCCTGCTTGCTGCAGACCCCGGGGGCCCCAGAGAGCTCAGCGCTGCAGCCACCACCTCAGAGCTCAGAGGGGCTGGTGGGTGCCCTGATGCACGTGATGCAGAAGAGAAGCAAAGCCATCCATTCCTCTGGTGAGAGTGCACCCTCCCTGTGAGCCTGCCATTCAGAGCCCATCCTGCCAGGACCTGTGGCCCTGGTTCCCAGCTAGTGTTGACCTAAAAACACCCCCCAACAGCCACCAGCAATTAGTCCCATCTGTTGATGTGAGAATGAACATGAATCTGTAGCAGTCTCTTTTTTGACAGTGTTAACTGTCATTATGTAACAGTAATATGATTAACTCTTTTTGACAATGAGATTAACATTAATACCATATGTTCAATAGTATTAACATTAGCCTACTATGTGATGATAATATTATAAAGAACCCCTTCTTTGACACTAATATTAACTCTAGTGTCATGTGTCAAAAGATTAACTCATTAAGTGACAATATTATAACTAATTCAATCTTTTACAATAGTGTTAATGTTAGTCCCTTAATGTGTCAACAACATTGTCATTATATGAGACTATATTAACCTGGCAACCCACTCCAGTATTCTTGCCTGGAGAATCCCATGGACAGAGTACCCTGGTAGGCTACAGTCCATGGGGTCGCAAAGAGTCGGACACGACTAAGCGACCTCACTTCACTTCACTTCACATATTAACCTCAGGGCTTCCCAGGTGGCTCAGTGATAAAGAAGCCGCCTGCCAATGCAGGAGATGCAGGGCACGCGGATTCGATCCCTGGATCAGGAGGAGCCCCTGGAGGAGGAAATGGCAACCTACTCCAGTATTCTTGCCTGGGAAATCTTATGGACAGAGGAGCCTGGTGTGCTACAGTCCAAAGGGTCGCAAAGAGTCAGACATGACTGAGCAGAGCAGAGAAAGAGAGAGTATTAGCTTCAACCTACTGTGTGACAATAATATAATTAAAGTTCAGCTTTGACAATAACACTGACATCAACCCAGGAGTCTGTTCACAGATCAATAGGAATCCATTATATGACAGAATTATAACAAACCTGATCTTTTGACCATGATATCATCACTAACCCCATTCTGTGTCAACAATGTCAACATTAACACACTATGGAAAAACAACATTGTAACTTCCTCCACCTTTGCTAATATTTAAATCCACTCCATTGAGTGACAAGCCTGTTAACAGTAACCCTTTGTGTGACAATAATATCCCAACCAACCACACATTTTTTATAATAATATTAACCTCGACTCTAACTAGAACCTAGACCCCAGCTATAGTCCCTGTCTTGCCCCTAACTCTCCCTCCTCTTAGGAGGTCCCTTTATCTAACACACAAACCTCAGATCTAACTTCCAAGTGGGAGATCTCAGCCCTCAGGGTTTAGTAATCCCAACCTCCTAGACCCTAGTAACTCCTCTCTCCAGGGCTTTTGAACCCTCCTACCCATCCTGAGTTCCACTCTTTCTCTCTCCCTCCAGACGAAGGGGAGGACCAGGCCGGGGATGATGATGATGATGATGAATGGGACGACTGAATCACCACCACCTCCGCTATTCTGTGCTGGGCTCCCCTGGCAGCCCTCCTCGCCACCCTCCACTTAACTTCCAGGCCTCCAAGCCCCTTTTCTTTCCTACCCACCCCTCCAGTGCTGTTATCTCTGACTGGCCTCCTCCCACACACACTCACCCTAGCAATAGCCAGGGACCTTTTTATATAAAATGTCTCCGTTCAACTCATTCAAGGATTTTTAAACAAAAATAAAATAACTGTCTTTTTGTTTCTTTAAATCTCAGTTTCTTTACCTACCAAATGTGAGAATTTGGGGTCCTTTCCCCCCAAAGTTCCTTTTATTCCCATTTCATTTGTTTAGCCATACATATGTATATTTATTTATTCATTTGTTCCCTTGATCATTTAGTCTGTATTTCTTTGTTTCCTTCTGCCCTTCCTTCTTTCCACGGATATTTATTACCAGGCACTACTTTGGGGGCTGGGGATAAAGCAATGGGAAACAAACAACAAAAATTCTTGGTCTTATGAGGTCAACATTCTAGGGCAGGAGATAGACAAGAAACAAGGAATTAAATAAAAACAAAAAGAGTTACAGTTCGTGGTAAGAGCTATGTTGTCCTGAGGGGAAGTGATGGTAAGATGTAGAGTTCAGGGAAAGCCACTTGGAGGAGGTGACACTTATGCTGAATCTAAAGAAAAGTATTCTTTAATACTTTTCTTTAGAATATTTAGAGGGAAGGGCCTTCCAGGCAGAGGGAACAGCCAATGCAAAGGCCCTGAGGTGGGAAAAAGCTTGGTGTGAGGCTGAATGTGGTGAATGAGTGAGAGTTATTTGTACACTTACTTAAAAAAAAAGTGCAATCAACACAGTATTAGATCAAGAGAGCACTCAATGATCAGACTTCCCACTCTCCATGCACACAACTCCCACACTAGGATCCCGCTGGGCAGGGTCCCCCTCTCAATGTTAAAATTTGATTCTGCCCAGTTGCCAGTGCAGTCTAAGTCCTGGCCAATGGCAATGAAAGAGGCAAAGATTTAATAATCACATAGATCTGCTCTAGATCCCAGGCAAGATGCCTCACCTCTGAGCCTCAGTTTCCTCATCTATACAATGGGGGCAACAATATGTAACCTATTTGCAACTGGGATCCCACTGCGTCACCCTCCTACTCTAGAACTTGCTCTCCAGAGGGGGAAAAAGGTGCAACTCAAAACTGTCCTTGGTGTCAAAGCTGTTTCCAAGGGGGTAATTAGAAACTCCTGTACATCAAAGCCTAGAATAGAGGGGCCTGCTGCTGCTGCTGCTGCTAAGTCACTTCAGTCGTGTCCGACTCTGTGTGACCCCATAGACGGCAGCCCACCAGGCTCCCCCATCCCTGGGATTCTCCAGGCAAGAACACTGGAGTGGGTTGCCATTTCCTTCTCNTGCTGCTAAGTCACTTCAGTCGTGTCCGACTCTGTGTGACCCCATAGACGGCAGCCCACCAGGCTCCCCCATCCCTGGGATTCTCCAGGCAAGAACACTGGAGTGGGTTGCCATTTCCTTCTCCAATGCATGAAAAAGAAAAGTGAAAGTGAAGTTGCTTAGTCTGTCCGACTGTTAGCGACCCCATGGACTGCAGCCCACCAGGCTACTCCGTCCATTGGATTTTCCAGGCAAGAGTACTGGGGTGGGGTGCCATTGCCTTCCCCATAGAGGGGCCTATCCCTTCCCATTTCTGAAACCTGGTGGATACAAGATCTCAGGTTTCCTACCTTCAGAGGAGGAAGAGAGCAGGGAGGAAAATAAAGGTGAGGGGGCAGACTTCTTCCATTTGCAAGATCAGTGCAAGAATTTCTGAACCATCCAAGGGCAGCTTAAGGGGTTAGAAGAGGGTGGAGGTGTAAGGAGTAGGAGCTGGCTTTGCCCCTCAAGAATTTCCCTGCAGCCATGGAAGCTGGAGAGGGAGGGAGTCCTGGGTTCCCTTTAATTTTTTCATTATTCTTCATCCTTTACTCCACTCCCCAGCCCACCCTGGTTGGGTTCCCATGGCAAGCACTGAGTCTAGGAAGGGCCTGTCATATCACTTCTACCAAACCCAGAATTCCATAACCCTTTGGGCAGGTTTTGTCCTGGAAAAGACCTTACATCACACAACCTCTGAATCCCCAGGAGCATTGGCTAGAGCAAGCACAGATCTGGGGTAAAAGAGTTGACTATGGGGAAGTTGCTTGAGCTCCCTGGGCCTCAGTTTCTTCAGTCTTTAAAATGAAGATACAAATGCTTACTTCACGGGGTTGTGACAAGAATGAAAGTAGATAGTGTGTGCAAAGTTCCTGGCTCCTTGTAGGCATTTATAAACATGAGATGCTGTTTCTGCTGTTGTTACTATTGTTATTATTGGGTGTTGCTGATCCTGAGTCATCACTGATTATAAAATGCACCGTTATTCTATATATCACTTAAAAAGACCAAAAAAAAAAAAAGTACTTCCAGTTAAGTTTTGACCCATCAGTGCTTTTAAGACAGTCTGACTTTGGAGATATTAAGCAATTAAGGGCTTCTAGGGCCCTGGCTGACAATGTTGTTTCTTAACCTGGATTCTGATTCCACATGTATGTTCATTTGTGAAACTCATTACACGGGGTCACCACCCATGGTCTCCTTGTTTTTCTGTGTGTGTGGTACACTCCAATGTGAGGTTTATATTAAAAGCCAGTCAAACTTGTGCAGTTTGGAAAGGATAAAATCTTGTATTGGCCCTGCACTGGGAGATGTAGTCTACAGTAGAGTATGCACTAAATTAATGCTGAGTGAACAGATGAACGGCTGGGTGTAGGACACAGTAATAATAGGGTCGTTTCTTTCTTTGAGGTCTTCTAAAAAGGTGCTATCCCAAAAAAAATAAATAAAAATAAATAAATAAAAAGGTGCTATCCCAGAAAGATTCATTTTCCAGATGAGCAAGAGATACCCACCCCAAGGTCACTCATCCAAGGTTTTACAGATGAAGAAACTGCCTAAGGTCCCACACTTCAGTGAAGGGTTGAACTTGGATTGTACCCAGGTATTTGGGCTCTAAAATCCAAGACTTTACCCACTATACTATCCTATTTGGGGAAGACAGAGGGATGGTCCCCAACACCTGTAAACCACTACATCTTCCCCAGATTCAGGCAGAAAGAGGTCATGCCAAAAAAAAGAAAAAGAAAGAGCTCATGCCTTAAACTACTTTTGTGGGTTGGACAGGCCTCCTGGAAGTGGGAAGGTCCTGCCTGCCTGGGGAGACTGGGGTCATGTGAGGACCAGCATCTGACTGTTCTAGAAGTAATAAGGGAGAGAAGAAGAATTCACGGTGAGACTTCCACTATTAACTGTTCCACCCATGGCAAGCAGGGGCTAATGAAACCTCATCCTGACCAGTCATTTCTCTAGCCTGCTCACAGCTGGACTGGCAGGCACAGAATAACCATTTGGTTGACTACATAAAGCATGGAGTGACAGGGAGAGGGGAAATTTGAAGAAATGACAGTGTGGTTTATTGACACTGTGAGCTACTTAAAATCTAACTGAATTACAGCCTGCTTGGGACTGGCTGGGGCTGATGACCTGATGGTGCAAAAGAGAGGCAGCCTCCTGAGGGACTTACAGGTTGACTGACTGATGACCCGTGCTGTTGCTGCCTGCCTGGGTAGCCGGATATTGTGAATGGCTGACTATTGCTAGGAATCACACCTGGCCAGAGAGCGTGTGTGGATGTTACACTATCTGGGGATGTGTAAAGGAGATCTGCTCAGTCGCTCAGTGTCCTACTCTTTGTGACCCCATGAACTGCAGCCCACCAGACTCCTCTGTCCATGGAATTTTCCAGGCAAGAATACTAGAGTTGGTTGTCATTTCCTACTCCAGAGGATCTTCCCAACCCAGGGATCAAACCTGTATCTCCTGCCTTAGCAGGCAAATTTTTTACTACTGAGCCACCTGGGAAGCCCCTAAAGGAGGTCTACCCTGAAGGAATTTCAGGTTGACTGATGGACAGATCTGTGGCTGCCTGATAGGCAACTATATCTAGTGACTGACTGTCTACTGTGAACAAATCACAACGTACTTGACAGACCGTGTGCTCAGTCAGATGTTGAGAATGGCTACCTGGTTGACTGATACGAGGGGCAGACTGAATGAGTCACAGGGCAGCTGGCCCACTGAAAAATCAGTGTAGCTGCTTGAAACCATGGCTGTCCACAGACAGAATCACATCCACCCTAAAGGGCCCCAGGGGTCAGAGAATGCTGACTAACCTACCAATGGAGGGTATGCCTTGCCTGAGAAATGACAGATTGCTGGCTGCTGACAGGTGGCTAAAGCTGCTGTGAGTACGTGCTCTGGGGGAATAAACTGCCTGATTATGGCATGAATGAGGAGGAACCTTAGAGAATTATGGAGTGACCAGCTGACAGTGGAGCGTGTAGCCCACACGACAGGGCTACATTCGATGTTGACAATGACAGCCTGTCCTGACATAATCACAGCCAGCCAGAGGGTCCAAGCTGGCTTCCTGGGCGGTGGTGGGATGATTTCCCCCAGGGGATTCGGAGCTGCTTCCAGGGCCAGGGTAGATGGAGAGCCTGACTACTGGACAGACTGATGGTGTGATGAAGGGACAATCTAAGGGAACGGCAGGCTGGCTTACAGCAGCATAGCTGTTGTCAACGCCGTTTGTCTGCCTCAGCGGCCTCGCAGCTGGCCCGAAAGCAAGAATGGATGCTGCTGCTGACAGACTGACAGCGTGAATGGCGGGCGGGGGTCTGATGAGACAGTGGTAGTGGTGATGGATTTCAGTCGGGTGACTGCCCGAGCAGCTGTATGCGGCGGTAGTCCACCTGGGGAGTCACAGACTGCTTAGGGTTAAAATATGGTGATGGACTGACTGACTGACGGCGGTAATTGGGGGTCTGACAGGACGGATAATCCCCTCTTGCGGCTAGCTGACAACGTGATTGGCTGACAGCGTGACAGACAGACCGCCGTACGGGCAGGGCCTCCGGCAACCTCAGCCGCCCTTGCTGCCGCGGCCGCCCCCCAGACGCACTCTCGCAAAACACTGGCGAGCACCCGCCTTCGGGACCGAGCCGGGTGGCTGGGAGGGGTCCCGTCACGGCTCGCCGGTTGGTCCGCGCAGGCGCTGCTCGCTGAGCGGCGCGGCCAATAGGCTGCGCATTCTCGGCCACGCCCGCGCGAGCTCTCTTCTCGCGAGGCCGGTTAGGCCCGAATGTCGTTAGCCGTGGGGAAAGATGGCGGAAAATTTAAAAGGTGAAGCAGTGGCGGCAGCGACGCGGGCCCGCTGGCAGGCTGGGTGGGCTGGAGGGGTGGCGTCGCGGACTCGGGGCCCCCGGCGTCAGAGGCCACCGGGCCGGGAGCCGGAAGGTCGGCGCCAAAAGGCTGGGGCTCGAGGCGCGCGGGCCTGGCGCGCGGGGCTGGGCGGGGCTGAGGGGAGGGGGCGCGTGCCTTGGAACACGGCGGGCGCGGGGCTAAGTGGGGACGCGAGAAGGGGGCGCGTGCCACAGATTGCGACCTGACGGCTCGCGCACGCGCGGGGGCTTGTTGGGGGAGGCCGCGCCCGCGCGCGGGAAAATTGGCCGCCGGTGACCGTTACCCTCTTGGTGTCCACGCGAGACGCCGGAAGGGGAGGGGAGGGAAGGGGACGGACCTCCTTTTCAGAGTTGCGGGACAGGGGATTCTTCAGGAGGAGGATATCTGCTCGCAGCGTGATGGGGGAAGGAGTTGAGGCAGAGATAACTCCCCCAGGAAGAGGGGAAGAGGACTTCCCTAATGGGAGAGCTGGGCTCCCTCACGCGCAGGCAAAGAGGGGTGACTCAGTGTTGAGGAAGGTGGGCCCCCTGAATGAGGAAAGCTGCGGGGAGGATGGGTTCCACAGGTGTGAAGGGGAGCTCTGAGGGTAGGGAGAGTCCACCTGTGGTCAGTGCGGAGACAGCAGCATATGTGAGTTGGGATCACATTAGTTGGGGCTTCAAATGCAAGTTTCCAAGGGAGAGGCATAGGGAAAGGAAGGCGTGGGCACAGGCCAAGTCTCCACTCGGCCTAAGAGGAGGGGTGGAAATGCACACGTAATAATTTTGCAAAGCTCTTGTACATTTGTAGGTTGACAACTAGAGTATTTCACCATGAGTTTCAGTTTTTGTAATGGAAGGTAGAAAATATTAAACATTTTTAAAAGATGAAACAGGATGAGGACTGACTGATTACATTTGGAACAAGGGTTTTGTGAAATGATTTGATAAAATGGCTTCTAAAGCACAGCAACTAAGAATATGCCTTGAACGAAAAGAAGCCTTTTAAATTTAAAAATCTGTCCTGAAAAATTTTGGTAGCCTCCCCCCACCATCAACTAACCTATTTGTTCTGTCTGTTCTTGAATTCAGAGCACACTCCTTTGGGTGAGCTTTACCCTTCAGAGAAATACGAATGAGACACAAAATCAAAATGCAGCCTGAAAAAATATATCTTATGGATTTAAGGCACATATGTCAAATCATTTGGGGAACCTTCCTATAATCTAATATCACTCCACAATCTCTTATTCTTAATTCCAAAATCCAAAGAGCCCTGAAAGTTTAAATTTGGTGTCATTCAGTGGCAAAATTAGGCTATCACTGTCAATATCTTGCATCTTTCTCTTATTTAGTATGAAAATTCACACTTTTTCTGCAGAACTATTAATGTGTTTGATTATGGCTTGATGCCCTTGACCACACTAGGGCTGTGTTTGGGAATGTAGGGGATATACCTAGAACTACACTTGTAAAATCCCCCCAAAAGGAATTTGGATTCTAAAACATCTGGCACCAGGAGTTACAGATGAGATTGTGGACCAGTCTTTCCAGTTAATGCCTTTGTCTGGTGCCCTGGAGGCTTTAATCCCATCCCTACCCACCCACCTTGGGACAGTGCACCCTACTGAGATGGGGGTTGTTCTCTTTCTTTTGCAAAGTGGGGAGGAGGACAATTAGGTCCTGAACTCCAAGGAGGTTTGCAGGCAGTTTAAAGAATGGTATAGAGGGAGCTGAAAGCTCCGGAGGAGGGGTGGGGAATAGATTCCTTAGGACGATCCGTGCAGCATAAACCACTTGGAAGTCTGCTGCTCCAGGGTAAGCCTTAGACAGTGGGCACTGGGGTAGATGGGAGTGGCACATATTTGTTGTAGAAGGGTCTTAGCATTGGGAAGCCCTGTGGATTAAATTTCACGGACTCTGAGGTAGTCCTTTGGAAGTCCCAGGGATGATTTGGGGTCCCTCTTTGACCCCTGGCCTCATCAAGATGCCCAGCAATAGTTCTTTCTGGCGTCTTTGTTCTAGGCTGCAGTGTGTGTTGCAAATCTTCTTGGAATCAGCTACAGGACCTGTGCCGCCTGGCCAAGCTCTCCTGCCCTGCCCTTGGCATCTCCAAGAGGAACCTCTATGACTTTGAAGTCGAGTACCTGTGCGATTACAAAAAGATCCGCGTGAGTCTGGGGTGACTGTGGCCAAGGCAGAGGTGACTCAAGGATAGTTAAACTCTATCCTATAGTGCCTCTCAGCAAGAAAAGATCCTTCTGGCTGCTATGTGGAGAACAGACCTAGGGGTGAGGGTGGAAGCAGAGGGACAAGTGAGGAGGCTGCTGCTGCACTCCAGGCGAGCAATGATGGTGGTGCCAGAAATTTGAAGTGTAGTATTCTGGATGTAGCTTGAAGGATTTCCTGAGGGTGGATGTGGGGAGTGTGAGAAAAAGGAGTCAAAGATGACTCTGAGAGGTGAGGCTGAATAGCTAGCAGGAGGGAATAGGTTTGGGAGATAAAGTTAAAAGTTGGATTTAGACAGATAGTAAGGGGAAGAGAGGGATTTGAACCTAGTGAGCCTCACTCTGAGAGCCCATGTTTTTTAATCACTGCAAAGAGTCATTCTAGGAAAGGAGAGGTTTGGGTGTTGCCCATAGCCATTGGGATGGAAGTGCCACAAGAGCTGGCCCAAGGGTCTCGTCTGTCACTTACAGTGCCCCCACCCCTTCCCCACCCCCCTAGGAACAAGAGTATTACCTGGTAAAATGGCGTGGGTACCCAGACTCCGAGAGCACCTGGGAACCACGGCAGAATCTGAAGTGTGTGCGCATTCTCAAGCAGTTCCACAAGGACTTGGAAAGGGAGCTGCTCCGGCGGCACCACCGGTCGAAGCCACCCCGGCACCTGGACCCAAGCCTGGCCAACTATCTGGTGCAGAAGGCCAAGCAGAGGCGGGCACTGCAGCGCTGGGAGCAGGAGCTCAACGCCAAGCGCAGCCACCTGGGACGCATCACTGTGGAGAACGAAGTGGACCTGGATGGCCCCCCACGGGCCTTCGTGTACATCAACGAGTACCGTGTTGGTGAGGGCATCACCCTCAACCAGGTGGCTGTGGGCTGCGAGTGCCAGGACTGTCTGTGGGCACCGGCCGGAGGCTGCTGCCCTGGGGCGTCACTGCACAAGTTTGCCTACAATGACCAGGGCCAGGTGCGCCTGCGAGCTGGGCTGCCCATCTACGAGTGCAACTCCCGCTGCCGCTGTGGCTATGACTGCCCCAACCGAGTGGTACAGAAGGGCATCCGCTACGACCTCTGCATCTTCCGCACGGATGATGGACGCGGCTGGGGTGTCCGCACGCTGGAGAAGATCCGCAAGAACAGTTTCGTCATGGAGTACGTGGGCGAGGTAGGGAGACAGGGCTTGGCGGGTGTGTATGGCTCTCCCCACTGTGTGTTCCCACCCTGAGCGCCTGCCTCTCCCTGCTGTATGCCCAGAGCTCTCCTGCTTTCCCTGGGGGAAAGGTGTTGAGGGGGTAACCTGAGTGCGAGAGGGACATCCTGGCAGGGGCACATATTCCACGCTGGTAGTTAAAGGCATGTTGAAATACTTTCAAACCGGGTTGACTTCATAAGGGTACCTAGCAAAGAGGTAAGCAGGAACTGAAATCCAGGCAGCATTCCTTTTAACAGGCCACGTGGTCTGCACAGGATTGCATCATCTGAAAAGGCACTTCCTCTTCTCATTTCATGAGGGTCCAGCTTATCACCAGGCAGTGTCTGACCAGGAACACTTTTTTTTTTTTACTAATCTGCACAAAAAGAACACAGTCTGCCTTGGGTGTGAAGCGGAGATGGGGTTGGCTACCTCTTTCTCTAGCCACTGCAGGACACTGGGGCAAAGCTGGTATCCTTCCACCCAAATGGTGTGGCTGCCTAGGTTCTTTCCCTCTTGTGCCTTTACCGTGGCTTAGAGCTGCCTCTGATCATCAGTGTTGCCTGGTGGGTGGGTGCAGGGGGGCAGAAGGGGAGGTCTCTAATGGGCCGGGCCAGGATATGGTGCATATCATGTCTGCCCATGCCTATTGGCTGGAACCGAGTCATGGGCCTTACTTCAGTTCAAAGGCAGCTGCAAAGCATGATTCAGCCATATGCCCAAGTGGAAAACAAAAGGGGGTTGGGTGAATAACTAGCAGGTGTCTGCAATAGCAAGTTCTGAAGTGGGTCACAGTGGGCATTTGGGGTGAGACAGTTGTTTGTTACATAGGAACGCCTCATGCATTGGGGAACATTTAACATCTCTGGACCGTGACCATTTAAATCCATGAGCGTACCTTGTCACAGGGACAGCCCCAAAGACCTCTGTATTTCTTTGGGTCTCTTAGGGGTGTGATACAGCTGGGAGGTGACAGCATTGGCTATAGTGATAACAGTGATGAAGAGGAGAGGCTCCTGTTCTGAGGAACTATGTGTGCGTGCTTAATTGCTTCAGTCGTGTCTGACTCTTTTCGACCTTATGGACTGTAGCCTGCCAGGCTCCTCTGTCCATGGGATTCTCCAGGCAAGAATATTCGAGTGGGTTTCCATGCCCTCCTCCAGGGAATCTTCCTGACCCAGGGATCAAAGCCGTGTCTCTTAACATCTCTTGCATTGGCAGGTGGGGTTTTTTCTTTTTTAACCACTAGCACCACCTGGAAAGCCCTGGGGAACTATAGAGAGGGTCATAGCCCCAGGGGGTGGGGGGAACAGAAACTGTCTAGAGACTGAGCAGTCCACACTGCAGAGGACCCTGACAGTCTGAACGAAGAGATATCCACACCCCAGACAATCCCGGGGGTTGGGTGGAGTAAATGTCCACGTGTCGAAGGACTTGACAGTCTAGAGGAAGGAGGAGGCGGCCACAGCTCAGAGGGTTGCTGATAGTCTGTAGGAAGAGGTGTCTATGTCCCAACGCGACTCAAGGAAGAGGGCAAGCTCTCCAGAGGACCCTGGCAGTCCAAGTTAAGAAGTGTCCACGCTCACGCTGCCCTGACAGGAAAGTGAAGTGTCTTCACCCCAGCGGGATAGTGAGAGTCAAGAAGCTCAGGTGTACACTAAAGAGGCTCTGACAGCCTGGAGGGAGTGTCCATACCCTCCTGACACTCCAATGGAGATATTCAGGTCTTAGAGGGAGAACAAGTGTGGAAGAGATGTCACAGCCCAGAGGGGTCATAGCTATGCAGGGGAGGAGGCTTCCACACCCACGGGAGTCAGAGCAGGGGTGTACCTAGCTTCACCGCACTGGCCGTCTCTGGAGGAGTTGTCAGCAGCACAGGAAGATGCTGACAGGCGAGGAGGAGGAAGAGTCTTCAACTCGTTGGCACTCCAAGGTCCCACGAGCCTGACTCTTTTGACACCATTCTTCCTTAGCGTCCTTATTCCTCCATCCTATAAACATGGCAGTAACTGGGGACCCTCTCATTCCCTATCCTCACTCTTCCCACATTCTCTTCAAGGTATTTCTTGGCTTCCCTCCTGCCACATTCAGTGACTTCCAGGCCCACCTCTGACATCCTTAGACCTGTGGGGCCTCCTGATGGTAGCACAGGCCCCCAAACATTGCCAGGTCCAAAACCACCCCCCCGGCATCCCACTCTGACAAGGCAGCATGGCAGAGGGCTCAGGAGGATGGAGTCTGGGTGCCCGAGGCTGAATCCCAGCTCCACCACTCATCAGCAGTCACTTAACCTGTTTGTGTCTTATTCTCCTAATCTGTGTAACGAGAATGATAATAGCACCCCCCTCATAGACTTGTTCCAAGAACTAAAGTGAGTTATGATGTGTGAAGCATTTGGTGTTCAGTACACAGTAAGTCTTCAGACAGCGTTAGCCATTATAGTCCAAAATTCAGAACATCCAAAATGCCCAGAAACCAAAAATTTCTGTAGCCTACCTGGCTACAAAAGCCAACCAGACTGGATATATGCCTATTTGTAGTCTGTTTACCCCACTTGGTGTGCATATTCATCATTTTGCAGAAATATTAACTTACTTGATTATGTGGTGCTGGCCTACTGGGTGTTACATAATTGGGGGCATACCCCTGACCCCCTCCACTCTGGAACCCAGTTCACTCTCCATCTCTGCTCTATCAGTCCCCACACCAGCTGTGCTTCCACGTTCATTGGAACATCACCACCCTAACCCACCAGAGAACATAGTTTATCAATTCTGAAACATGCATTTTCTTCATGTTTTTTCAACTCTGAAATGAAAGTGAACCTCACTTTAATTAGTTTAATTAAATGATGGCATATCATCATTTAATTAGCAGTTTTTCTTTTCTTGAGAAAGGGCACACAAAAGGGAGCCTGTTAGATTTTGACAAGCTACAGTACTCAGCCACTCCTAACACGAAAACAAACAGAAACCCCTTTCACATATCTGAACTTGTTGGATTCTTACAACAGCCCCTGTCAAGTTGAGATTATTGTCATCTCCATTCTACAGATGAGAAAACTGAGGCATAGAGAGGTAACGTATTCAGAGTCACCATGCTAGTAAAGTGGGCCCAAATGTCTAAAACTGGTGTCCTGCCAGACCTGGCGGAGTGTTGTGGTTTGGGTTTGTTAGTTTGTTTTATTTGGCTGAGAAAACAGGCACAGGGAGAGAACATTCAGGATCCCATATCCAAGAGGGGGCAGAGCAGCAACTGGCTTCTGAGTCTTCTGGTTCCCATTCCCATCAAAATCCTTTCCCAGCTGCCAGCTTCTAGCCCATCTATCTTCCCCAGTCACTCTGGTAGGGAGCAGGGACATGGACTGTTTTGCTCTCAGGTTTTTTTGGGGGGTGGACCAACCATTACACAGCGGAGCTGAAAAGAAGCCAGAAGGAACCATTTGTACCCTGCAAGGTCTGCAGTGTGACTCACTCATGGGGAAACTGAGGGAGCAGGTAGGGGAAGAACAGACAGGAAAGTAGAAACTGGGGAGAGGGTGGGCATTCCGTCTTGCTGGGGAGGAACCCAAAGGGAAAAACCAGCCCAGGCACTACCTGGTCTGTTTGTGAGCCCAGGAGAGGCTGCCCTTTGATCCCAGGCTTCTAGAGGCAGCGGTGGGTGGGGAGCAGGAGCTTCAGGAAGGCTGCACATATAAGTGACATCTGTGGGAGCTGACATCAGAAGGAAGAATGTGTTCTCTGGGAGGTGGAGGGAGGCTGACCTTGATGTACTCCTACTCAAAATGCTTCTGTGACTCCTGTTTTGTCCCACAGGATAGAGTCCCCACTCTTCAATCTGGTCAAAGCCCTTTTGTGATCTGCAGTTCCCTTTAGATGGTATCTCTCTTCCACTGCCCCTCAAGCTCTAAGCACTAACTAGACTGTGATCCATGAAGGCAAGCCCAGGCCTGGTCCCTGTGCTCTCCTGCCAGTGACCCCCGAGGGCCAGGGAGTCCTCTGTCTCCCCAACCCAGCTGTGATCCCTGAGTACTGGGGCCAGGCACAGGGTAGGCCCCATGAAAATCCACTGAATTAATGAGCGAACAAACAGAAATTGCAATGGGGAAGCCAGGTTCCTCAAGGAATGGAGCTGGAGTAAGGGGCAGTGAGCAGTGTGGCCCAGGGGATAAGCCTGCATCTTCTAAGGGGGCTGTTGATCAGCCTTCAGCACGGAACAGAGGCTGGAGGTGGTGATGGAGGAGGCAAGGAGGAGGCTAGAGAAAACAGAGGCTGGTCACGGGCTGGCATGAGAATGAGCAAGAAAGGCTGGGGTGTGTCTCAGGGTTATGTCCAGTGTGGCAGGAGGGTAGTAGTGGGTGGTGGTCTCTGATAGAGGGAGAGGGAAGGAAGATGGGATGTGGCAAGAAGAGAGTACCTGAGCTGCCTTTAGAACCACCGCTGGATGGAGGTCAGGGCTCCGAGCTAGAGGGTGGAATACACGTGACAGGTGTCTACTGAGTGTCAGTGGCGTACTGTGCTGACACTTGTGGCTGATAGGCAGCAAGAACCCAGGAGTGGAGAATGAGACTGGCCCTGGTCTAGGGGCACCCAGGCTAAGAAGGGGAAGTTTGGCTACTGGTGGGACCTCACCCAGAGGGAGCATGGTCGGGGATTACCAGAAGGCTGTGGCTGACCAGGAAGAGGGGACACAAGGGATAGAGAGGAGGGGTGGTGTGTGGCGGGGGTTGGGGTGGGGAGTCTGTCACCAGCACTTGGGAGGCAAGGACAGGCTGGGCTAGGATAGTGTTCTGGTTACTCAAACAGGCGGGGACCCAGCTGGGGAGGAGGATCCGCCTCCTGCTGTCTTAAATACCAGCTGTTGGCAGTGCACAGTGTTAGGCCTGAGTGAGGTGGTCTCATCTGTGCTCTGGTCTCCTTACTTTCCTCTTCCTTCTCTATCTGTGTTTTTGGCCTCCACCTTTTTTGTGCTATCAGACTCTCTGGGATCTTGGCCTTTTCTCTGGACTTGGGACCTTTGCATTAAGATTCTGTCTAATTCTGCCTCTGGCTCTGACATCTGCATCTCTTTCTCATTCATTCAGTCTCCCTTTCCCCAGGCCTCTCATGCTCACTATGTGCTTTTTGCTGTCTGCACTGCCCTGCATAGTCTTCCCAGGTGGAACAGTGGTAAAGAATTCACCTGCCAGTACAGGAATCATAAGGGACGTGGGTTCAATCCCTGGGCCGGGAAAAACCCCTGAAGAAGGAAATGACAACCTATTCCAGTCTTCTTGCCTGGAGAATCCCATGGACAGAGGAGCCTGGTGGGCTGCAGTTCTTGGGGTCACAAAGAGTTGGACACGACTGAGAACACAGTGCACACACCGGCCTGCACTGGCTTGATTCTTCTGTGCTGGTCCTTGTGCCTCAGGCTCTCTTGCCCTGGATCAGCCTCTCACTCCCACTCTCCCCGCCCCTCTCTGTTCAGCCCTGGGTCTTTTTCTTCCTCACCTTTGATGTGGGTCTCTCACTAAGGGGGTTTCTCTCTCACTCCTGGACCTTGTGGCCGGCCTCCACCTACCATTGAGAGACTCACCATACCATCCAGAGGCCTGAGAAGGGCTACCAGCCCTTGTGTGTTGCTGCTGAGCTAGCCACAGGGGTGCCTCCTTGCTCCCTTGTTCTCCTCCAGGGGGGCAAGGATGGGGGTCAGGAGCTGTGCTGGCTTTCCTGAACCTTCTGGGCCAACCTCCTCTCCCCTGTGACCTTCTCCCCAGATCATTACCTCAGAGGAGGCAGAGCGGCGGGGCCAGATCTATGACCGCCAGGGTGCCACCTACCTCTTCGACCTGGACTACGTGGAGGATGTGTACACTGTGGACGCCGCCTATTACGGCAACATCTCTCACTTTGTCAACCATAGTGTGGGTACCCGTAGGCGGGCAGGGGGTTGGGAGGAGCAGGCTGGGGCCCCTCCTCACCCTCCTGCCGTTTTTTGTTTTTGTTTTTCTTTTTTTTTTTGCCCAGTGTGACCCCAACCTCCAGGTGTACAACGTCTTCATAGACAACCTTGATGAGCGGCTGCCCCGCATTGCTTTCTTTGCCACCAGAACCATCCGGGCAGGCGAGGAGCTCACCTTTGATTACAACATGCAAGGTGGGGGTGGCAGGGGACTGGGGGCAGGGACATACAGTGACATGGGACATGAGCTTTAAGAGGCTCTTCCTCACTCCCAGGCTCCTATCTGGACTCCTGGATTCATGCCTACCCTTTGGGGATCCCTTCATTCCTAACCACTGGACCCCAAGCCTGAGACCCTCATACCAACTTCTCCTGAGGCTCCTGGGGGAGGATGTTTGGCTCAAGAGTTGAGACACTCCTGATTGCAATCTTGTCTAAATTTCCCCAGTCCCCCAACCTTCACTGCTCCTAACCCCCTTTGACCTTCCTCATTCCAAGACTCTGGACACCCTTGTGGCCTCCAGCCAGTCCCTTTCTTGACAAACTAGCCACCTCTGAGACACTCGAGGGGAATCTTTGGCAGGAGAGTTCAGATGCCCCTCTGGATGCCCAGGTGACCCTCCATTCCTGACCCCTGTCTGACACAGCCCTCTCGGTCACCCCGACAGCTCCCTGCCTTCTCCGAGAACCCTCACTCCCTGGCCATCTTCCTAACACCTGAACACCCCTCTAGTGGAAGCCCTGGCCCTTACCTGCAACCACCAACCCTATAACCCGCTACCTGACTCACATCTCAGACCTGCTCCCCGCCCCTCAGACTCCTGGGTCCTGTGGTAAAAAGGACAGCGGGACCCCTCCATCTTGGCCTCCTGTCTAACAAGTACCCCCTTCCGGCTGTGACTCCACAGTGGACCCCGTGGACATGGAGAGCACACGCATGGACTCCAACTTTGGCCTGGCTGGGCTCCCCGGCTCTCCCAAGAAGCGGGTCCGCATCGAATGCAAGTGTGGGACTGAATCCTGCCGCAAATACCTCTTCTAGCCCCATGAAGTCTGAGGCCGGACTGACCGGGGGGGGGCTAAAAAGTAGCCCANTGGACCCCGTGGACATGGAGAGCACACGCATGGACTCCAACTTTGGCCTGGCTGGGCTCCCCGGCTCTCCCAAGAAGCGGGTCCGCATCGAATGCAAGTGTGGGACTGAATCCTGCCGCAAATACCTCTTCTAGCCCCATGAAGTCTGAGGCCGGACTGACCGGGGGGGGGCTAAAAAGTAGCCCACCCCACCCACCCACTGCTGCCCTCCTGTTGAAGAACAACTGCCAGGGCCTCCTGCCTGCCTCCGCCTGCCCCCTGCTCAGGGCTGCATGGCCATGGGGAGGACGGACTCCAGGAGTCCCCTCTCCCTGTCCCAGCCCCATCCATGGATTGCACTTACAAACCCCTGCCCACCTTCAGAAGTGATTTTTCAACACCAGGACTTTCTGCAGTTGGGATTCATGGCCTAGCAAGGCGGTCCGAGGGCTGAGCCCCAGCCCATACCCAAAGTAGAAATGTTTGTTTTTGCACCTGCTTCTGGCCAGAGCTTGAAGGGTCTGCTGCAGGCCCTCTCCCTGCTGCCCCAAGGGTTTGAGGAAGCATTCCTAGGACAGGCTGACCCCAGAGCCCAGGATTCCCAGCCCATTGGCCTCCCCCACCACAGAAATGTGCTAGTGAAAGAGCTGGGGGGGTCTTCAAGGGCTGCAGGCTGTGGCTGGGTCCTGCTCATGCTTGCATGCTGGCTGGTGTTGGCCTGACAGCTGTAAGGTCTCCTTTTCAAAGCTGTGCCTCTGAGAAGCAGACACCCACATGCCACTAGAGGAGAGTGGATGCCCACGGCCTGTTGGCCAGTGAGAGGCAGCCCAGACTTTACCTGTCCTTAAGGTGGGCAATCCACTCCAGTATTCTTGCCTGGAAAATCCCATGGACGGAGGAACCTGGTAGGCTACATTCCATGGGGTCAGAAAGAGTCAGACACAACTGAACAACTTCACTAAGGTGGGCTGGGACTCAGCTCTGCCTCTGCAACAGCTAGAAAGTGCCCAGGGCTCTTGAGTTCAAAGGATGCTGGGAGCCCTTAACCTGTGGTGTGAGGACTGCTGATAGCACCCAGAGCTGGACCCAAGACCTAGCTAGGCTGTAGACAGCACTTAGACAAAACATGCATGGATGGGGTGCTGAGGAGGTGCCAGGCACTGGGCTGAGCACCTGGTCCACGTGGATCGTCTCAGGGAAGCCTTGAAAACTGTGGAGGTAGATCCCAGGAAAGGGCCTGTGTGGCAGAAGGCAAAGCACAGACCAAGAATGGGGTGGGGCTGTCTTACCCACCAGGGTGTGGCGAGGCGAGGGGAAGCCCCTGCCACCTTGTAGCCCTCCAGCCCTTTGCACTCACCTTGGGTCCTCTGGTCTCAGTTTCCTGCCCACAAATGTATAAAAGGTGAAGGCGCTGATGGCTGCCTCGCCCCTTGCTTTCCCTGTGAGGTCTTCTCTAGGAAGCCTCCCTTCCCTGACTACCTGTGCGCAGTGTCCCCACGTGAGACTGTGCCCTGCCAGCAGATGCCAGATCTGTGTGTCTGTTTTTGTGTCCATCTGTGTGTCTGTGCTTCCCACCCCCAGACTGACCTTCAGGCTTGGACTGAATCTGATTCTCCTCCTGTATATCCCCTTGGCCCTCCCAGTCTGGGAATGGGCATCAATAAAACAGGTTATTGACTGAAAAAACCAAGGTGTGGGGATTGAAGACCTTGTGTAGGTGGGGGTTGGGGAGATGAGAGGCTGGGAGCAGGGGTGCCCAGGAATGAGTCCTCCAACCTCACCCATTTAAATTCCCTGCAGTGTACCACTTGCACCACCATCTGCATACATGCTGACCTAAGATAAGCTTGCTTTATACTTCACAGTTATCATAAATTGGACAAGCAAACTAAATCCATTGCTGTTGAAATGAACAAAGCATTATCACTGGCCATACAGCTGACACAATTCTAGCTGGATCCTCCATGCTTTTCAAACTTCTGAGCCCAAAGCCTGCTTTCTACATTCAAAGAGAAAAGTCTGTATGTGCTGGGGGAAATTTTCTGCAAATATTTATTGAGCACCTATATGTGCCAGGATATAAAACATAAGAAAGAGGTGGTGTTTCAAGTATACATACTTGTCTTCATCATCCTTCAACCTGAATGTGAACCCATGCGCTTTGGTTCTACTCAGAGACCACATATGCTGTGACAGGTACCCAAATATTTCAGTGACCTTGTACACAGGCGACAGGATCCTGAACAACTCAGAGATCTAGGCACCTAAGCATGGGCCTCCAAACAGCTCTTAGACCTTATACCCTGGAAATTGACCCTGGACCTCAGGGACCTCACACCTTAGGACACATCTCCCTACAGCTCTGCAATCCTACCTGGACATGAACCCCATATAACCCATGCTGCACTGAACCTAGGGGACAGAGACTTCCAAAGAACCCTGAGGCTGCAAATGCTGCCCTGCTACACTGCATCCAATTTTGGGGATAGAGATTCACAGACATCTAAAAGACCTCACAACCTGTGATACTGTTCCCCAATCTATTCGGAGCCTTCACCCCTGATCATCTATTAAACCGCCCAGAGACCTCACAGCTTCAGATAGACCCCTGCACGCCAAACAGCAGAGCTGTGAAACCCTGGACATGTACCACCCAAACAACCAAGAGAACACAGATCCCTAACTGGTTCTAAAACCTCATACTTTAGACACACCCCTGAGTTACTGAGACACCTTGGAACACAGAGCACTAAACATTCCAGACGCCTTATTCCCTAGAATATAGTGCCACAAACAACTGAGACTCATCTCTTGGATGCAGACTCCAAAGAACTCAGGAGATTTCATGGCCCAGAAACAGACCCTGTTCAGAGAATTCTGACCCTGGGAAACATCTATACACAGCTCGGAGACACCACAACTTCCAACACAGACCTCTAAACAATTCAAGTCAGGGCATCCTAGGAAAGACTGAAGCATTTCAGAGACCTCATACTTTGCAACCCACACACCCAAAGAGCTCAGAGATCCAAAAGTCTGACTTAAGGTCCCCACAAAACTCACAGACTTCACAACCAAGGATAAAGACCCAGCAACTTCTCAGAGAACTTCCAAACTGGAATAAAGATGGGCAAACATTTCAGAGACCTCATATCCCAAACATGATGGTAGGGCACACCAAAACCACATCTGCTGAGACACGGGCACTAAACCAGCTCAGCAACCTCACACAACAGATTCCTGTTCAGACATGTCACAAATTGGAGAGATTCCCCCCAAAACAGCTCAGAGCCTTCAACACAGACATGTCTGCAAACAGCTCAAAGGCCTCATGTTCTAGTTCACAGAAGAGCTCAGAGACCTGAAAATCTGGACACGGATCCTCTACAGCTTCTAGGCTTCATGTCCTGTGATACAGACCCCAAAAAACTCCGAGGTCACACATTCAAGACACAGACCCCAAACAGAAACCTCAAACCCTAGGCTAACATCCCAAACAAAAAACACAGACTGCCAAATGATTGAGAAATAACACACCCTGGACTCAGACCTCAAAAGCACTCAGGGAACTTGCACTTTGTACTTGTATCCAGGAAGACTTCAGACACTGACCCTCATGGACACAGATCACCAAACAGCCCAGAAACCTCACATTCTGGGCAAAGTCAGCCCCACATGGCAGAGAAACCTCAGAACTGGGACACGGACCCCACAACAGCTTGCAGACCTTGCATCAGAGAACTTCTATGCTGGGAGACAAACACAAAAATGGCTCAGACACAGCACATCCTAGCTCCCTGTGCCCACGAACAAGCAACTCACACTGTGGGACAAAAACTCTCAGACTTCATTAACCTCACACCCTGGAAAGCAGACTTGCAAACAGGCCAATTCAGTTCAGTTCACTCACTCAGTCGTGTCCAACTCTTTCCGACACCATGAATTGCAGCACCCCAGGCCTCCCTGTCTATCACCAACTCCCAGAGTTCACTCAAACTCACGTCCATCAAGTCGGTGATGCCATCCAGCCATCTCATCTTCTGTCGTCCTCTTCTCCCGCCCCTAATCCCTCCCAGCATCAGGGTCTTTTCCAATGAGTCAACTCTTTGCATGAGGTGACCAGAGTACTGGAGTTTCAGCTTTAGCATCATTCCTTCCAAAGAACACCCAGGGCTGATCTTTAGAATGGACTGGTTGGATCTCCTTGCAGTCCAAGGGACTCTCAAGAGTCTTTTCCAACACCACAGTTCAAAAGCATCAATTATTCTCTGCTCAGCTTTCTTCACAGTCCAACTCTCACATCCATACAGGACCACAGGAAAAACCATATCCTTGACTAGATGGACCTTTGTTGGCAAAGTAATGTCTCTGCTTTTCAATAGGCTCTCTAGGTTGGTCATAAGTTTTCTTCAGAGACCTCACATATCATATACACAATGCCAAAATGCTCAAAATTAATGAACATCACGCCCTATGACCCAGATCCCTACACTGCTCAGAAACAGAACAACCAGGACATGGTCCCCAAAATACCCAAGAGACACCATAAACTGCTGAAAGAACCCCAAACCTCTCAGAGACCTCAAACCCTGGAAACCTAGTAAGTCAGGGATCCCATTCCCTGGGATGGAGACTCCTCCAACAGGAGTTACCTCACTCTCAGAAACACACCCCAACAGTTAGGGACCTCAACAGCAAGGGGATACAGAGCTCAGAGATCTCACGCTCTGGGACACAGAGAGTGAAGCACCTCCGAGGCCTGAGGCATTAGAAAGACCCTAAACTCTGGAAACATATCCAGAAACTGCCCCTCAAAATCGCACCCAAAGACAAAAGCCCCAACATCAGCAAGAACTCATTCCCTGGGACATGGGCTCAAAACAGTTCAGGGGGTGACACCCAAAACAGCTCAGCCACCTCACCCCTAAACAGAGACTTCTCAATGGTTCAGAAATGTCATACTCTGCACAGAAACTACCACAGAGTTGAGAGATTGCACACACCTAGTAAAGACTTCCAAATAGCTCAGAAAACTCACTAACCAGCACCCCCATCCCCCCATTAAAAGCTCAGAGAACTTGACCTGGGAACAAATCCCTAATGATAGTTCACACCCTGGGATTGAGGCCTCCCAAAAAGAAGAGGCCTGAAAATATGTCCCAAACAGGTCAAGAACCTCTCAAACCAAAAGAGCTCAGGGACCACAGACTCTAGGACAGTCACCCAAAAAACACAGTGGACTCACCCCTGGAATGTAGACCAGAAAGAGCTCAGAACCCCCAAATCCAGAATTCAGAAATCCTTCTGAGACTTAGGATATAGATCCTAAAATATAATTCAAAGAAAATATGCTGGATGTAGAACATTGAATAACCTTAAATCGCAGGACGCACACACCCAAACAAATCAGGAAACTCACACCCTGGGACATACATACAAAAACAGCTCAGAGAATTCAAATTCTAGGAAATACAAGCCCCGAAAGACCAGACCTCACATCCTGTGACATACTCACAAAAAGATCAAAACCCACACAGACTGAGATACACACTTACAAGTATTTCAGAGAAACAGCATTCAGGGACATATACCACAAACATCATAGACCTCAATCCCTGCAACATTTGCACATAAACATACAGGCATGCCACATGCTGGCATCTGGTGTTTAGTCGCTAAGTTATGTCTGACTCTTTTGCAACCCCATGGACTATAGCCCGACAGGCTCCTCTGTCCATGGGATTCTCCAGGCAAAAATACTGGCGTGGGTTGCCATTTTCTTCTCCAGGGGATCTTCCTGACCCAGGGATCGAACCCACATCTCCTGCATTGGCAGGCAGATTCTTCTTCTGCTGGGCCACCAAGGAAGCCCTGGGATACATACACACAAACAGATCAGAGCACTCATATCCTGGGAAATAAACCAAAGAATGGATGAGAGATTCACACCCACAAAAATAGCAGAGACTCAAATCCTGAAACACAAACCCAAAACACCCTGGGACCTCACATGCTAGGACAGAAAGACAGGTTAAACCTTGTGATCTGGGACACAGAGCCCCAGACAGATGAGACACCACACACTGCTGATGGACATACTAGAATATATCCTCACATCTTGAGACACACCACCACTAGAGCTCTTGAAGTACACCCACAAATAAACGTGATACCTGGGGACATGGGTCCTCACATAGATCAAAAACTTCACACCCTTGGACATATACCCACAGACAAGTAAGAGACCTTGAAAGCTGGAAATATACACAGAACTAGATGAAAGAGCTCTCATCCTGGGGCATAAACCCCAAAGAGGTCAGATAACTCATGTCTTTGGACATACGCCCATAATCACAACAGAGACCCAGACCCTAAGACACAAACTGTCACACAGAGCATATAACATGGAATGTACACAGCAAAGGGATCAGATACTGCCCACCCTGGGACATACACTGAAAAAGGCCAGAGAGAGAGACACATGCTAGGAAATATACTTTAAAATCCTGGGAAACACATCCACAAAGAGACTAGAGACCTCAAACATTGGGAAATGCACCCCAAAACAGATCAGAGACCACACAGCCTGGGACACATATCCACAAACAGCTTGGGATTTCACATCCTGGAACAAACAGCAAGAAACAAATTAAGAGACTTCGAATGCTTGACAATACACATGAAGATATCAGGGCTACCACATCCTGGGACATAGAGTAACAAAATGTTCACAGACCTCACATGCTAGGAAATACAGAAACAGATCAGAAACCTTACATCCTAGAACACACACTCAAACAGATCACAGATATGAAATCCTGCAAAACACACCCACAAACCATTCACAAACCCTGTATCTTGGAATATACAACAAATCAGAGACCTCTCATCTGATGCTTGCAACCAAAAAGGATACAGATAACAGATCCTGAGACGGACATCCAAAACCTATCAGTGACCTGAAATTCTGGGAAGACAGCAACAAACAGATCAGAGACCTCCATTCAGCAAGAGAGACACACAAAGTGGATAGAAACACACATTCAGGAATACTCATCCACAAAGAGCTCCCCCAAAAGTCATGTATTGGGAAAAACACCCACAAACACCTCAGAGACTTCACATCCTTGGACATTCACCAACAGATCAGACACATCAAAACCTATAAATCATGTACAAAAACATACTGGTCCTTATATTCGGGGGAATACATCCACAAATAAATTGGAGTGCTCAAGTCCTGGGGTGTACATTGACAAAAAGACCAGAGACCTTACAGCCTGGAGCATACAAAACAAAGACATCAAATCCTGAAACACCCATCCACAATCAAGTTAGATACTCCACGTGCTAAAGAATACATCCAGCAAATACACAAGACTGTAGATGTCACATTTTGTAGCACAGCCCACAAAGAGGACAGAGGATCCAAGCATTTGTAGGTTCAAATCTCTCTCACCTCAGCTTCTGCCATCACATCACTTTTTGTGACTTTCCTCTGTCATCACATAGCCCTCCATGTCTCAATAAACAGTTACTTCATCCTCTCTGATACTGAAGGTTCTGCCTCCCTCATATAAAGATCATATGGTGACTATACTGGATCCTCCAAGGTAATCCAGGATAACTGCCCCAATCTCAGGATGCTTACTAGTACATATTACCAAGTCCCTTCTTCCAGGTAAGATAACACATTAAAAAGTTCTAGGAGTGGGATGAGGACATTGATCTATTATTCAACCAAAGAGAATATACATACACAAACAAAAAGAGGCCTCACGTTCCAGTACATACACCCACAAAATGCTCAAAGAATTCACATCTGGAGTCACATACCTCAGAGACCTTCTACCCTGGGAACATACTTGTGAAAGATTAGAGAGCTGGATATTCTGGAACATTCACCAATTAATGCTTAGGGTCCTCACACTCTGAGAATCAGACCCACAAAGACATAAGAGAATGCACTCTCTGGGACATACACCCCCAGAGAAAAGAGGGACCTGACATCCTGGGATAAACTCCCACAAAGAGGGACCCACATTCTAGGATGCCCAAATAGACCCCCTCTGACTCTGGGATATGTACACATACAAAGGGCAGAAAAAAGCCCACATTCTCTGACATACACACACAAACAGGTCAGGGATCTCACAAACTGGGACATATAACCTCAGATGAAACAGACCTCATATACCCTTTAACAAACCTACCCAAAGAGATGACACACTCGCATGTGGCATGGATGCACAAAAGATCAGAATCAGTCTGAGAAATAAAACCCAAATCACACCAGAGATCTTTAATCTTGCAACATGAACTGACAAACAGGTTACAGACCTCACGTGCTGATAAATGCACCCAGATAAATACAAACACTGGAAATCTTTGGGCACACAGACTCAAGGAGATCAGAGAGTTCAGATCCTGGGATACAAACCTACAGAGATCCTCCTTGAAACAAGTGCATGGAAATACACCAATAAGCACCTCAGAGGGCTGTCAATGTGGGACATGCATCCACAAATAGATCAGAGGCCTCACATCCCAAAACACACACCCAGAATGAACTCAGAAATCTCACATCCTGGATATATCTCTGTCTGTCTATCTGGGCTTCCCTAGTGGCTTACATGGTAAAAAATCTGCCTGTAATGCAGGAGACCCAGGTTCAATCCTTGCATCGGGAAGATCCCCTGGAGAAGGGAATGGCAACCCACTCCAGTATTCTTGCCTAGAGAATCCCATGGACAGAGGAGCCTGGCAGGCTATAGCCCAAAGGGTTGCAAAGAATCGGACATGACTGAGTGACTAACACTTTCACTTTTCACTTTATAGCGATATGAATATTGATATAGATAGGTTTTAATAGATAAGACTTTCACTTCATGGCATATATGCCATCAAACAAGTAAAAAAAATGCTTAAATTGTACCCATAAGACATCAGATACCTGGAATAAATACCCACAAACAGCTCAGATCTCACACTCCAGGATGTATTATACATTCACAAAACACCAGAGACCTCATATCCTAGGACATGCACTGAGAAACAGATCAGAGAACTCACCTCCTGGGAAAACACCATCAGGCACATCAGAGACCTCACACTCTTGTTCATTCCCCCGTAAAAAGACCAGACACTTCACACTATCAGACAAGTACACACAAACAGATGAAAGGATTCCCATGATGGCATATACACCTGGATTCACTCCCTGCTTCATTCACCAGTAAACATACTGGGGCCTCTCAACACAAAACTGAGACAAAAAACAGATAAGGAATCCTCACATCCTGGAACATAATCTGAGAAACAGATCTGGGGTTTCAATCAAAGGGAAATCTACCCACAACGAGTTCAGCATCCTTACACCCTGAGCATGCATACCTCAACAGTTCAGAGAACTCATATCCTGGGACCTGTACACAAAGTCAGATCAGAGGCCTCCTCTCTTACTCCAAAACAGCTGGGCCCACAAATTCTGGGACATGCAACATCAAAGACAACAGAGATCTCACACCCTGGTTCAAACACTCGAACACAAACCAGAGACCTTCCATCAGCAGACACACACTCACAGATCATGGCGTTCATGTTCTTGGGTGTGTACTAACAACCAGACAGAGACATCACAACCTGGGACATGTATTCTTCTCTTTTCCCTCTCTCCCTGCCTCCCTCTCATCCTTCCTTCCTTCTTTCTTTCCTTCCAGAGAAGTAGGCTACATTTACTCCATTTCTTTTTTAAGTTTTTTTGGGTAACATTGTGCAGCCTGTGGGGATCTTAGCTCCCCGACCAGGGATTGAACCCAGGACCTCAGCAGTGAAAGCATGGAATCCTAACCACTTGATCACCAGGGAATTCCCTATTCCATTTCTTGAAGATGCAGGCCTTTCATCTTCTCAGAACTTGCTGCTGTAACAAATCACCACAATCCTACTGCCATAAAACAAGTTTGTTATCTTACATTTCTGCAGATCAAAAGACTAGCAAGGAGTCTTATGAGGTCAAAGTTAAGTGGCAGCAGAGCTGGTCTCCTGGATTTCTGAAGGGAGGAACTAGCTCCTCCAGGCCGCCTGTGTCCCCAAGCTCCTGGCCCCTTCCTCCCTTCCTCAGTCTACAGTGTTTCATCTTCAGATCTCTCTCTTGATTGTCTGTCTGTATCTCTGTGTCCCTTTGATTTCTGCTTATGTCATCATGTTGCCTTTTCTGACTCCGCTTCTGTCCCTACATTGCACTTTCTGACTCTTCCCTTCATGTGTCCCTCCTAGAAGGACACTTGTGATTACACTGGGCCCGCCTGGGTAATCTGGGATAACTTCCTCATCTCAGGATGCTTAACATAATCACACCTGCAATGCCCCCTTTTCCATATAAAGTAACGCAAGTATAGGTTCCAGGGATTAGAAGAGTGGACCTCTTAGAGGGGCTCTTATTCAGTCACCAAAGACAAACAGGCACCAATAGTTCATGGACCTCACGCTCTGAGTCACACACTTCCAAACAGATGAGACACCACCCACCCTGTAATATCCACCCAAAAAGAACAGAGACACTCATTTTGGAACACATACCCACCAAAATGCTCAGTGTCCTCAATCACTTGGAATTAAACTTACCATCTGGGACACATACACAAATTGTCAAGAGAAATATATCCTTAGACATAAACCACAAATAAGACACTTAAGCAGTGAGCTTAAGTGGATCTCATACCCTTGATAAACCTGCACAAAGAGCTCAGGCACTCACGTACTGTTATAAATGCTCACAAACAGATCAGAGACCTTACGGGAGAAATATCACCAAAAGGAGACCAGAGCCCTCAAATGCTGCAGCATGAAACTACCATACATACAGGAAATACAACCAGAATGAGTACAGAGACATGGCGCCTTGACATGCACAACCACAAACATCAGAGAACTCACAACCTGAGACAGACACCCACAGACAAATCGGAGATCTCAAATCCTGCAATATATACCCACCATCAAGTCAGAGACCTCATTTGCTTGTTTGCTCTGTTGCTCAGTCATGTCCGACTCTTTGCTACCCTATGGACTGTAGCCTGCCAGGCTCCTCTGTCCATGGAATTCTCCAAGCAAGAACATTTCCTTCTCCAGGGGATCTTCCTGACCCAGGGATTGAACCTGTGTCTCCTGCATTGGCAGGTGGGTTCTTTTACCACTGAGCCACCAGGGAAGCCCAGAGATCTTGTATGCTAGGGAAAAAGAGCCAGAAACCAGTCATAGGCCTGAGAGCTTACAACATATACCATGTAAAAGGTCAGAGAGCTTATATTCTGGGACATTCCTCCCAAACAGGTCAGAGGTTTCAAAACAAAGGAAATAACCCACTGAGAGCTCAGCAACCTCACAGCCTGGATACATGTACCTTTAGATCAGATAAGTACATAGACATAGACATGTGTGTATATGTTAAGTCACTTCAATCAAGTCCAACTCTGCATCATGTCTGACTCTTTGCAACCCTATGGACTGTAGCCCGCCAGACTCCTCTGTCCATGGGATTCTCCAGGCCACAATACTGGAGTGGGTTGCCACACCCTCCTCCAGGGGATCTTCCTAACTCAGACTCACGGATAGAACCCATGTCTGTTACATCTTCTGCATTAGCAGATGGGTTCTTTACCACTAGTGCCACCTGGGAAGTACATACCTTCAGATCAGATAAGTATATAGATATAGACATCAGTCAGTCAGTCAGTCAGTTCAGTCACTCAGTCGTGTCTGACTCTTTGTGACCCCATGAACCGCAGCATGCCAGGCCTCCCTGTCCATCACCAACTCCTGGAGTTCACTCAAACTCATGTCCATCGAGTCAGTGATGCCATCCAACAATCTCATCCTCTGTTGTCCCCTTCTCCTCCTGCCCTCAATCTTTCCCAGCATCAGGGTCTTTTCAAATGAGTCAGCTCTTTGCATCATAGACACAGACATATCTATCTATCTATCTATCTAGGCAAACAAACCAGAAATCTCAAAAGCTTGGAAGTATCCTCCCCAAACCTCAGAAATCTGACAACCTGGAACATGCACACACCAATGGCACAGAGAACTCATATCCTTGGAATGAATATCCATAAAGAGTTCAGAGATTGAATACTTCCTAGAGCATGCTGAAAGCAAATGGATCAGAGAACTAAGATCCTGGAAGAACACCTCAGCATAGGTCGGAGACTTCACACTCTGGTTCACTGGCCAGTGAACACATCAGACATTTCATAGTATCAGATGCTACATACCAACAGATCAGGGCATTCACATCCTGGGACATAGACCAACAAAGAGATTACAGACAACAGCACCTGGACATGTAGCCATAAACAGATCAGAGACCTCAAACACAGTTTGGAGACCTCACATGTGACATACATGAAACAGATCAGGGACCTGAAATCCTAGGATATACATCCACACACAGATGAGAGCCTCACAACCCTCCCATGAAGTCACAAAAAGACCACAGACTTCAAACTCTACAACACACACCCACAAATAGATCAGAAACCTCAAGCCCTGGTTCATATGTAACAAACAGATCAGAAAGTTCAAATCCTGGGATATGTTTGACAAACAATGTTGAGATACTAGGTACCTGAGACCCACAAATGGAGACCTTAAATCCTGCAACGCACAACCACAATCAAATCAGAGACCTTACAAGTTAAGAAAACACCAGCAGAGACCTGACATCTTGCAACATAGATCCATTAACAGATCAGAGAGCTCATATACTAAGACATACTAGCAAACAGATCCGAATCCTCAAGTCAAGGACATACACCCACAAAGAGCTCTGGACTCCCCCACACACTGGACATAAAAACCTAAATAAATCAGAGATCTAACATTTTGGTAAACACATGATCAAATAAATCAAAACCTCATATCATCAGAAATACCCCCCAAGCATATCAGAGACTAACAAACTGAAATGCAACTCGCAAACATTGCAGAGACCTCAGATATTGGAATGTCCTCTCTAAATGAGGTCAGACACCTCACATGCAAGGACACGTACCAAAAAACTTGTGGAGACCTCACATCCTGAGACATATCCCCACAAGCAGCTGTAAGACCACAAGTTCTGGGACACACCCCCTCAAACATTCAAAGACCTCTCAACATGGTTCATACACCTGCACACAGATCAGAGACCTCCCACCATCAGACACACATTCACAAACAGATCATGGAGTTCACACTCTGGGATGTGCCCTGACAATCAGATAGAGACAGCGCAACCTGAGACATTATTTTCATTTCCTATTGCTGCTGTAACAAGTCACAATCGCAGTGTCCTAAAACAGCACGCATGTATTATAGAAGCCAAAAATGGGTCTCAAAGGCTAAACCCAAGTTGTTGGCAGAGCTGTGTCACTCCTGGACGGGGAGAATCAAATGTTTCCTTGCCTTTTCCAGTTTCTAAAGATGCCTGCACTCCTTAGCTCGTAACTCCTTCCTCCATCTTCAAAGCCAGAAGCATTTCATCTTCAAATCTCTCTCTCTGATCTCTACTGCTGTCATTGCATCTGACATCTTCCCTGACTGACTGATCTGCCTTGCTCCTATAAGGACCCTTGTGATTACCTTGTGCACACCTGGAAAACTCAGAATAACCTCCTTCATCTCAAGATGATTACTTCACATCTACAAAGGACTTTTTTGACTTGTTCCAGAGATTAGGGCATGGACATCTTTCAGGGACCTTTATTTCAACAACCCCACATAAACCTCCACACCCAATTAAAAACACCCCATCCTGAGACATATACCAATAAGTAGCTCAAAGACTTCACATTCCGTTCCATACAATTCAAAGAGGTCAGAGATCTCCAACCCTTGGCCATACATCCAAAAAAGGAGTGAGGCACATGTTCAGTGCACATCATCTACCTACAAACAAAGCAAGGACCTCACAAACTGAAACATATAACCACAAATAGAAGATATCTCACATCCTTGACAAACATACACAAGGAACCAGAAACAAATTCTGTGATAGAAAGGTGAAAACAGAACAGAGACATCATATGACAAATGTACCCACACGCAGAGGAGAGACTCTCTGCAACCCAAGACATACACTCACAAACATAGTAGAGCTCTCAAGTCCCGTGGCACACACCCACAATCAAGGAAGAGACCTCACATTCTAGGAAAAAGAGCTTGAGGCTGATTGTATACCTGACATCTTCACAAAACACCCACAAAGAGTTCCAAGGATTCATATCTTGGGACACAGACCCACAAAAAGATCAGAGACCTGAAGCCATACAAAATGCACCCATAATGAGCTTCAAACTTCACACCTGGATGTGTGTGCTTGTGTGCTTAGTCACTCAGTCATGTCCAACTCTTTGCAACCCTTTGGACTTTAGCCTGCCAGGCTCCTCTGTCCACGGGATTTTTCAGGAAAGAATATTGGAATAGGTTAACATTTCCTTCTTCAGGGGATCTTTCTGACCTAGGGGTCAAACTAGCTTCTCCTGTGTCTCCTGCACTGAAGACAGATTCTTTACCTGCTGAGCCATCAGAGAAGCCCCACATCTGGATATACACACTGAAATAGATCAGAGATACGTAACATATATGTATATGTATACATCTACATGTGTATATACATGTGTATATGTGAGTATATATACGTACATCACCAAATTAACCCGAAATCTCCTATTTCAGAAACACCTATGAAACATCCAAGACCTAGCAACCTAAACATAACTCACAGACACCTCAGAGACCTCACATATGTACACATAATCAGTACAGAGACCTCAAGTCCTGGGGCACACACTCGCAAACAGATCAGAGCCCACATGTTCTGAGACATACACCCACAAAAACCTCAAGAGTCCATAATTTTAGGGGGACACACATTCTCCAACAGGTCAGAGACCTCTCACCTGGGCTCACACACTCACACACACAGATCCAAGACTCTTGCCATCAGACACACACTCACAAACACCGTGGAGTTCATATCCTCAGATGGCCAGATAGAGGTGTCGTGACCCAGGACACTATATCCATTTCTTATTGCTGTTCTAACAAATCACCACAATCTTAGTGTCATGAAAAAACACACATTTATTTATTTTATTACATTTGTGTAGGTCAGAAACCCAAAAGTGGGTCTTCCAGTCAGTCCTAAAATCAGCTGTAAACAGAGCTGTCTTCCTTCTGGGGTCTCTAAAGAGAATCCATTTCCTTGCCTTTTCCAGTTTCCAGAGCCACCTGCATTCTTGGTCCTGGGCCCCTTCCTACACCTGCAAAGCCATAAGCACTTCATCTTCAAATCTCTCTGATCTCTGCCTGGGTCATCACATCTCCTTCTCTGTCTCTGCTTCTCTCATTATCTCTTCCTCAGCTAGGGCTCCCTGGCACATGCCCTTTGTTGGGGCCTATTAGTTGCCCAGACACATATACACAAACAATCAGAGATGTCACAGCCTAAGACAGACTCCCATCAACAACTCAAAGACTTCACAAGCTGGGACATATACCCACAAACATCTTCACATCAGATCACTGTGTCTAATCTGGCTTTTGTCATTTCCATTCTTGACAATAACCATTCTGTCCCTCTCTTGAGAGTCCCTTGGACAGCAAGGAGATCAAACCAGTCAATCCTGAGGGAAATCAACCCTGAATACTCACTGGAAGGACTGATGCTGAAGCTGAAGCTCCAAAACTTTGGCCACCTNTTTCCATTCTTGACAATAACCATTCTGTCCCTCTCTTGAGAGTCCCTTGGACAGCAAGGAGATCAAACCAGTCAATCCTGAGGGAAATCAACCCTGAATACTCACTGGAAGGACTGATGCTGAAGCTGAAGCTCCAAAACTTTGGCCACCTTACACAAACAGTCAAATCATTGGAATATAAGACCCTGATGCAGGGAAAGATTGAAGGTAAAAAGAGAAGAGGGTGATAGAGAATGAGATGCTTGGATGGCATCACTGATTCAACGGATATGAACTTGGGTGAATTCAAGGAGATGGAAAGGGACGGGGAGGCCTGGTGTGCTGCAGTCCATGGGGTTGCAAAGAGTGGACACAACTTAGCCACTGAACAACAACCTCCTCATTTTAGGATGCTGTGATTACATTGGACCCACCTAGACAATCTAAGAAAATCTCCCCATCTCAAGATGGTTAATTTAACAAGGTCCTACTGTATAGCATGGGGAACTATATTCAATATCCTGGCATACATCATAATGGAAAAGAATATTAAAAAAATGTATATATGTGTGTAACGGAGCCACTGTGCTGTACAGCAGGAATTAACACAACATTGTAAATCAACTATGCTTCAATTAAAAATACATTTTAAAAAGCAGATGCTTAATTTAATCATATCTGCCAAATACCTTTTAACATGTAAGGTCACATTTTCATAGTTTTCAAGGTTGAAGATATTGGACAAGGATTTAGACATCTTTAGAAGGCTTTAAGTCAGTGGAGCAGAGACAGACATTCAAAATTAGAGACGTCATATCACAAAACACACACCTACAAAAAGCTTAGAGACCTAAAATCCTGGGGCATACACCAGAAATAGTTCACATTCCTTATCCAGAGTCACACATCTAGAGAGGGATCCTCTGTCTCAGACAGACATCTAAAGAGAGCAGAGAGATGTACATCGTGGGACATACACCCATAAACAGGTGTATGGAACAGGTCCGGAACCTCACAAATTAGGAACACATACTCCCACTCAAACAGACCTCATATCCTTGCCTAATAAGCGGAAGAGACTAGGAAAAAAACTTCAGTTACCATGATACACACAAAAAAAGGATCAAAGACCTCGTGTGAGAAATACTATCAAAAATGGTTTGGAGACCTCAAACTCAACAATAAGAACCCACAATATGTCAGAGAGCTCATATCCTGGAACATACTCCCAGAGTGATTAAAGATACTTTACATCTTGGCACATATATCTGCAAGGAGATGACAGAGCTCAAATCCTGGGGCATATACCTGCAAACAGATCAGAGACCTCAACTCTGAGATATACAATTAAAGAGAACTCAGAAACCTCATACCTTGGATATACACACTTTAACACATAATAAACCTCTCATCCCATCATATGTTTTAGCATCAGTTCAGTTCAGTCGCTCAGTCATGTCTGACTCTTTGCAACCACATGGACTGCAGCATCCCAGGCCTCCCTGTCCATCACCAACTCACAGAGTTTACTCAAACTCATCTCCACTGAGTCAGAAATGCCATCCAACCATCTCATCCTCTGTCACTCTCTTCTCCTCTCGCCTTCAATCTTTCCCAACATCAGGGTCTTTTCAAATGAGTCAGCTCTTCACATCAGGTGGCCAAAGTATTGGAGTTTCAGCTTCAACATCAGTCTTTCCAATGAACACTCAGGACTGATCTCCTTTAGGATGGACTGGTTGGATCTCCTTGCAGTCCAAGGGACTCTCAAGTGTCTTCTCCAAAAAAAAAATAAAAGAGTCTTCTCCAACACCACAGTTCAAAAGCATCAAATCAGAAATCTCATATGCTTGCAAATAACACCAAAAGTATCAGTATCTAACACCCTGGGATATACACCCTCCATCAGCTCAGGGAACTCATACCTGGGATGTACATCCACAAAGGGCTCTGAGACCACATGTCCTAAGATCTGTGTCCAGAAACAGATCAAAGAATTCACATCCTGGGAAAACACCCTCAAACACAGAGTTCTTTCAATCTGGTTCATTTACCAGAAAACAAATCTGAATCTTCACACCATTAGACGTGTACTGCTCCCCGCACCCAACACACACAGAGATCAGAGAGTTCACACCCTGGGATATACCTCAACAAACAGATTACAGACCTCAAAACCTGGACACATAACCACAAAGAGACCACAGACCTCAAACCCTGCAGTCTATGCCTTCAAAGAGACCAGAGACCTCATGCTGCTGCTGCTGCTAAGTCACTTCAGTCGTGTCCGATTCTGTGTGACCCCATAGACGGCAGCCCACCAGGCTCCCCTATCCCTGGGATTCTCCAGGCANTGCCTTTGTGGTTGTAGTTTATAGTGTAATATGTGCCCTGGAGTAACAGCGCCACTGTTCTCACTCACTCAACTGCTGCTGCTGCTAAGTCGCTTCAGTCGTGTCCGACTCTGTGTGACCCCATAGACGGCAGCCCACCAGGCTCCCCCATCCCTGGGATTCTCCAGGCAAGAATACTGGAGTGGGTTGCCATTTCCTACTCCAATGCATGAAAGAGAAAAGTGAAAGTGAAGTCGCTCAGTCTGTCCAACTGTTAGCGACCCCATGGACTGCAGCCCACCAGGCTACTCCGTCCGTTGGATTTTCCAGGCAAGAGTACTGGGGTGGGGTGCCATTGCCTTCCGCTCACTCACTCAACAGTCACTTCAAAACTCAGCTTTGAATGTTCATTTTCTTGCCTTTTCTTTCTTCATGAAGCTCAATAAATCTGTTTTACTATTAAAATACATGCTGAACATGCTTCTTGGGTGGATTTTAACTGAGAGGCATTTAAGGCTTCAGGATTAGACACGGATGCAAATTTACAACCAATCAAAGCTTTTATTAATAAAACATGCAACTTCGGCCTCGTATTGGTCAAATGAATTAGCATTTAGGAAACTAAAGGAAACATTTAAGTACTTTCTGGACAAGAGTTTGTAGCTTTCTATTACTTCCTTTCTACTATATGGCCTAAGAAATTTTTCTAATGTGCCTGAAAGTTTTATCAATAGTTTACAATGATAAGCTTCTGCAGTTAGGTTTTAAGTCTCTGACATCAGATTAGCCTGAAATTACACTGAGGAATCACAGTGGGAACTGTTTAATGAGTTAATTAGTACTCACTCTACAAATAGAGCTGCACTCATTAATCTGGGAGATAAACAGCAGATGCTTGCTTTCTGCTCTCTGAAGTATGGTTCTTCTCCCACATCCTTTTGTCCATATAACTATTTGATCCAATCAGGACAACTTTGTGAGTAAGAATTAGATCTATCTCCAAGTTCAAAAGAAATAAATTACCTATGCAAAGAAGGAAATGGCAGTCCACTCCAGAACTATTGCCTGGAAAATCCCATGGACAGAGGAGCCTGGTAGGCTACATTCTATGGGGTCGCAAAGAGTCAGACACGACTGAGTGATTTCACTCAATTCACTCTGTGAAATATCTAGGAAAATGTAGCTACCCAGTTTAGAAAGCTCGTAAATGAGTTAGTTCNAACTATTGCCTGGAAAATCCCATGGACAGAGGAGCCTGGTAGGCTACATTCTATGGGGTCGCAAAGAGTCAGACACGACTGAGTGATTTCACTCAATTCACTCTGTGAAATATCTAGGAAAATGTAGCTACCCAGTTTAGAAAGCTCGTAAATGAGTTAGTTCCTTAGGTACTCCATGAAATGTAATGATTTCACCTGAAAAAAGCAGAAGTTTTTCTCAGTATGGAGTATCGTGATTAACTACGGACTGCTTCTAAGTTCAGGACAACTCTGCTGACAACTCTGCTGCTTCATGTTAAAATAAAAAAACAACTGAAGACAGCCTTGAAACATTCCCCAATGTGACAAAACCAGTCATACAAGCAGAGCTGAATTTAGCTTATTCTGCAAGCCTAACATTGCTCAGTCATGTCCGACTCTTTACGACCCTATGAATTGCAGCACACCAGGCCTCCCTGTTCATCACCATCTCCTGGAGTTCACCCAAACTCATGTCCATTGAGTCGGTGATGCCATCCAGCCATCTCATCCTCNAGTACTGGGGTGGGGTGCCATTGCCTTCCCCGAGAGACCTCATACTCTTAGAAATATACCAACAAACAGATCAGGGGACTCACATCATGGGATATACTCCAGAACACTTCAGAGACCATATACAACCACAACTAGATCAGAGATCTCAAATCCTGCAACAGATATTCACAAGAACATTCACAGAACATGCTATGAAAAAGATCCAGAAACAGATGACAGAACGAATATCTTGTGACTTATACCCACAAAGAGAGCAGAGAGCTCAAAGCCAAGCATAGGTACTCACAAGAGATCAGAGGATTCAGGCCAAGGGACATAAACTCACAGTGAGCTCTTTGAAACCTCGCACTCTAGATATTCATAACAAAATAGGTTCGAGACTTCATATTATGGTAGATATATCACTAGAAAAGCAGAAAGTTCATTAACATCAGAAATACCTCTGAAACACACCAGAGACCTAATAACCTGGAATGCAAACCCCAGATGTTTTATTAAAGAGCTCATATACTATGGGCATTCCCTGACGGTCCAATGGTTATAGGTTTTGTGCTTTCACTGCTGTAAGCCCAGGTTCAATCCCTGATAAGGGAACTAAGATCCCACAAGTGGCACGACCCCCTGTGAAAAAAAGACCTCAAGTACTGGACACACATCCTGAATCAGCTCAAAGACCTCATATCCTAGGACACAAACATACAGACAGATTGGAGACCTCACATTCTGAGACATACAGGAACAAACAGCTCAGAGACCAAAAATTTGGGGGCTCACCCTCACACCATCTGACACACATTCACCAACAGATAATGGAGTTCTCATCCTGGGATGGGCACTGACAATCAGATAGAGACATCACAAGCCAGGACACTGTTCATTTCCTATAACAAATCACTAAAATCTTGGTATTGTAAAACAACACTAATTTATTATCGTACACTTCTATAGGTCAAAGACCTAAAATTGAGTCTTACAGAGATAAAGCAAATTTTCAGCAGAGCTACTTCCCTTCAGGAAGCTCCAGGAAAATGCACTTCCTTTCATTTTTCAGTTTTAGAGGCTGTCTGCAGTCCTNAATTTATTATCGTACACTTCTATAGGTCAAAGACCTAAAATTGAGTCTTACAGAGATAAAGCAAATTTTCAGCAGAGCTACTTCCCTTCAGGAAGCTCCAGGAAAATGCACTTCCTTTCATTTTTCAGTTTTAGAGGCTGTCTGCAGTCCTTGGTTCATGGCCCCTTCCTCCATCTTCAAAGCCAGCAGCGTTTCATCTTCAAATGTCTCTCTGATCTCTCTTCTCTCTGTTTCAGCTGTCAAATCTCCTTCTCCAAGTCTCTTCCATCATTACATCACCTTCTTAGACAGCCTGCATTGTCACAGTGTCATTTCTGACTCTCACCATCGTGCCTCCCACACGTAAGGACCTTAGTGACTACACTGGGCCCACATGGATAATCCAGGATAAACTCCCAGCCTCCTGGTAATTAACTTAATCAAATCTGCAGAGTCCCTTCTGCCAGAAAGTTAACATAGTCACAGGCTTCCCAGGTGGCTCAGATGGCAAAGAATCTGCCTGCAGTACATGAGACCCAGGTTCAATCCTTGGATCAGGAAGATCCCCTGGAGAAGGAAATGGCAACCCACTCCAGTATTTTTGCCTAAAGAATCCCATGGACACAGGAGCCTGGGGCTGCCGAGTCAGACATGACTCAGTGACTAACACTTTCACTAGAGACTGAGACATAGATATTACTGAGGGCCAATATTCAGCTGAACAGAGATGTACATGCATAAATCAGTCGAGACACGATGTCCTGGGAGACATACACCCACAGACTAATCAGGGAGCTCATATGTGATTTATATACCCACAAACGGATCAGGGACCTAAAAACCTGGAAAATATAGCCATAAAGAAATCATAGACCTAAAATTCTGAAACATAAGCCTACAAAGAGTTCAGAGACCTCACATGTAGGGTAGCACACCTAGACACAGATTAGCATTCTCATACTAGCATATATACTGACAAATACATGAGAGCTCTCAAAGCCTGGTACACACACTCAAAATGAGTTCAGATACATCACCTGCTGGAATTCACTTCTAAACAGATCTGAAACCTCACAATATATACCCACAAACCCGTCATGACCCTCCCTCCCTGGGACATATACATACAAAGAGCTCAGACACCTCACTCTGGGATATTCACCACCAAGCAGATCAGGGTCTTCAAGTCCTGGAATATAAAACAAACAGATTAGAGCACTTGCATCCTTGACAAAATTCAAGAGCAGACATCACATACTGAAACATAGGAGTGAACAGAGAATAGACCTCATACCACGAAACACACCCATAGAGAGGTCACAAGCCTTACATTCTCTGGTCATACACACCCTAAGAGATCTAAAACTTCATAGGTACCCACAAACAAAATAGAAATCTCAAATCCTGGGCTTCCCTGGTGGTTCAGTGGTGAAGAATTCATCTGCCAGTGCAGGAGACATGAGTTCTATCCCTGATCTGGTAAGATCCCACGTGCCGTAGAGTAAATAAGCCCATGAGCCATAACTATGAAGCCTGTGTTCTACAGCCTGGGAGCTGCAACTACTGAAGCCTGAGTGGCCTAGAGCCTGTGCTCCATAACAAGAGAAGCCACCACAATGAAAAATCTGTGAAATGCAACGAGAGAGTAGCGGCCCCCCTCTGCTTGCCACAGCTAGAGAAAAGCCTGCATGCCAGCACAGCCAAAAGAAAGAAGGAAATCTTAAATCTTGGGAAATAATCCTCCTAGAAGATCTGAGAACAGACAGCCTGGGATGTACACCTATTAAAAGGTAGAGAAACTCGCAAATGATCAGAGAATCATTCAATCAAATCCTGGGAATTACACCCACAATGAGATCAGAGACCTTACATCCTGGAATATGTACCCTAAAACAGATGAGAAATCTCACCCCTGGACAAACATACCCCAACGGATCAGAGACCTCACATCCTGGGACAAATGCCTGCAAACAGCTGTGGTCCTTACATCCTGGGACATAAATGCGCAATCAGATCATGCATTACATCCTTGACAAACACAGATCAGACAACCCCTTCTGTGATGTTCACCCACAGAGAGCTAGGAACCTCACAACCTGAGACATACAAACATAATATACCAAAGAACTCAAATCCTGCAGTATCCACCACAAACAGATCAGAGACCCCATATACTGGGAAAAACACCCAGAAACAAAGCAGAGTCCTTTCAAATTGGAATACATCACTCAAAACAGAGGAGAGCGTGCATATCCTGGGACTATACCAACAAATAAATTTGAGGCCTCATATCACAGGCCATATACTGTTGCTCAGATGAGAGAACTTACCTCTCTCTCTGGAGAAAGGAATAGAGGAGAACAGCAATAGAGAACAAAGGACGTCAAGAACATCAAGGGACATACTACCACAAATAGATCAAAGACTACATTTTTTTCACATAGATCAATGTGAGAGACCTCACATATTGGAACATACAATGATAAACAGTCACAGATCTCAAACCCTTAAACATACAATGACAAAAAGGATCATAACCCTAAAAAAGTCGTAAACCATTAAATAATCCCCCAAACCGATAAGAGACCTCACACTTTGGGACTTACACCCCAAAAGACCTCATGGGCCTCAAACACTGAGACCTAACCCACAAACAAAAAGAAACCTTACAACTAGGTTTATTCAACTCACAAACATATCAGAGGACTTACATTCTTGGCATACACTCATGAAAGACACCTCACATACTGTTAATTATAGTGACATGAAGATCTCAGATCCTGGGACCTACATGCACAAACAAATGAGTGACCTCATGCTCTGGGACAGACACTCACAAACATAACACAGATCTCCCATTCTGATGAATATACCCATAAACAGATCAGGACCTCACAACTGAGACCTACACACACAATGAAACAGCAGACATCACATCCTGGGATATTGCAGAAACAACCCAGATACCTAAAATTCCAAGACAGAAAGCCGCAAACACAACACAGACATCACACCTTGGAATAATAACCCTAAGAGATGAAAGAATTCAAACTCTTGATATAGTCATGAAAAGATCAGAAACCTTACATACAGAAACTTCTGTGGACAAACAGATCAGGGACTTCTTACTCTGTGACATACACCCAGAAACAGATCAGAGACCTCATAACCCGGGAAATATACACATAAACAGGCCTCGACAAACACCAAGGAAAACAGACTCACATACTGGTATACAGCAGCAAACAGATCAGAGACCTTACATTCTCGGAAATATACCACCCAACCTATCAGAGACCTCACACTTGGAATATACACCAACAAAGAGCTCACACACTTTATACCATAGGATACACATGTCCAAAGAGATCAGAGACCCACATCATAAGTCACGCAGTCACAAACATACTTGAAAACTCACATTATGCAACCCCCCCCCGCCCCCCAAATAAAACCGCACAGATCAAAGACCTCATTCCCCGGGATATACAAACAGAAAAATATCAGAGAGTTTGACATACACCCATATCCTTGACATATACCCATAAAGAGAGACCTCATATACTGAGACATATAGAGGGACAGAGAAGTGAGACCTCATTTTGGGACATACATCCAGAAATACATGACAGATTTCATACTGTGGGACATACACCCACAAAGACTTCAAGGAACTTACATCTTGGGAACCACACCCACAAACATTTTAGAGACCTCACACTCGCACTCACAAACTAAGCAGAGACCTCACACACACACTGGGACATTCACCCTCAGCTAGAATAGTCCTAATATCACGCAACACACACCTAACCAACAGATCAGAGTACTTATACTCTCAGAAAACCACACCAACAAATCTGGGAAATATAATAACCAGCGCAGTATATCCACAAAGAGCTCAGAGACCTCATATCTTGGGACACATACCACAAACAGATCAGAGAGCTCATACATAGGCACAAACACCTACAAAGAGATCAGAGCTCTAATACCCAAGGGCACAGGCTCAGTCACTTCGGTCGTGTGTGACTCTTTGTGACCCTATACACTGGAGCCTGCCAGGCTCCTCTGTCCATGGAATTCTCCAGGCAAAAATCCTGGAGTGGGTTGTCATTGACTCCTCCAGGGGATCTTCCTGACCCTGGGATCAAACCCGAATCTCTTGTGTCTCCTGCATTGGTGGGCAGATTCTTTACTACTTGAGCCAACAAGGGTATCAGTTCAGTTCAGTCGCTCAGTAGTGACTCTTTGCGACCCCATGAATTGCAGCACGCCAGGCCTCCCTGTCCATCACCATCTCCTGGAGTTCACTCAGACTCACGTCCATCGAGTCCGTGATGCCATCCAGCCATCTCATCCTCGGTCGTTCCCTTCTCCTCCTGCCCCCAATCCCTCCCAGCATCAGTCTTTTCCAATGAGTCAACTCTTCGCATGAGGTGGCCAAAGTACTGGAGTTTCAGCTTTAGCATCATTCCTTCCAAAGAAATCCCAGGTCTGATCTCCTTCAGAATGGACTGGTTGGATCTCCTTGCAGTCCAAGGGACTCTCAGGAGTCTTCTCCAACACCACAGTTCAAAAGCATCGATTCTTCGGCGCTCAGCTTTCTTCACAGTCCAACTCTCACATCCATACATGACCACAGGAAAAACCATAGCCTTGACTAGGCGGACCTTAGTTGGCAAAGTAATGTCTCTGCTTTTGAATATACTATCCAGGTTGGTCATAACTTTTCTTCCAAGGAGTAAGCGTCTTTTAATTTCATGGCTGCAGTCACCATCTGCAGTGATTTTGGAGCCCAAAAAAATAAAGTCTGACACTGTTTCCACTGTTTCCCCATCTATTTCCCATGAAGTGATGGGACCGGATGCCATGATCTTCGTTTTCTGAATGTTGAGCTTTAAGCCAACTTTTTCGCTCTCCTCCTTCACTTTCATCAAGAGGCTTTTTAGCTCCTCCTCACTTTCTGCCATAAGGGTGGTGTCATCAGCATATCTGAGGTTATTGATATTTCTCCCGGCAATCTTGATTCCAGCTTGTGTTTCTTCCAGTCCAGCGTTTCTCATGATGTACTCTGCATATAAGTTAAATAAGCAGGGAGACAATATACAGCCTTGACGTACTCCTTTTCCTATTTGGAACCAGTCTGTTGTTCCATGTCCAGTTCTAACTGTTGCTTCCTGACCTGCATACAGATTTCTCAAGAGGCAGGTTAGGTGGTCTGGTATTCCCATCTCTTTCAGAATTTTCCACAGTTTATTGTGATCCACACAGTCAAAGGCTTTGGCATAGTCAATAAAGCAGAAATAGATGTTTTTCTGGAACTCTCTTGCTTTTTCCATGATCCAGCGGATGTTGGCAATTTGATCTCTGGTTCCTCTGCCTGTTCTAAAACCAGCTTGAACATCAGGGAGTTCACGGTTCACATATTGCTGAAGCCTGGCTTGGAGAATTTTGAGCATTACTTTACTAGCGTGTGAGATGAGTGCAATTGTGCGGTAGTTTGAGCATTCTTTGGCATTGCCTTTCTTTGGAATTGGAATGAAAACTGACCTTTTCCAGTCCTGTGGCCACTGCTGAGTTTTCCAAATTTGCTGGCATATTGAGTGCAGCACTTTCACAGCATCATCTTCCAGGATTTGAAACAGCTCAACTGGAATTCCATCACCTCCACTAGCTTTGTTCTTAGTGATGCTTTCTAAGGCCCACTTGACTTCACATTCCAAGATGTCTGGCTCTAGATTAGTGATCACATCCTCATGATTATCTGGGTCGTGAAGATCTTTTCTGTACAGTTCTTCTGTGTATTCTTGCCACCTCTTCTTAATATCTTCTGCTTCTGTTAGGTCCATACCATTTCTATCCTTTATCGAGCCCATCTTTGCATGAAATGTTCCCTTGGTATCTCCAATTCTCTTGAAGAGATCTCTAGTCTTTCCCATTCTGTTGTTTTCCTCTATCTCTTTGCATTGATTGCTGAAGAAGGCTTTCTTATCTCTTCTTGCTATTCTTTGGAACTCTGCATTCAGATGCTTATATCTTTTCTTTTCTCCTTTGCTTTTCGCCTCTCTTCTTTTCAGTGCTATTTGTAAGGCTTCTCCAGACAGCCATTTTGCTTTTTTGCATTTCTTTTCCATGGGGATGGTCTTGATCCCTGTCTCCTGTACAATGTCACGAACCTCATTCCATAGTTCATCAGGAACTCTGTCTATCAGATCTAGGCCCTTAAATCTATTTCTCACTTCCACTGTATAATCATAAGGGATTTGATTTAGGTCATACCTGAATGGTCTAGCGGTTTTCCCTACTTTCTTCAATTTAAGTCTGAATTTGGAAATAAGGAGTTCATGATCTGAGCCACAGTCAGCTCCTGGTCTTGTTTTTGTTGACTGTATAGAGCTTCTCCATCTTTGGCTGCAAAGAATATAATCAATCTGATTTCGGTGTTGACCATCTGGTGATGTCCATGTGTAGAGTCTTCTCTTGTGTTGTTGGAAGAGGGTGTTTGCTATGACCAGTGCATTTTCTTGGCAAAACTCTATTAGTCTTTGCCCTGCTTCATTCCGCATTCCAAGGCCAAATTTGCCTGTTACTCCAGGTGTTTCTTGACTTCCTACTTTAGCATTCCAGTCCCCTATAATGAAAAGGACATCTTTTTTGGGTGTTAGTTCTAAAAGGTCTTGTAGGTCTTCATAAAACCATTCAACTTCAGCTTCTTCAGCATTACTGAAGGGTATAAGCCCCCAAAATAGATCAAGGACTTCATACTCTTGACATATACCCAAGAAGAGAGACCTCAAATTCTGACAAACAGATCAGAGAACTCATACCCTGAGATATATACCCACAAGCAGACCAAAACTTCATATCATTGGATGTATACCCACAACAGAACAGAAACCTCACACTCTGGACATTCACACCCAAACAGATCAGACAACTCACATCCTGGAATATACACCCACAACCAAATCAGAAGTCTCTCATCCTGGGAGACAACACCCAAACAGCTCAGAGAGACCTCATGATCTCAGACACACACTCAAAGAGCTCAGATACCTCACACACTGGTATATACACCTATGAACAGAGACCTTGTATACTGCAACGTTCAGCCACAGTCATGTCAGGGATCCCACACATTTGGGACATACATCCAACAACAGCACAGGAACATTACAACACCCTTAAACAGTTTAGGGGACTGAAACCTTAGGACACAGATTCCCTCTGCCCTCAAAATCAGTCATATTAATATCTGAACACAGAGTCTCAAACACCACAGAAACTTCATATCCAGGAACTTGGTGGCCCAAACTGTTCTGTCATCCAGTACTCTGGATGCAGACTCTAGTCACCTCGGTGATATCTCTTTCTGGGCCCTAAAAAATCCCTATAGTTCAAAGAACAAACAAAACCTGTACGCATCCTCCAAAGAGCTCATGGCTATGAAATCTGAGACACAAACTCCTAAAGGCCTCAATGTCCTCATACCCAGAACACAGACTGCCAGAGGGCTCAGAAAGTTCAAATCCTGGACCCTAATACAAGGTATTTTAGAGATATTATACCCTGGGATCACAAATCCCAAGTTGTTATGATCACATTCTACGTGAACAGAAAAACATCCCAGAACTCCCATAATTCTAGACCTAGATCCTCAGTTAGTTCAGACATCTAAAACATAGAGAGAGAGAACCCAGAGATCAGAGACCTAAAAATGTGAAGCACAGAATGCTTAAAACATGCAGATATGCATACAGGTTACAAGAAACTCAGGACTCTGGAACCCTGGACCTCTCAAAGAGCTCAGAAACACCACAAATTACCCCTAAATTTGGCAGCTTAAAACAATGGTAAATGTCCATTATCTCACACAGTTTTGAGGAGTCAGGAACTCAGGAGAAGCTTGGCTGCACTGTTCTGGCTTTGGATCTCTTGGGCTGCAGTCATCTGAAGGCTGGAGTGGAGCCAGAAGCTCCACTTGCAGATTGGATCACTTAGTGCTGGCTAATGAATTAGTGCTGGCTTTTGGCTGAGATACTTCAGTTATGTGATATAGGTGTCTCCCCAAGAGGCTGCTTGAGTATCCTCACAATATGGTGGATGGCTTCCACTAGAGCAAGAGATCCCAGAAAGAGCAAGGCAGAAGCCAAAATGCCTTTTAAACTTCCCTAGAGGGCAGAAGAAGGGGGCAACAGAGGATGAGATGGTTGGATGTGAGTCTGAGCAATGGACATGAGTTTGAGCAAATTCCAGGAGATAGTGAAGGACAGGGAAGCCTGGTGTGCTGCAGTCCATTGGGTTGCAGAGTTGGACACAACTTAGTGACTGAACAAAAACTAAGTAAGCATTGCTTTGCTGCATTCCACAAATTAGGGAGTTTTAGTTTCATTTTTATTTAGTTCAAACTGCTTTAAAAAATTTGTCTTAAGGCTTCTTTGACTCATTGAGCCTCTGTGTGCATGTGTGGTAAGTCACTTCAGTCATATCCAACTCTTTGCAACTCTGTGGACTGTAGCCCACCAGGCTGCTCTGTCCATCGGATTCTCCAGCCAAGAATACTGGAGTGAGTTGCCATACCCTTCTCCAGGGCATCTTCCCCACCCAGGGATCAAGCCCACACCTCTTATATTTCCTGCACTGGCAGGAATGTTCTTTACCACTAGCGCCACCTGGGAAGCCCCTTAAGCCTCTGCACCCTCTCCCAAAGCCTTTCTCCAGAGCTCAGAACCTACCTCTTGCATAAACGCACAAACCTGTCTGTCTTATAACCAGATTTACAGTTTTCACAAGAGGAACAATGTTTTTTCCTCATTGTGTACCCCTGCCTCATGGTATACAGTCTATTATGTCTGTTCTCAAGAGAACAAGTGAAGTACAATTGTGAATTTTGTAGAGATGGAGACACAATTCTGGCGAGTATTTATTTACTCTTTCTTGAATCCAACACACATTTATAGTAAATAATATGTGCATGTTACTCCTACATTCCAACTGAGACAATCTCAGACCCACAGTGGCCCCTGACCAGAGATGGCATTTACCTGGATTGCATTCCTCCCCCGACCCCTGAATTCCGCTTTCAGAAGTCAAGGGAGTGTAGGTGTATGGACTGTATATTGTCCTATTGACTCAGAGCTAAGTCTTCTAAAACTTCAGTAAATCAAGGTTTAGAAAGATGATTCAAAAAGTTAGACTCTCCTACCATCCAGCCAGGACTTAGGGGTTCCAGACTCTGAAATAGGGTCTGAAAGTGAAGTGAAAGTGTTAGTTGCTCAGTCATGCCTGACCCTTTGTAACCCCATGGACTGTAGCCCGCCAGGCTCTTCTATCCATGGGATTCTCCTGGCAAGAATACTGGAGTGGGTAGGCATTTCCTTTGCCAGGGGATCTTCCCAACCTAGGGATCAAACCTGGGTCTCCAGCATTGCAGGCAGATTCTTTACCGTCTGAGCCACCATATGTGACAACATCTAGGGACAGTTGGGAGGGCAGAGGTGCTATTGGCATCTAGAGGGTGGAGATCAAGGATGCTGCTTGTCATTGCCCTTTAGCCAAAGACCTCCCACCCCCAGGAACATACCTGTAGTTAAACAAGTTGGGCTTATTACTCATTGCAGTGAGGAAGCATGTGGGGAACCATGGGACATCTAGGTAAGAGGGTGTTAGAGAGAACAAAGCATAGAATCTGGGCTTCAGTTGAGTGGTTTAGGGAAGGGTCTAAGGAACTGCAGGCTCACTCTAGATTGGATGCTGTCACAAAGTGAGAGCAGATTTATTATTTGGTATCTCAATAAGCCTTTAAATCTATGGGGAAGGCAGCCTAGAGTAAGGATAATGCTGAAATTGATAGAAAAGTAGCAGTCACTCATTTTAACCAAGTTGTTGTTGTCCAATCCCTAGTCATGTCCAACTTTGTGAATTTATGGACTGCAAGCATGCCAGACTCCTCAGTCCTCTACTATTTCCTGGAGTTTGCTCAAATTCATGTCCACTGAGCCAGTGATACTATCAAACCATCTCATCCTCTGTCACCCCCTTCTCCTTCTGCCTTCAATCTTTCCCAGCATCAGGGTCTTTTCCAATGAGTCAGCTCTTCCATATAGTCCAAGCTAAGGTTTTTCTAGTAGTCGTACGGATGTGAGAGTTGGATCATAAAGAAGGCTGAACACCAAAGGATTGATGCTTTCAAACTGTGACGCTAGAGAGACTCTTGAGTTCCTTGGACTGCAAAGAGATCAAACCAGTCAATCCTGAAGGAAATCAACCCTGAATATTCACTGGAAGGACTGATGCTGAAGCTGATGCTCCAATACTTTGGCTACCTGATGTGAAAGGCCAACTCATTTTAACCAACAGACAGGGATATTTGCTATCGTGTGGATGGCACAGTGACCTTGTTTTTGCCTATGCTTAGACAACATTATTGAAGAAGGAAATGGCAACCCACTCTAGTATTCTTGCCTGGAGAATCCCAGGGATGGAGGAGCCTGGTGGGCTGCCATCTATGGGGTCACACAGGGTCAGACACGACTGAAGCGACTTAGCAGTAGCAGCAGACAACATTATAACACGGCTTGGCTTTGTCTGATTTTGGCATGGTCTCAGAATAACCTTGTCTGAGGTTAGTATTCTATGAGATTTTTTATGTCTAATAAGAGAATAACAGCCTACCTGTGGGTGCCAGGACAACTTCTGGATGTTGGGGACTGCTCCTTCTCTCTCTCCCTCCTTTCTTTTCTTTCTCATGCTAAACATCTGTTATGAGTTCAATTGTGTCCCTCAAAATCCACATGTTGAAGTTCTAATCCCTAGGACCTCAGAATGTGACCTTATTTGGAAATAGGGTCATTACAAATATAAGACAAAGTCATACTGCAGTAGGGTGAGCCCCTAATGCAATATGACTGGTGTCTTTCTTAAAAGAGAAATTTGGGCACAGACACACACAGGGAGAATGTCATATGGAGATGAAGGCAGAGATTGGAGTGATGCAGCAAAAGCCAAGGAGTATCAGACTGCCAGCAAACCACCACAAGCTAGGAAAAGGGCATGGAACAAATTCTCCTTCTCACCCCCCAAGAAAGAACCAACTGGACTCACACCTTGATCTCAGACTTCCAGCCTTCAGAACTGTGAGAAAATAAATGTCAGCTGTTTGAGATACCGAGTTTTTGATACTATTTAAAAACTTTTATTGTTGCTTTACAATGTTGTGTTAGTTTCTGCTGTACAATGAAGTGAATCAGCTATATATACACACACATGTATGTATCCCCTTCCTCTTGGGCCTCCCTCCCCAACCACTACATCCCACCCATCTAGGTCACCACAGACTGAGCTGAACTCCCTGCATTATACAGCAGGCTCCCACTAGCTATTTTACACATAGTAATGCATATATGCCAATGCTACTCTCCTAATTCACCCTACTCCCCCTCACTCCCATGTCCACACATCCGTTCTCTATATGTGTCTCTGTTCCTGCCCTTGATATGGTGCTATTTTTTACAGCAGCTCTAGCAAATGAAAACAATATCCTACAACGCCTTCCATAAAGAATTTTCCAATCCAAAATGTCAATAGTGTGTGGTGATCATTTTGTAATGTATAGAAATATCAAATCACTGCTATGCAACTAACATCATGTTGTAGATCAATTATATTTCCATTTAAAATGTATTATTTATCCAATTATTTTTTCTGTGTATTCCTCTTTATTTTTTTATTATTTTTAAGCTTATCAGTTGATTTAGTTCTGTTATGAATAACAGAAATCTACTCACATCAGCTTAAAAGTTTTTTTTCCTTTCACACATTTTATTTATTTTTTAATTTAATTTTTATTTTATATTGGAGTATAGTTGATTTACAATGTTGTGTTAGTTTCAAGTGTACAACAAAGTAATTCAGTTATACATATATATATATATTCATTCTTTTTTCAGATTCTTTTCCTATATAGATTATTAAAGAATGTTGAGTAAAATTCCCTATGCTATATATATCCACTTATTCTTGATTTGGGGGAAATTCATGTAGAATATCATGATCTTAAGATTCGTGGTCTGAGTTTTCACTTATATAATAAATTTAAGCAAAAAAAAAAAAAAAAAAACCTGTCAGTGCTGAGGTTGAAGAATCCTGCCCTAGACATGGAACCCAAAAGTACTTACTAACCTCAGAATCTCTGATAAAGACCAATAAAAAGTAGCAGAGTACACACAGCTTTGTACATAGACCCTCAGAGTGCTCAAAGACTTCACACCCTGAATACAGAAGCCTAAACAGCTCAGAGAAGACATGCCTTCAAGAGATCCCTAATAACTCAAAAACATTATTCTCTGAGGCAGAGACCACCAAGAAGATGAAAAACCTAGCATCTAGAAACAGAAACCAAATGCTCAGAGACATCAAGTATGGGACAGGAAACCTAAGAGAGCTCTGGGTCCAAAATGCTCAGATATTTCACACTTTGAACACACACCAGACAGGTGAACAGCTCAAGAACAATAGTATCATTCATTTTCTGCTTCTAGAACTGTATTATCTTTATGTAAGTGCTTTACATTAGCAGAAGCTGGGCAAAGGGTATACAAGAACTCTGCACTATTTGTGCAATTTTTCTCTAAGTCTAAAATGATTTTTAAAATAAGCTTTTTAAAGGAAAAAAGATCAAAGGACATAGAATGGAATTTATAAACCTTAAATACATGGTTCCACAAGCTCAGGAAACAACATTATGTCCCTCTAGTAGTCAAAGAAATGTCAAAAAAAAAAAAAAAAAGCAATTCAACTTTAAAGGAAAAAACCCCACTTACCCAAGGACAAAGACCCTCAAACAGCTTAGAGACTTTATACCCTGGGACAGAGATCCACAAACGTCTGTAAAACCACAACCCCTGTGACAAGAGCCTCAAAACAGCTAAGAGACTTCACTGTAGGGCCATAGACATCATACCTTGAAATGAGATTCCAAACAATGAGATTTCACATTCTGAACACAGTCCTCCAAAATGCACACAGCATGTAATAATTATAAGTCGACTGACTTAAAGACCATTTTCCTCCTACTCACTTACACTCAGCCAAACACCTTCCCTGCCTGATGCTTAAAATCCCATCATCAAAGTTTGCTCCTTTGAGTTGTCTTTCTCCCCTTCAAAATTCTCCTTTAATTGTCACACATCCTTCTGTCCTAGAGCGTGAAATCATGCATCTCTCTCTAGTCATTTATGACACAGCCCCTCACCCTACTCCTCCACACACACACACACTGCCACACACCCCAAGTCAGGCCTGGTCCAGAAGGGGTAGGAAACGTCCAAGTCATCCTCTCCCGGGGGAGGAGGGGATGGCTTGGAGGAGGATCATGAGATCGCCCTGAACCTTCTCTGCCAGACTCAGACCTGCAAAGGCAGCCTAATACAGTGATGTCAGGAACCCTGGAGAAGAATTTTTCTCAGTTGTTATTGTGAATGGTGAGTGGATCCTGAAATCAATATAATGGGATGCAATATGCATTGTTCTAAAAAGAGAAACAACAGGTAGAAGAGAATAGAAAAGATTACCCGACACATTCTGTGCCAGCCAATAATACCAGCTTCCTTTACAGGTGCGCAAACTGAAGTTCCTAGATGGGATTCGAACCTACAGTATCCAGTAGCCAAAGCCATGCCTCAGCAACCCCGAACGCCAACCAGGGAGCCATAGCGCCTGCGCCAAACCAGCAGCCAATGGCATCCCGGAGCCGGTGGACCCCGGGCTCGTAGCCTTTAAGAGATTCCAGAAAACCTCGGTACCCTGGAAGAGCTTCTGTAGGCAATCTAGCGGCGGCCAATCAAAGCTCAGGGCAAGATTTGATCCCGCCCTCCTCATCTAGGATCCAATCACCACTCCACGACCTTCCACCCCACTCCGCTGTTGCTTAGAAGCGGTAGCCAACTCAAGCGGGACCAAACATAAGATCATGGCGGTGGCTGAGGGTGGAGTTTACCCTACCCTGGCCCCCAGGGCCGAGGTCGGTCAGGGCATTGCTATTCTCAGTCTGGGGAAGGGGCCGATGCACGCGCGGGATATTTCGTGTCCCCAGACATGAAGTGGTTTCTTCCAAAGTACATTACCTACCCACCTCCGTGGTACCTCCCACAGCGGACTGTTCCATCTTTGTGTCGCGCGATAGAGTGTCCCGGAGGTGCAGTCTCGTCAGTAACTTCATTCCCAAACTTCACGCTCTTTGTGTGTGTGACCTAAAAAGAGCTGTTTTATGTCAATACTCTAAGAATCATTCACACTTCGATTCACGCTGACATAACTACAGACTCTCTCTCTCATATCTTCCTCCCCTTGCCCGTGTTCCATCCCCCATCTCCCTCTCAAATGTCCCTCAATAGAGCATCCTAGCCTAGTGATCTTGTTGAGAGCCATGCTGAGGGATCCAACCCTCTGCTGCAGATCTCTGGCCCATAAAAAGGCATTCGTTCCCCCGATGCCACTGATAGAAATGTGAATTTGTGTGCCGACATCTATAAAAATTTTTTTTTAAAAAAGACACCTCTTCCTACTAGAATGTCAGTACTACCAGGGTGTATATAGATTTCTAGTTCCCCCGTGTCCCCACAGCACCTAAAACTGTGCCCTGTACACAGTAGGTACTCAAAGGAGGGTAGGGTGGGGTGGGGATTGTTGAATAAATTGAGTCCTTTGACCTAGCAGTTCCACTTCTCAATATGCGTTCTAAGGAAATACACATGCACCGGTTTGTGTGCACATGAATATGAGAAACACACAACTGGGCCCAGGATAATTGATGTCATACTGTTGCAAAAGCCAGTAATCTAGAAACCAAGCACCACACTTGGAGAGTTGGAGAACTCAGGTTTATTACGCCAGTGGGCCCAGAGGAGTTGGGCCCAGAGTGGGCCCAAGCTCTGAGCTGCAAATAAAGGGGTAACAGAGTTTTATATACAGACAGGCATTATTAAGTGGGTTTGCAGGTTTGCAGGCACTGGGTGATTGCAAAGAGCAGGACAAGGGTGAGTGAGGTAAGCTCCAGTTCCTAGTATTGTAAGTCCCCACTTTCTGAGACTATGTGACCGACGTGATCCAGACTTTGCAAGGAGCAAGCAGAGTTACAGAGGCAGAAGGAGCAGGAGGTTATGTAAAATTTTAACTTTTCCTCTTCAATACCACAGAGTATAGGGTGTGAGACAAAATAAGACCTCAACACTGGAAACATATCCCACATGGCTCAGGAATGTCACATCATTGGACACAGCACAAAAGAACTTGGAGAACTCACATGATGAGGCATAGATAACCAGTTCATAGATCTCATCCTTGGTCATAGACTCCTATAAACATCTTAGAGATTTTACCCTCTGGGACACCAAAATGCCTCAGGAACCCTTCACACTGGGACACAAACCCCAAATAGCTCACATACCTCAAACCACAAACACAGAGCCCCAACAGCTCAGAGATCTTGTCAACTGAGATTTACATTAAAAATCTAGATAAAGACCTCTGGCTCTTGACATAGACCACAAAACAATTCAGAGGTCTGGACACAAACAGAATGAGGGTGCTGGAGGGACCATTTAAAAGGCATACTGTTAATGGGAAAGCAAGTAGGAATGCAAATGAAAACAATGCTCAAAGGCATGAGATGAGCACTGGCCCTGCAAAGTGTTCTGAGACCTTATACGCATACAACTCAGAGAAACAACTCAGACACAAATCTTGTGCCCCAAATCATAATCACTTCAGTGATCACACTCCCTAGGATATTGACCCCAAGGAGCTCAAAAAGGTGACAACCTGCCAACTCGGGAGACTCTCACACCCTGGGACAAAACAGGGTGCCTTGTCCCCCAAAAATAGAATACTGGGGACTTGCCCAGTGGTCCAGTGATTAAGTCTCCACACTTCCACTGCAGAGGGCACAGGTTCAGGACCTAGTGAGAGAACTAAGATCCTTATGCCATGCAGCATGATCAAATAAACAAATATAATACAGCAACCTGTGACTCCAGAAACACGTCTCTAGACTTCCTTGGTGGCTCAGAGGGTAAACCATCTATCTACAATGCAGGAGACCTGGGTTCGATCCCTGGGTTGGGAAGATCCCCTGGAGAAGGAAATGGCAATCCACTCCAGTACTATTGCCTGGAAAATCCCATGGACAGAAGAGCCTGGTAGGCTACAGTCCATGGGGTCGCAAAGAGTTGGACACGACTGAGCGACTTCACTTCGCTAAACAGCTAATGAGACTTTATACTCAGGAACACAGACATCCAAATATTCATACACCCCTTACACCCTGGAAGAGAGGTTTCAAAACACTGCAGAGATATAACCCTCTGTTACAAAGCCCCCCAAATATCTCAGGTACCCCAAAACACAAGACACAAAGTTCACAACAACATAGAGGTCTCATACCTTGCATGCAAACCTGGAAACAGTTCAGAGACCTTACAACACAAGTTAAATGAAAAAATTGAAGATTTCATAGAAATAAACCACAAATAGCCTATGAGACTTCATACTCAAGAACTCAGACACTCAAAAACAGATGTCTTGGAAAAGGGACACTGGTGCCACTCAGTGACCTCACTGTTCGGACATAGACCCTAATATAGACACATCAATCTCTGGAACTGAGATCACCAAAACAATCAGAAACCTCATGCCTGGAAACAAAACTCAGCTTACTCAAAAATCTGACATCCTATAACTCAGGATGCACATGACCTCAAACAACTTGCACATTAAAACCAAGAATCCCAAACCACTCACAGTGATCTCCAGACATGGGTACCCAGCACCTGACAGACTTTATACACTAGATGCAGACTTCTAAAACATTTCCAAGACTTCACATTCTGGAATAGAGACCTGACAAGAGAATAGTGATGTCCTACTTTGTGACACATTCCCATAAATAATTTTTGAAACTGACCCCAAATAGGGCAGGGACATCATAATCAAGAAAGTAATCCCTACCCTCCTACACTCTCGGTGGGAATGTAAATTGGTGCAGCCACAACAGAAAAATGATATGGCGATTCCTTCAAAAACTAAAAATAGTTATCAGATGATCCAGCAATCCCACTCCTGGCATATATCTGGAGAAAACTCTAATTAAAAAAGATACATGCAGCCCTAATCTCTGTTTATAGCAGTACTATTTACAATAGCCAAGATATGGAAGACATGGAGGCAACCTAAATGTCCATTGACAGATGAATGTATATATATATATATATCTGTCTCTTATNACTTTTCTCTTTCATGCATTGGAGAAGGAAATGGCAACCCACTCCAGTATTCTTGCCTGGAGAATCCCAGGGACGGGGGAGCCTGGTGGGCTGCCGTCTGTGGGGTCCCACAGAGTCGGACACGACTGAAGTGACTTAGCAGCAGCAGCAGCACTTTGCTGTACAGCAAAAATTAACACAACATTGTAAATCAACTATACTTTAATAAAGTGAATTTTTTTTTAAAAAGAAAGAGGACTTCTCTGGCAATCCAGTAGTCAAGACTCCATGCTTCCAGTGCAGGGGCATGAGTTCCATCCCTGGTCAGGAAACTAAGATCTCACATGCTGTGCAGAGTGGCCAAAAAAAAATTAATTAAATTGAAAAAAGAAAGAAAGTAATCTCTAACAGGATAAAGACACCACATCCTGGGACTGACATATCTGAAAGGAAAAGAGATTTCACATTCTATACGATTCAAGGATATCACCATATGGAGCTCAGAATCCAAAGGGCTTGGATACCTCCCACCCTGAAACACAAAGACTGGAAAAGCTCTGGAAACTGAGACCCTGGACACAGACCCTAAACAGCTCAGAGACCTCACACCGCAGGACACAGACTCTGAAACTCTTTAAAGGTGTAACATCATGGCATGACACACTCACAAAAATACCTCAGAGACCCAGACCCTGCAAACAGAACCCAGAAATAAATTAAAAGCCTTATTCTTAGAACCTATGGAATAGCACAAGGAACTCTACTCAGTGCTCTGTGGTGACCCAAATGGGAAGGAAATCCAAAAAAGGGGGGATATATGTATATATATAGCTGATTCACTTTCTTGTACAGCAGAAACTAACACAACATTGTAAAACAACTATTTGTTGTTTTGTTGATGTTCCTGTTTTAGTCCCTAAGTGATGTCCAACACGTTTGTGACTCCATGGGCTGTAGCCTGCCAGGCTCTCCTGTCCATGGGATTTCTCAGAAAAGAATACTGGAGTGGGTTGCTATTTCCATCTCCAGGGCATCTTCCTGACCCAAGGATTGAACCCTCATTCCTGCACTGGCAGATGGATTCTTTACCACTGAGCCACCAAGAAAACTCATGAGCTAAAGTAAGGCTACTATACTTCAATACTTTTATTTTTTTACAAAAAAGACCTCATTCCTGTACCTGAGACCCACATAAGCATCAAAGACCTCACACATGAAAATGTCTGCCAAATAGCTCAAAGATTTCATGACTGAATTTAAGTAAGTTAATAACTGAAACCAGAAATGTGCATTTTCTTCATTAGCTTCTTATTTAAAACACCGTGGGGTAGGATTAGGTAAGGTGGGTTGAGGGGAGCAAGCCGAAGATAGAGGGCTGGAAGGGGCCTTAATGTTGATTTTTTAAATGCTTCTCTTATTGCTAATTGTGAGACAGACACACTTAATTTTATTGGATTTTGTAGATACTAGCTTTTCATTTATTTATTTTTAACAAATTGAAGGTTTATAGCAACTCTGCATCGAGCAAGTCTATCACTGACATTTTTTCCAGTGGGATTTGCTCAGTTTGTGTCACTGTAACATTATGGAAATTCTTGCAATATTTCAAACCTTCTCATAACATTTGTTATGGTGATGTGTGATCAGTGATCTTTGATATGACTATTGCAAAAGGATTATGACTCAATACAGGCTCAGATGATGATTAGCATTTTTTTTTGCAATAAAGTATTTGTAAAGTATGCAATCTTTTTAGACTAAACATTATTGCACGCTTACTAGACTATGGTATAGTGTAAACATTACTTTTATATGCACTGGGAAATGAAAACATTTGTATGACTCTTTACTGAGATATTTGCTTTATTGCAGTGGTCTGGAGCTGAACCCACAATATATCTGAGGTGTCTATATAGACAGATAGATGTTTATGTACATATATCTATATCTGTATGTAGATAGACAGTTTCTTCCCTGGTGGCTCAGATGGTAAAGAGTCTGCCTGCAATGCAAGAGACCTGGGTTTGATCCCTGGGTCGGGAAGATCCGCTGGAGAAGGGAATGGCAAACCACTCCAGTATTCTTGCCTGGAGAATCTCAAAGACAGAGGAGCCTGGCAGGCTACTGTCCATAGCGTCTGAAAGAGTCGGACACGACTGAGTGACTAACACTTTAACTTTCATGCCTCTATATATATATTTTTAAACTCTAATTTATTAAAATGAATCAGTACATTTGGGGATTAGGTTTCCCTGAATTCCCAGAAGGAAACAGAATATTGGACATGAAGTGGATCTGAGAACTACTGTTTGCCTACTCCCTCATTTTATAGTCAACGGAACTAAGATCCACTAGGTTTAAACTGTTTCCTTAAAGACATGTCAGACGTGACTGAATCCTACTGTAATTATTTCTTTCAATGAATCAAGTTGTAACTAGGATACAAACAAAACTATGATCACTTTGAAATTTCCTGTAAACTGTGGTACCTGACAAAGCAGTCACTTTTTAAGATATATGAAGATTTTTTAAAGCCGGTATTTATTTGACTTTCTGAGCTACCTTTAATGGAATAATGAGGTAACTAACAAAAGTTATCTGTTAAGTAGAGCCAACTAGGGATAACTCATGATTCCAAAGACTGGGTGAGCATGAAGCACAGATAATCCCCACATCCCTTTTGACTAGATCTCACCTTCCTAACAAAACCCTCTTGAAAGCTACTGAGAAATGTTGAATTAATTTGCGTTTCACTTCCCTTATGTGTCCTCTGAAAGAGATTTGGCAGATAGTGGGGAGGGCAAGGAGTAAAAATGAAGGTTCCAAAGAACCCCGAAGTTCAGTCAATCCATCCCTAAATAATTGAAAATTGTGTGTACCTTGGCACAAAATGCTGTGTTGAATTCTTTTGGTTACTTAAAGGGACAAAGAAAAATGTGGCAAAGCGAGTGTGTGGAGAGGGGCCTGTGGGATCCTGCACTTGGCTTGCGTTGTTGGTTGGGTTTTTGTTTTTTTCTCTCTTGGTACAGCACCTACACACAAATTTGACAAACCAAAATAGGAATAAGAACATAGGCAGTCACACTGGCCTCTGATTAAATGTAGAGATAGTTATGAGTCACATTAAAAGTCAACAAAAGCCCCAGTTCCGGTATTCATCAAGATTTTTTGCTGCATTTGTACTTGGTCCTTTCTCTTTAATTATATAGAGTTGCCCTCAATGTACTGAAATGATAGACTGGAGCACGATTACTTCAGCAGGGGATCAGAGCTTTTGAAAGTCGTTATTCATGTTAGTCAAATGCTAAATTTCAGCCTGTCTCTCTTCTAAATGCAGTTAAGAACCTTCTAAACCTTTTGTGTGAAGCCAGGAGGGAAAACAGTCTGGCAAATTCTGACAAGCATCTCTTCCAGAGCACATTTGTACTCTGTTAAGAAGCTTGAGCCAACTGCTGCTGGGTTGTCATGGCAACAGACATACACACCATTTACACATCAGCTTCTGAAATGAGCACAAAATAACAAAACCTTCGCTTCGTGATAAGATGGGATGGAAAGTGAAGGGCGACATCACTGGTGCAGCCTAACTAGACATGTTCCGTCTTCTAAAGAGCTCTAGCGGGCATGCTGCCCTCTTAGATTGTGTCATATTACAAGCCAGTGGAAAATTCATAGGATCTTCCCCACTCTGTGTTAACTTCAGGACAATTCAATCAGTTGCTTTCACCAAGTTCCCATTTCCTTTTCAAGCCCTGCTTACTAATTGATGTCAAACATTATTACAGTAATTGCAGGGGGGAAAAGAAGTGCCTGTTTTGCTTATTCCTCCAGGAAATAAATTTCCCTGATTTTCTATGGAGATTTTGTAGAGCACTCTTATATATAGGAGATGGAACTAGATGAGGAAGTGGTCTGTCATAGAGCTACAGAAAATGAAGTTAATCATAGTTTGAAAGCCTTCTCTTGACAATGCAGTTTAAAAATAAATAATAAATAGCTATTCACTCCAGTACTTCCTGAAGCATATGGCATCAACAATGAAATGGAATCATATGAAATAAATTCACAATGATGAAAAATTTAGACTGAGTGGAAGCTGGATCCCTGAAGGTAAATCTTAGTGATTTAAAGTTAAGAATAAGGAAGGAATGTATCCCCTCCATTAGCCTTGAAGGGAAACCACAGGAGCTCTATTCATGAAAAGTAAAATTAGCTGCATGTTCAATTTTCATGACATTTGCTATTATAATAAGCATTCCACAGCATGACTTAATTGCTGCTGAAACACCTAAGAAGAAAGTGAAGGAAGGAAAATAAAGCATTTGATCATTGAATGACTAAACAGTCATGAATCCAGGAACATTCAGTGACTAGAGGTGGAGTGAGCTTCGCATGCAATACATGACTAAAAGTTCCATTTCTAGTGGTAATAAAGTCCTTTCAACTGATTCATCACTCTTTTCCTTTCTGCAATTGTGAACACTCATCAGATGAGCTCTGACCTTAAAATGTCAAACTATCTCCTTTCAGGTGTGCTTTTCTATCTTGTAATATAAAAAGCATTTACTGACTGCAATTTTTAAACCCTGATTCTTTAAAATTCACATGAAACGGACATTCTACTACTATATTTGAGTGGATCAAATGTATTTAAGCTCCAGTCTAGGGTAGAGGTATAGTCAAAGCTACGGTTTTCCAGCAGTCATGTATGGATGTGAGAGGTGAACCATAAAGAAGGCTGAGTGCCAAAGAATTGATGCTTTCAAATTGTGGTGCTGGAGAAGACTCTTGAGGGTCCCTTGCACTGCAAGGAGATTAAACCAGTCAATCCTTAAAGAAATCAATCCTGAATATTCATTGGAAGGACTGATGCCAAAGCTTCAATACTTTGGCCACCTGATGAGAAGTGCCAACATTGGAAAAGACCCTGATGCTGGGAAAGATTGAGGGCAGGAGGAGAAGGGGGTAACAGAAGAGAAGAGTTGGTTGGATGGCATCATGGACTCAAGGGACATAAATTTGAGCAAACTCCAGGCGATAGTGAAGGACAGGGAAACCTGGTGTGCTGCAGTTTATTGGGTTGCAAAGAGTTGAATACGACTTAGCAACTGAACAACAAGGATTGTCAGGGCTTTTGGCATAGAAAGTGGGGATTGGGAAAAAGATGAATATATATATATATATATATATATATATATATATATATATATACACACACACACACACACACACACACACAATAGACTATTATTCAGCCATTAAAAAGAATGAAATAATGCCATTTTCAGCAACATAGATGGACCTAGAGATTATCATACTAAGTGAAGTCAGAAAAAAAGACAAATACCACATGATCTCACTCATATGTGGAATCTAAAATATGACACAAATGAACCTATCTGTGAAACAGAAACAGACTCAGAGACCTAGAGATTAGACTTGTGGTTGCCAAGGAGGAGGCAGGTAGGGGAGGGATGAATTGGGAGTTTGGGGTTAGCAGATGCAAACTATTATATAGAGACTGGATAAATAACAGCACAGGGAACTACATTCAATATCCTAGGATAAACCATAATGGAAAAGAGAATGAAAAAGAATATATATATATGTATTACTATATATAGTAATATATAGTGATTCACTATGCTGTCGGGGAAGGCAATGGCACCCCACCCCAGTACTCTTCCCTGGAAAATCCAATGGATGGAGTAGCCTGGTGGGCTGCAGTCCATGGGGTCGCTATCAGTCGGACAGACTGAGCGACTTCACTTTCACTTTTCTCTTTCATGCATTGGAGAAGGAAATGGCAACCCACTCCAGTATTCTTGCCTGGAGAATCCCAGGGACGGGGGAGCCTGGTGGGCTGCCGTCTGTGGGGTCCCACAGAGTCGGACACGACTGAAGTGACTTAGCAGCAGCAGCAGCACTTTGCTGTACAGCAAAAATTAACACAACATTGTAAATCAACTATACTTTAATAAAGTGAATTTTTTTTTAAAAAGAAAGAGGACTTCTCTGGCAATCCAGTAGTCAAGACTCCATGCTTCCAGTGCAGGGGCATGAGTTCCATCCCTGGTCAGGAAACTAAGATCTCACATGCTGTGCAGAGTGGCCAAAAAAAAATTAATTAAATTGAAAAAAGAAAGAAAGTAATCTCTAACAGGATAAAGACACCACATCCTGGGACTGACATATCTGAAAGGAAAAGAGATTTCACATTCTATACGATTCAAGGATATCACCATATGGAGCTCAGAATCCAAAGGGCTTGGATACCTCCCACCCTGAAACACAAAGACTGGAAAAGCTCTGGAAACTGAGACCCTGGACACAGACCCTAAACAGCTCAGAGACCTCACACCGCAGGACACAGACTCTGAAACTCTTTAAAGGTGTAACATCATGGCATGACACACTCACAAAAATACCTCAGAGACCCAGACCCTGCAAACAGAACCCAGAAATAAATTAAAAGCCTTATTCTTAGAACCTATGGAATAGCACAAGGAACTCTACTCAGTGCTCTGTGGTGACCCAAATGGGAAGGAAATCCAAAAAAGGGGGGATATATGTATATATATAGCTGATTCACTTTCTTGTACAGCAGAAACTAACACAACATTGTAAAACAACTATTTGTTGTTTTGTTGATGTTCCTGTTTTAGTCCCTAAGTGATGTCCAACACGTTTGTGACTCCATGGGCTGTAGCCTGCCAGGCTCTCCTGTCCATGGGATTTCTCAGAAAAGAATACTGGAGTGGGTTGCTATTTCCATCTCCAGGGCATCTTCCTGACCCAAGGATTGAACCCTCATTCCTGCACTGGCAGATGGATTCTTTACCACTGAGCCACCAAGAAAACTCATGAGCTAAAGTAAGGCTACTATACTTCAATACTTTTATTTTTTTACAAAAAAGACCTCATTCCTGTACCTGAGACCCACATAAGCATCAAAGACCTCACACATGAAAATGTCTGCCAAATAGCTCAAAGATTTCATGTGGTAAGATTTAGACCCATAAGAGTTATGAGTTCCCACATCTTTGACAGAGACTTCCGCAAAGTTAAGAAACTTTAAACTCTGGACCCACATCCCCCGCAAAGCACAAATCCTCACACACATGCAGAAAATACACTCCAACAGCTCAGAAAACTGACACTGCAACAAAAAGAACCATGAACACCTCAACAATCTCATTCTGTGGTACACTATTCAAGCATGAAGACCTCACACACTTGGACACAGAACATGATTCTGAGGCCTTGGACAGTGATTCCCAAGAAACTCAGAGATTTCATAGGCTGGGACAATAATTCGGAAACACTGCAGAGACCTCACACCCTGAGACACAGTGTCCCAAGGAGCTCATTTGTCTTACACTGTGGGCAAAGCAGAAAACAATTCTGAGGCCTTAAGCTTTGGACCATGTCCACTCACTCCACCCCCTACTCCTGTCAACCTCACAGACCTCACAAATTCAGAGAAAATCCAAAGCAGAGACCTCACATCCTGTCACACAGAATCCTAATATGCTGTCACATAGAATCCTAATATGTCGGAGACCTTCAGACCTGAACACATATCCCAGACAGCTCTGACAATTCACACCCTAGGAACGCACAACCCCCTAAGGGCTCAAGCAATTCACTCAGGGGCATCAGTGGCAAGTACCTCAGCGATCTCATCTCCTTGAGATTCAGCTCTCCAAAACAGTTCAGAGGACATGACACAAAACCCCAAACAGTTCAGAGGTCTCACACTCTGGAACCCCAATCCATGGACAAACAGTGATACCACACAGTTACACAGATGGCTAAACAGACTCCACCCCTTAGAAATGGAACAGAGGTCAGAGATATCATGCCCTTATCAGTGATTGTCCATAGGAAGAGACTCTTCACGCACCTGGAAACATATCCCAAATGGCTCATAATTCCCATGATGAGAACAGGACAATATATAGCAGTTAAAAGTCTCTCGATCTCCCTGAAATGCTTAATAGGTTCACCTGTTGCTGTTTTAAACTATCTTTCTTTCCATATTGCAGCATGAGCATGTAAAGTCAAATAAACATACTTAGAATCTGTGTAGATATTTACCCGCTGCCCTTTGCTTAACTCTAGAGCTCGGGTCAGAGCCACAAGCTCCACTAACTGAGCACTGGTTCCCTGGGGGAGAGATTTTGCTTCCAAAACCTGTTCAGCAGTCACCACGGCATAACCTGCTTTACGCTTTTCATTCTGAACAAAAGAACTGCCATCTGTAAATATTTCCAGGTCAGGATTGTCTAATGGGGTATCCCTTAGATCTTCCCGAGCTGCATAGTTTAAAGTTAGGAATTGAGAACAATCGTGATCAGGTGTTTCATTTTCCATCTCAGGAAGGAAAGTGGCAGGATTTAAATTTCCACAAACTTTAAGCTTAGTTACTGGTCCTTCTAACAACAATGACTGATATTTAAGAAGCCTACTGTCTGTCATCCAAATATTAACCTTAGAATTTAAGATTCCACTCTCATCATGAGAAGTCAGTACAGTAAGGTTTCGTCCATTAATTATTTTTAAAGCTTCAGGTGCTAATAAAGCCGCTGCCCCAATTACTCTTAGGCAGTGGGGCCACCCACGTGAAATTACATCTAATTCTCTGCTTAGATAAGCAATAGGCTACTGGTGAGGCCATGGGGGTTCTGTCAAAACTCCCAAGGCCATACCTTTCCTTTCAGTGACAAATTAAATTCTTACCCTGTGGGCAAGCTCAGAGCTGGAGCTTGCAGGAGAGCAGTCTGAAGAACCTTAAAAGCCTTTTGAGTTTCTGGTGACCAAACCAGTTTGTCAGTTTGGGCCTGTTGAGTTTCAGCTATAAGTTTATATAAAGGCCGGGCAAGTTCCCCATAACCCGGAATCCAAATGAACATCATGAGAAGTCAGGACAGTAAGGTTCCATCCATTAATTATTTTTAAAGCTTCAGGTGCTAATAAAGCTGCTGCCCCAATTACTCTTAGGCAGTGGGGCCACCCACTTGAAATTACATCTAATTCTCTGCTTAGATAAGCAATAGGTTGCTGGTGAGGCCCGCGGGGTTGTGTCACAACTCCCAAGGCCACACCTTTTCTTTCAGTGACAAACAAATTAAATTCTGACCCTGTGGGCAAGCTCAGAGCTGGAGCTTGCAGGAGAGCAGTCTGAAGAACCTTCAAAGCCTTTTGAGTATCTGGAGACCAAACCAGTTTGTGGGTTTGGGCCTGCTGAGTTTCAGCTAAAGGCCGGGCAAGTGCCCCATAACCCGGGATCCAAACACAACAGTAGCCTGTGATTTTCAAATAATCCTCTCTATTGTCTTAAAGTCATAGGTAGGGGATGATTTCAGTTCCAGTTCCAGTTCAGTCACTCAGTTGTGTCTGACTATTTGCGACCCCATGAATCGCAGCATGCCAGGCCTCCCTGTCCATCACCAACTCCTGGAGTTTACTCAAACTCATGTCCATCAAGTTGGTGATGTCATCAGCCATCTCATCCTCTGTCGTCCCCTTCTCCTCCTGCCCACAATCTCTCCTAGCATCAGGGTCTTATCCAATGAGTCAACTCTTTGCATGAGGTGGCCAAAGTACTGGAGTCTCAGCTTCAGCACTCAGGGCTGATCTCCTTCAGAATGGACTGGTTGGGTCTCCTTGCAGTCCAAGGGACTCCCAGGAGTCTTCTCCAGAATAAGCTTCCTCTGTCTCAGCCATATCATCTACATATTGTAACACCACCGCTTCAGAACTATTAAAGTTTTGTAGGTCCCATGACAAACTTTGTCCAAATAAGTGAGGACTGTCACGAAATCGCTGGGGCAAAACTGTCCAGGTTAACTGAGAAGCTGGCTGCCTAGGGTCTTCAAAGGCAAATAGAAATTGACTTTCCTCTGCCTAAGGCACTGAATAGAAGGCATCTTTTAAATCAATTACTGAGAAATATTTGGCCCGTTCAGGAATTTCAGACAACAGATTGTAAGGATTAGGCACCATGGGGTGTAAAGGAACTACAGTCTCATTTATTACAAGTAAATCTTGAACTAGTCTCCATTTACAATTTGATTTCTTTATACCCAAAATAGAAGTGTTGCAAGGACTGTTACAGTGAATTAATAGTCCCTGTTTCTTTAAGTTTTCAATGATGGGTTTTAACCCTTCCTTAACCTTAGGTTTCAGAGGATACTGCTTTTTATGTGGAAATAAGTGTGGGTCTTTGAGCTTGACAACTACAGGAATAGCATTTTGTGCTCAACCCACAGATTTCCCATCAGCCCATACTCTAGGATTTACATTTTGTTCAACTAGAGCAAGAGAAAGGGAGGGCTCCATATTCATAAAAACAGAGGCATGGACCTTGCTCAGTATATCCCTCTCCAAAAGGGGTGAGGGAGATTCTGGCACGATCAGAAACTCGTGTGAAAATAGCACAGAATCCCAGTTGCAAGCTAAAGAATAACTGAAATAATACCTTTGGCTAATCCAGACAGTCCCATTACAGAAGCAGATTGGGAAGAAAGTGGGCCAGGGGCTTCAGTAAGCACAGAGTAAGTTGCCCCAGTATCTAAAAGGAAATCAATGGATTGACCCCCCACAATTATTAATACCCAGGGTTCCTCAGGTGCAATTAGAACGGGTGCTTGTGTGGGGACCCCCGGGCACCTTCAGTCCTGATTGTCTTGAGAGTCTGACCCCGGAGACCTATGCCTCTGAGGGCAGTCTCTCTTCCAGTGTGGTCCTTTGCAGACTGGACATGGAGCCAGGGGCAGCTTAGATGCCTGAGGGCAATCCCACTCGAGGTGCCCCTTCTTTCCACAGGAATAGCAAGCCCATCATTTTCCATCTAGGTCTCTCTGGGCATTTTTCTCTGGCTGTTTAAGAGCGTTTTTCATAGCCATTGCGAAGGCTTCCACATTTTCCTTTGTCTTTCTTTGCCTTTCTTTCTTTTCCTCATGTTCCCTACCATAATAGACCATCTGAGCCAGTTGTAACAGAGTATCTAAAGACTGATTTGGTCCATACGCCCATTTTTGTAGCTTATGGCAGATATCTGGAGCCGACTGAATGATAAATCTATCTTTTAAGATCACTTTTCCTTCTTCACTTTCGGGATCAATCTCAGTGAGTCTGTGAAGGGCTTCTGTTAGTCTATCTAGGAATTTACCAGGAGCTTCCTTCTCCTCCTGTTCTATGTCTGCCAATTTGCTATAGCTTAAAGGCTTAGAACGCGCCTGCCTGAGTCCTTCAAGAATACATCTGACAAAATGACTCTGATCCCATCTTCCTTTAGCTGAGTTGTAGTCCCAGTCTGGTTCTATAGTTGGAACCACCTGATTCCCAGTGGAGAGGGCCGCTATCTCATCCTCCCTCTTCCCTACTGATTCATTACCAAGCCATTCATCTCCATAAGCAACCATTTTTCCCAAAACTCGAGTCTTTGAGTTGGGAGTCAGCGTTTGTCCCAAGATATACATCACATCCTTCCAAGTAAGGTCATAAAGCAGAGTAACACCTTTAAAAGCTCTAATATATTTTTCTGGGTTCTTTAAATAGTCTCCCAGATCCTCCTTGATTTTTTGTATTTCTTGATAAGAAAAAGGCTTACTAACTCTCATGGACTGATTATTTCTCCCGGTGGGTGTTTCATAAAGAGGCAATGGCTTGTGTGACTGTTCCTCAGTCTCTCTGGCTGTTCTGCACATATGATCCCAGGGACAGACTGGAGAAACCTGTTTTTCTTTGTCTCTTTGTCTTCTGTCCTCCATCTCATCTCTAACTTCGATGGTCTGAGTTTCTACTGAAACCAGAGTAGTCTGAGGTTGTAGGGGGGTTCTCTGGCTTTCAGTTTGCTCAGCTTGGAGCCCCGGGTACGGGGGCAAAGTGGGAGGACAGGAGGGAGCTGCAGGCTTCACGCCCAAATCTATACCCTTAGGACATAAGTCTGGCATATTTCACAGAGAGAAAAAGGGCAACACATATGCTACTTCTACCCATTTCCCTTGTTCCCTACAGAACCAGTCTAATTGTAAAACAGTATTATACTTAACAGACCCTGAAACCGGCCACCATTCGCTGTGCTCCTATGGATACCACGGCCATGCAATATCACATAGGAAGACCAGGTGTGTCTTCTTTAAGCCCTGGGGATCGAATCTATTCAGGATACAGTTCAAAGGAGTGAGGCTGGAATTGTTAGTTCCCATCTGTAAGAGAGAAAAAAGTGACCAGCGCCATTTTTCTACCGGAGGCATCCCTCCCTGCTCTAGATGGGGGTGTAGACAGACTTTACACCAAAAGCTTTTTCTTCCTGGTCGGACTTAGTCTGTCCCTTACTGACACAGTTGCCGTCTTGACCCTCCCGGTTCTACCACCGAGATGGGGTGGGAATGTACCAGGGGTAGACCTGATAGCATCTCTACCTGATGTCCAGCTCTTCACCTTCAACCTTGCTTGCCTCTGATGCCACCCAGGGTGCAATCAGAGTAACCTTCTGGAATGCCTCCCAAGCTAAGAACACTGGGGGAAACATTCATCACCTGAGTGCCTGTGCATGACTTTGAGTATATTCCTGACCACAATAAGACTGATACGAACATAAAGCTGAGATGTTCTTTTCAAGCATCACCACACCAGTATGAGAGCCTCCTCTGGTCCACTAAGAGCCAGTGTTACCAAAGGAATAAAAGCACATTGCAGTCCCAATTTGAGTAACCTTTAACCTCAGAGATGTTCTTGGAGCTAGAGCTCATCTAGTTTCCAAACTTCCAATTCCTAGCAAGGCTAGACACTTTCTTGACTACCAATCCAAGTTTGCCACAGTACACAGTAACAGTATAGAGCACAAGTCCCTTGAAAGTACATGATCCAATAGATTAGGTTAGTATTTCTAATTCCCAAGGAGTTATGAAATGGTCAAAGAGACCGAAAAGTTTGACCGAGAAAGGAGAGTTCGGTCCACATGCTTTGCCCATTTCTGGTTGGTTCCCAAAGGAGACATTGGGTGCCTCTTGGCCTTGGCAGGTCGGTAGAAACCCCCGACAGGTTTCTGCCATAAGCCGTATAAGATCACCGTGGAACCGCAGAGCAAGGCTTCATACTTGCTTCACGCAGGGCATGTCATTCATTCACACAAGCACACCGTAGAGTTAGTAAAGCACAGCAGAAAATGTGTTCGCTAAGAGAACAAAGAACAAGAGCTCCAAGCATCCTTACCTTGTTCTGAGGGATCTCAGACAAGCCTACAAGATGAAAGGTTGTTGTTGAATCACGACGCCGGGATTCTTGGCCCCCGGAGGAGAAGAATTCAATCCGGGGCCAGAGACGAGGTTTGATAGCTCAGAACTTTTGTGTAATAAAGTTTTATTAAAGTACAAAGGCGATAGAGAAAGCTTCTGACATAGGCATCAGAAGGGGGCAGAAAGAGTACCCCCTATTTTTTTCTTTTTTAGTAGTGTCTTTCTTTAATTTTTTTCTTTGTTTGGATTCACATTTTATTTTATTATTTTTAATTTATTTATTTTAATTGGAGGCTAATTACTTTACAATATTGTAGTGGTTTTTGCCATACATTCACATGAATCAGCCATGGGTGTACGTGTACATGTGATAAAGGTATGATGATGGTTTGACAGAATGAGCTTTTTTTTTTTTTTTTTCCAACCCTTTGGATGAACCGGTGCACTAAGCACAGGCGGCTGAAAGCTGGCACACTAAAGGTGGCCGAGAGGAGCTACCCCACGTCTGAGATCAGGGGCAGTGGCCAAGAGGAGCTACCCTGCATCCGAGGTCAGTGGCAGCTGGGAGGAGCTACCCCACATCCGAGGTCAGTGGCGTCTGGTCAGAGCTGGTGGCCGGAAGGAGCTATCCTGTGTCCGAGGTCAGTGGCAGCCGGTCAAGGGTGGTGGCCGAGAGGAGATAACCTGCATCAGAGGCCAAGAGAAGCCACCTTGCACCCGAGGCCAGGGGCAGTGACCCTGAGGAGCCACGCTGAGCCCGAGGCCAGGGGAGGCAGCTGGGAGGAGCCACCCATACCCCAGGCCACGGCCAGTGGCCAGAAGGAGCAAGTCAAGGAGCTGTGGCTGCACAGGTGCAGGAGGGCCTTGTGAACCTATCCCACATTGAAGGTCAGGAATGGTGGGGTTAAGGAGATACCCCTCAAATAAGGTAAGGAGCAGTGGCTGTGCTTTGCAGGAACAGCCATGAAGAGATACCTTACGCCCAAGGTAAGAGAAATCCAAGTAAGATAGTAGGTGTTGCAAGAGGGCATCAGAGAGCAGGCACACTGAAACCATATTCACAGAAAACTAGTTAATCTAATCACACTAGGACCACAGCCTTGTCTAATAACTAAATGAAACCAAGCCATGCCTGTGGGGCAACCCAAGATGGGCGGGTCATGGTGGAGCGGTCTGACGGAATGTGGTCCACTGGAGAAGGGAATGGCAAGCCACTTCATTATTCTTGCCTTGAGAACCCCATGAAAAGTATGAAAAGGCAAAATGATAGGATACCAAAAGAGGAACTCCCCAGGTAGTTAGGTGCCCAATATACTACTGGAGATCAGTGGACAAATAATTCCAGAAACAATGAAGGGATGGAGCCAAAGCAAAAACAATACCCAAGTGTGGACGTGACTGGTGATAGAAGCAAGATCTGATGCTGTTAAAGAGCACTATTGCATAAGAACCTGGAATGTCAGGTCCATGAATCAAGGCAAATTGGAAGTGGTCAAACAAGAGATGGCAAGGGTGAATGTCGACATTCTAGGAATCAGCAAACTAAAATGGACTGGAATGGGTGAATTTAACTCAGATGACCATTATATCTACTACTG